>CM069861.1:47968541-48336041 GCA_036172795.1 Pelodytes ibericus
CCGTGCTGCCTGTTCGGCTCCCCGTGCAGTCTGACACGGAAGTGCCGACAGGTCACGTGACCGGCGCGCTGATGTCATACACTCGCCGGGTCATGTGACCTGTCGGCACAACCGCCTGGGAGACGAACAGGCAGCATGGAGAAGACCATGCTGCCTGCCACTAGCCACCAGGGAAAGGTAAGTGCTGGGGAGTGGGGAGATGGGGGGAATGTACTGGGGAAAGTGGCAGGGGCTTATTAATGATAGGTAACACTGACATATTATTGGGCAAATTAGCTGGGGAATTTTAATGGCAACTAACACTGGAGTATTACTGGGCAAATAGGCAGGGGATATTAAATGGCAAATCACACTGGCATATTATTGAGCAAATTGGCAGGGGCATATTAAATGGCAAATCACACTGGCATATTATTCAGCAAATTGGCAGGGACATATTTAATGGCAAATAACATTATCATATTATTGGGCAAATTGGCTAGGGCTTATTAATGGCAAATAATACTGGCATATTATTGGGAAAATTGGCAGGGGCATATAAAATGGCAAATAACACTGGCATATTACTGGGCAAATTGGCAGGGGCATATTAAATGGCAAATCACATTGGCATATTATTGGGAATATTGGCAGGGGCATAATAAATGGCAAATGACACTGGCATATTATTGGGCAAATTGGCTGGGGCATATTAAATGGCAAATAACACTGGCATATTAGTGGGCAAATTGGCTGGGGCATATTAAATGGCAACGAACACAGGCATATTATTGAGCAAATTGGCAGGGGCATATTAAATGGCAAATAACACTGGCATATTATTGGGCAAATTGGCTGGGGCATATTAATGGCAAATAACACTGGCATATTATTGGGAAAATTGGCAGGGGCATATCAAATGGCAATAACACAGGCATATTATTGGTCAAATTGGCAGGGGCATATTAAATGGCAAATAACACTGGCATATTATTGGGCAAATTGGCAGGGGCATATTAAATGGCAAATAACACTGGCATATTATTGGGCAAATTGGCAGGGGCATATTAAATGGCAACGAACACAGGCATATTATTGAGCAAATTGGCAGGGGCATATTAAATGGCAAATAACACTGGCATATTATTGGGCAAATTGGCTGGGGCATATTAATGGCAAATAACACTGGCATATTATTGGGAAAATTGGCAGGGGCATATCAAATGGCAATAACACAGGCATATTATTGGTCAAATTGGCAGGGGCATATAAAATGGCAAATAACAATGGCATATTACTGGGCAAATTGGCAGGGGCATATTAAATGGCAAATAACACTGGCATATTATTGGGCAAATTGGCAGGGGCATATTAAATGGCAAATAACACTGGCATATTATTGGGCAAATTGGCTGGGGCATATTAAATGGCAACTAACACTGGCATATTATTGGGCAAATTGGCTGAGAGAGCCATACATGGGAAGGGAGAAGAGAGAGACATAAATGGGATGGTAGAGGAGTGACAGACAGACATGGGTTCGCAGAGGAGAGACAGACATATATGGGATGGCAGAGGAGAGACAGACAAACATGGGATGGCAGAGGAGAGACAGACATATATGGGATGGCAGAGGAGAGACAGACAGATATGGGAAGGGGAGAGGAGACAAACAGACATGGGAAGGGAGAGGAGAGAGACATAAATAGGAAGGGAGAAGAGAGAGACATAAATGGGATGGTAGAGGAGAGACAGACAGACATGGGATGGGAGAGGAGAGACAGAGAGATGGGAAATGAGAGGAGAGACAGACGGACATGGGAAAGAAGAGGATACATGGACGGACATGGGAAGGAAGAGGAGAGAAACGGGCATGGAAGGAAGAAAGACAGAGGGACACGGGGAGTGAGAGGAGTGCGACAGACATGGGAAGGGAGAGGAACGTGACAGAAGGACATGAGAGAGAGGAAAAGACAGACAGACATGGGAGAGAGGATAAGACAGACGGACATGGGAGAGAGGATAAGACAGACGGACATGGGATAGAGGAAAAGACCAGTGGCGTAGCGTGGGTTGTCAGCACCCGGGGCAAGGCAAGTAATTTGCGCCCCCTAACCCGTGGATTTTAGCACTCGAGTCTCTTCTACTAGATTAGTTAAAGAAACCCTTACCCCCCAAGCACATGTATTGTTTGTTATGAAAATACTTATGTAATTAAAGTAAAATGCATCTAAATACAAGTTTATTTTCCAACACTTTATTGAGTGCGAACATGCATTACACACATTCTCCACATTTTCAGCAGGTTTTAACCCTTCACATGTAAACATAGTAGTTTCAGAGAAACTGCTACGTTTACATTTGCGGTTAAGGCAGCCTCCAGTGGCTGTCTTCCGGACAGACACTAGAGGCGCATCTGCGACGCTGGAGTCTGGAGGCACATTTCGCCTCCATCGCGCAGAGTGTCCATAGGAAAGCATTGAGAAATGCTTTCCTATGGACACTTTGAATGCGCACGCAGCCATGCGCATTCAGCTCCAGTGACGTCGGACGGGGAGCTGACGTCAGACAGGTCACCAGCACCGAGGGAGCCTGGCGCTGGATTAAGGTAAGTAACTGAAGGGAATTTAACCCCTTCAGCGCCACGGGAGTGGGACCCTGAGGGTGTGGGCACCCTCAGGGTACTAAAGTGTCAGGAAAACCACTTTGTTTTCCTGACACTATAGTGATCCTTTAAGAGTTTAAGGGGTTATTTTGGCCTGGGGAAGCCAAATGGTTATACACCTATGCTTTAAACCAGGAGTAGACATCCTTTGCCACTCCAGATGTTGTGGACTACACCTCCCATGATGCTTTGCAAGCCTTAATGGAGATGTAGTCAAAAAACAAAGGGAGTGTCAAAGGTTACCTACCCCTGCACTAAACCAAAAATATATAATACAGTTCCTACCCCATAAATATAATATTTAATGCTATGAAATTTAATGCTCTCATCCAACCCCCTTCCCTCCACAGTTCCTAATAAATATATTACAAATATAATTCCCTCACCCCTGTAGCCCCACCTATTTACATTTCCTTCTACATACACACATATATATAGATTATTCATTAGGCCACAAATGTAAAAAATATAATCATTGCCTCATCTCAAATTCCCAAGTCAGATCTTTCCCATCCCCCCCTCTTCCCCTAATACACTGCTGACCCCCCTCCCCCTAATACACGGCTGACCCCTCCCCTAATACACAGTTGACCCCCATCCCCTAATACATTACTGCCCCCCTTCTTCCCTTCCCCAATACATTACTGCCCCCCTTCTTCCCTTCCCCAATACATTACTGCCCCCCTTCTTCCCTTCCCCAATACATTACTGCCTCCCTTCTTCCCTTCCCCAATACATTACTGCCCCCCTTCTTCCCTTCCCCAATACATTACTGCCCCCCGTCCCCAATACATTACTGCCTCCCTTCTTCCCTTCCCCAATACATTACTGCCCCCCTTCTTCCCTTCCCCAATACATTACTGCCCCCCGTCCCCAATACATTACTGCCCCCCCCATCCCCAATACATTACTGCCCCCCTCCCCCATACATTACTTACCTCCCTCCCCCATACATTACTTCCCCCCCTCCCCATACATTACTGACCCTCCCCTCCCCCATACATTAAATGACCCCCCCTCCCCCATACATTGAATGAACCCCCTCCCCCATACATTTAATAAACCCCCCTCCCCCATACATTTAATAAACCCCTCTCCCCCATACATTTAATAAACCCCCCTCCCCCATACATTTAATAAACCCCCCTCCCCCATACATTAATGAACCCCCCTCCCCATACATTAATGACCCCCCTCCCCTCCCCATACATTAATGACCCCCCTCCCCATACATTAATGAACCCCCCTCCCCTCCCCCATACATTAATGACCCCCCTCCCCTCCCCCATACATTAATGACCTCCCTCCCCAATACATTAATGACCCCCTCCCCCATACATTAATGACCCCCCTCCCCTCCCCCATACATTAATGACCCCCCTCCCCCATACATTAATGACCCCCCTCCCCCATACATTAATGACCCCCTCCTCAATACATAATACAATAGGTCCCCCAAGCCCCTTTATTCTTACCTTTACAAATTCCACTTCCAACAGCTCAGGGAAGAAAGGCCGCGATGCAGTTTCAGAAGAGCCTCCGCCGCGCAGCCGCCGGATGTGACGTCACGCCGTCATTTGCCGCTCACATCCGGCGGCTGACAGGAAGATTCGCGCGGTTGTGGCTGCGCCCCCCCAGATATTGCGCCCGGTGCGGCCGGCCCCCCCTGCACCCCCCACGCTACGCCCCTGGAAAAGACAGACGGGCATGGGAGAGAGGAAAAGACAGACGGACATGTGCCCCTCACGAGATCAGACTCTGGATCCGCCCCTGGACAGGGCAGTACATTTTGGGGGTCATGTACTAAACAAGTGCAGTGGGGAAAAAAGTTGGTAAAACATGAGTAAGGAGCAGTTTGTGTCTAGTTGTAACATGTTGCGCTTGTTTTCCCTGATTTGCGCCTCTTACGTTTATTTATATTTAGCGTGCATTTTTCCGGTTGCGCTAATAAATTGCGATTAGATTTGCGCATGGTAAAAAGTTTTGCGAATATTTTGTGAAAAATAATTCTTATTTGTGTGTGAAAATTACAGCAGCTTTTATAAAGTGCTATCAAAAGGTAGAAAAAATATTCGCAAACCTGTTTTTATTCGCAATTTGCTCGTATTTACTATTTAAGGGTTAAATGTTTAGTACATTGCAAAACGAGCCAAGAGAAAAATAGTTTATCACATAAAATATATATATGTGCTTTTTTAGTACATGTCCTTCTTTATACTAAGTAAAAGTAGCGACCAATACGTTAAAGGAGAGGAGATATGTACATTTAATCCTTTTAATTTTAGGGACCTGTAAAACTTCTGGCCAATGAAATGGACACCAACCAATTATTGGGCAAATTAGCAGGGCATTTTAAATGGCAAATTACACTGGCATATTGGGCAAATTGGCTGGAAAATATTAATGGTAACTAATACTGGTATATTATTGGGCAAATTGACAGGGGCATATTAATGGCAAATAATACTGGCATTTTATTGGGCAAACTGGCAGGGGCATATTAATGGCAACTAACACTGGCATATTATTTAACAAATTGGCTGGGGCATATGAAATGGCAAATAACACTGACATATTATTTGGCAAATTGGCTGGGGCATATTAAATGGCAAATAACACTGGCATATTAAATGGCAAATAATACTGGCATATTATTGGGCAAATTGGCTGTAGCTTATTAATGGCAAATAATACTGGCATATTATTGGGCAAATTGGCAGGGGCATATTAATAGCAAATAATACTGGCATATTATTGGGAAAATTGGCAGGGGCATATTAATGGCAAACAATACTGGCATTTTATTGGGCAAATTGGCTGGGGAATATTAATGGCAAATAATATTGGCAATGTGTATGTAAAGGGGGGATGGAGGCATGTAAATGGTGTGATGGGGCATGTCCTTGGTGTGCAGCTTGGGTTATGGGTCATGTCATGGGTATGCATCGTGCGGGGGGGATGCCCAAATTTTGTCTGCCTAGGGCAGGACAAAACCAAGATACACCACTGCTTCTGTGTTTAGTCCAGAAAACAATCGTTCCCAGTCTAAATGTTCAATCGATGCCCTTAGTCCATCAAAGTTAGTCCTTCTAAAATTAAGTGTTTTGGTGGCGTAGTTAGCAATTTGCTTTTTTGCAAATGAGACCATATTATGGTCACTATTCCCCAAGTGTTCTCTTATTTGGATGTTTGAGATAAGCTCCTCATTGTTTGTTATTACCAAATCCAGACAGGCATTCATTCTAGTTGGGGTGTCTACTAATTGTGCCATAAATTTGTTATTAAGCAGGTTCAGAAATTTGCTGCCCCTAGCTGAACTAGTTGCGCCTCAATTCCAATCTATATCTGGGTAATTAAAATCTTCCATGATTAAAACTTCATTCATATTTGTAGCCTTTTCAATTTGTAATAAAAGCTGATCTTCTCCATCAATGCTAATATTTGGTGGCTTGTAGCATACACCTACAAGTAATGTGCGATTCTTTTTAGTGTCTATGCTAATCTCCACCCACAGTGTCTCCACATCAGTTCCAGTTACATCATACACACCTTCTTTAATACTGGGCTTTAATTTAGGATTTACATACAGACAAATCCCTCCCCTTTTCTATTTACTCTGTCCTTTCTAAAAAGTGAGTAGCTTTGTTAATTAACTGACCAGTCGTGCGTCTCATCCCACCACGTTTCTGTGATTCTGATTAAATCATACTGTTCAGCACTTACCAGTGTCTCCAGCTCACCCATTTTGTTTGTCAAGCTTCTTGCATTTGTAAAAAAGACATTTAAGATTACTACCCATTTTCTGTTTAGTTGAGAAACACTTAATGCCTGCAGGTTTAATTATATGGACCTCCCTTTAGTCTATGTTAACCACACCACTGCTTTCCTCCTCCTCTCCCATAGCTAGACCTACCTTCCAATCTACCCTAGCTACCATTGCTTCATTTTGATCTTGACCCTCCCGCCCAGAGCTTAGTTTAAAAGCTCATCTAATCCTCTAGCCATCCTCGCCCCTAATACTGCAGCCCCCTCATCACTGAGGTGCAGCCCATTCCGTCCATAGAGTCTGTAGCCGACTACAAACTCTTCCCAGTGCTCCAAGAACCCAAATCCCTCTTACTTGCACCACCTTCGCAACCACGCATTAATCTCCCTAAGCTCCCGCTGTCTCCCTGACGTAGCGCGTGGTACTGGTAATATTTCTGAGAATATTACCTTGGAGGTCCTTTCCTTTAGCTTCTTTCCTAGTTCCCTAAAATCATTTTTAAGGACCCCCCACTTACCATTAACTTTGTCATTAGTACCAATGTGTACTAGGACCGCTGGATCATGCCCAGCCCCTCCCAACAATCTGCCTACCCGTTCCACAACATCCGGGAGACAACATACAGTTCGGCATTCGGGGTCCTGGTGACAGATTACCCTTTCTACCTTCCTAATAATAGAATCCCCTACCACCACAACCTGTCTAGTCTTCCTAGCATCCTGGCTCCCAACTGTGCTGGGGAGGCTACTCACCTGGCTGCTAGGAGAGTCCGCCTGCCCCAGAAATGCCTCTTCTGAGCTAATCTCCCCAGCATCCTCACACAAGCTGGCAAACATATTGGAGTGAACTAGCTCAGAACAAGCCTTCCTAGCTCTCTGACCCCCACTTCCCCTTACACAGCTAACCCAGCTCTCTGCCCTAGAAACCTCTTTCCCATCATCACTCTCCTCTACACTGGCCCCAGCCAATGCCTGCTCCGTGAGCAGTAAACTCCGCTCCATGTTGCTTATGTCCCTAAATGTTTCCTCTTTAGATCTAGTATGATATTCTCCAAAGCAGCAACCTGCTCACACTACAGCAGCGGTATGGACCCCGGGGAACTTGCTCCAAGACAGCATACATGATGCAAGACATGCACTTAGTGGCATTGTCCAACATGCTCTTTAATGTAAACCACAAAATTAAAAATAGAATAAAAAGGATTTATACTTTACCCTCCTTCTTTTCTTTTAACTCCTTAGTTGCTTCTAACTCCCACACTTAAGAAGCTTTTTCACTTTAGAAGCTGCTCACCTGAATTCGCCTGGCTCACTATTCACCTGCTCCTTTCAGTTAAATATGCCACACCCAGTTTGTCCATTAATATACAACAGCCAATTTGTCCATTGATTTACCACAGACAGTTTTCCCATTTATATACCAATGCTAGTTTGCCAATTAATAAGCTACAACCAATATGCCACAGTTAGTTTACCCAATAAAAGTATAAGCTCCTCTCCTGCCTTCCCCAGTACTTGCTGCTGCTCTCGCGTGCCCTGCCGTCTACTCTGCACAGTCTTTCCTCTACGCACGCTGAGTGCAGGAGGTGGGAAATAGACACCAGCTGGTTGGGGGCTGGTGCCCTCCATGTGATAAGTTAATGAACGCAGTGAAGGCCCCGGGCAAGAACACACTTACACACAGTCACACATAAATACACACAGTCATACATAAATACACACAGTCACACATAAATACACACAGTCACAGAAACACAGTTACACACTTAGTCACCCTTACAGACATACATTTACACAGACACCCTTGCACACACTGTCACACATACATAAATACACACAGTCATACATAAAAACACACAGTCATACATGAATACACACAGTCACACAAACACAGTTACACACTTAGTCACCCTCACAGACATACATTTACACAGACACCCTTATACACACTGTCACACATACATAAATACACACACAGCCACCATTACACACGTAGACACAGGATACACTTACACAGACACTCATGTACACACACTTCCACAGACAGTAACACACACATAGTTATACACATTGACACACACTTATACACATTGACACACACTTCCACAGACACTTCCACACTTTATTTTTTTATTTTACCCCCCCCCCCCCAACTGTTATCACCTCCTCCTCCTTGTTAATCCAAGCACAGCGCAACGGGGAAAAGCTCCACAACTGTCTGCAGGGAGGAGGGCGTTCTCTATGGTGTCTGTAGAGGCAGAACACTGCATCCGGCAGAAGAGACAAGATGCAAGAACGTCCTCCTCCCTGCTGCAGCCAATCACAGAATGTGACTGGAGCGTAGCTTGCACTCGTCGTGCTGTGCTTGGTTTAACAAGGAGGAGGATGGCAGGGAGAGAGCTCCCTGCTTCAGCGCCTCTCCTCCCGAGCGCATGTGCGCGGTGCACCCCATGAACCCGCCCAGGACTGGCCCTGTTTTATTCCCTTCATCTGCACCCACATTGCACCTAAAGGACTTAACACAGCACCATCCAGTACCCGCAGAACTTGCCATGCACCTACATTGCACCCACAGCACTTGGCTTGCACTCATATTGCACATATATGATTTGGCATGCCACAGTGTCACTTTCCTCATAGTAGATGTTATTTTGCCCCACAGACCATGCCACAGCATCACTTTGCCAATTAAAATAAACCAGTTTTCCCATTTATATGTCAGTGTTTGCCCATAAATATGGCACAGTCAATTTGCCCAATAATATGGCAGTATTATTTTGTCATTCATAAACCACAATTTGCCCAATATTATGCCAGTATTATTTTGCCATTAAAAAGCCACAGACAATTTGCCCAATAATATGCCATTCAATATTCCAGTATTTTGCCACTCAATATGTCAGTAATTTGCCATTAAATTTGCCATTCTGTTGCCATTAAATATGCCAGTATTTTGTCACTGAATATGCCAGTATTATTTTGCCAGTCAAATATCCCAGCATTTAACCCCTCAATATGCCAGAATTTTGCCATTCAATATTCCAGCATTTAACCCCTCAATATGCCAGAATTTTGCCATTCAATATTCCAGCATTTAACCCCTCAATATGCCCAAATTTTGCCATTCAATATGCCAGTATTATTTTGCCACTCAATATGCCAGCATTTAACCCCTCAATATCCCAGAATTTAACCCCTCAATATGCCAGGATATTTCCATTCAATTTGCCAGTATAATTTTGCCAGTCAAATATTCCAGCATTTAACCCCTCAATATGCCAGTATTATTTTGCCATTCAATATGCCCGCATTTAAACCCACAATATGACAGAATTTTGCCATTCAATATGCAGTATTATTTTGCCACTCAATATGCCAGCATTTAACCCCTCAATATGCCAGTATTATTTTGCCATTCAATATGCCAGTATTTAACCCCTAAATATGCCAGAATTTTGCCACTCAATATTGCAGCATTTAACCCCTCAATATGCCAGTATTTAACCCATCAATATGCCAGAGTTTTGCCATTCAATATGCCAGTAGTAATTTGTCACTCCATATGCCAGTATTTAACCCTTCCATATGCCACTATTTAACCCCTCAATATGCCTGCATTTTCACTCTCAGTATGCCATAATTTTACCACTCAGTATGCCATAAATTTGCCACTCAGTATGCCAGTGTTTGCTTCTTTTACTGGAAAGAGAGAAAAACATTTGAGTGACAGGGTGAGCATAGTGGAATATTATTTATCACTCCTTGTGTACTTCATTTCCAATGATGCTCAGCCAGACTAATGGGAGACTTTGGCTGGTTGGGCATCACTGTATTACGGCCAAATAAATATCTTTATTTAAAATAAAAGTTTGTGTTGATCCTTCACCTAAAAATAAAGTTTGTGCTCTCCACAACAACCCCCCCCCCACCCCCAATAATTACAAATTGGAGGTGTCAGCCGGTGTGGTCCGCACCCCCCGGACCCCCCTGAGCAGACGCCACTGAGCGGTGGCATTCCCAGTCTCAGAGCACCAATGTAGTCACAATAATGTAAGGATATTCTTTATAATTAAAGGCCAGCTAAACTTTAATAATAGCATTTGCTTCTTTGACAGAAGTTAGCTATGGCACATAGTTTAACAGGCACATATTCATTTCCCTCCATCTGTCAAACTTGATTAGCTTAAGGTATATGTGGACAGGCCATGTTCGCCTAGGGTGCCCACTTTGTTGGGGTGGCTGCTGCCGGGATACATGTTTCCCAGGGGCAGGCACCCACAAGATTTTTTAATCTTTTTTTTACGCCTGTAGCGCTGGGTAATCGGAGGGAGGATGGGGGTTAAAGACACCATGCATTGGGGAATGGAGGGGGGAAGACACCATGCATTGGGGAAGCGAGGGAGGGGGGAAGACACCAGACATTGGGGAAGGAAGGGAGGAGGGAGGGAAAAAGACACCAGGCATTGGGGAAGGGAGGGAGGAAAGAAAAAAGACACCAGGCATTGGGGAAGGGGGGGAGGGAAAGACACCAGTCATTAAGGAGCTCTCTCCCTGCCGTCCTCCTCCTTGTTAAAGCAAGCACAGCGCAATGGGTGCAAGCTCCGCCTCCGTCGCGTTCTGTGATTGGCTGCTGCATGGAGGAGGACGTTCTCTAGAGTATCTGCCAAGACACCATAGAGAACGTCCTTCTCCCTGCAGCCAATCACAGAACGCGGCGGGGGCAGAGCTTTCCCCCGTGGCACTGTGCTTGGATTAACAAGGAGGAGGAGGTGATAACAGTTTGGGGGGTGGGGGTTAAAATATAAAATAAAAAAAGAAAGAAAGTGTGGAAGTGTCTGTGGAAGTGTGTGTGAATGTGTCAGGGTTCAACACTGACCTTCTGACTCATGCATTTAAAAGTCATTATTTATGTGCTTATATTCCTCCTGCCTCCTCTAGACGTCTCTCTACCTTACTTTGCTTGTATTCCTTCCCCTCTGTTTGGTGTCAGATGGGCTCGTTACCTTTTGCTCACACCCAGGTTAAATAGCTGCAGTTTCTGGCAAACAGTGCTTTTGCATTGAAGTTGGATGCCTGACTGCTGAGAGCTGCTGCTTCTGTTCCTGATACTCTCCTTAAAGCCCATTTGTATTGTGACCCTGTCCAGGAACTGGGAATTTGAAACCTGAGTGGCTCAACCATCTCCGTAAATGATTTTCAGCATCTCCTGAGACCCTCTGAGTACATCAAGATCTCTTCAGCTAAGTTATTCCCTTTAAGCTACCCTTCTCATGTCTCACCCTCTCCAGGGTGTTCCTGCTTAGTCACCCTCTCCAGGGTGTTCCTGCTTAGTCACCCTCTCCAGGGTGTTCCTGCTTAGTCACCCTCTCCAGGGTGTTCCTGCTTAGTCACCCTCTCCAGGGTGTTCCTGCTTAGTCACCCTCTCCAGGGTGTTCCTGCTTAGTCACCCTCTCCAGGGTGTTCCTGCTTAGTCACCCTCTCCAGGGTGTTCCTGCTTAGTCACCCTCTCCAGGGTGTTCCTGCTTAGTTACCCTTGCCTCTGGCCCTAACCCTTGCCTCTGGCCTTTAACCCTTGTTTAACTCTCTCCACCCCTACCTTTGCTTTGTCTACAGTCCCTACTATAGCTCTTTGTTCTTACTGCAGTTCCTACTCATACCCATACCCTTTTCCTATTCTGCAGTTCTTTGCTAAATTCCCTCTTGTCTCTCCTTCAGTCTTTATTCCTATACCTAGCTCTGTTTCTTTATCTGTTCTCCCTTTGCACTATATTTAACATGCAACCAGACACCTCCGCTATCCCTGCACTTAAACTCCTACCTGACCTGGTAAAGGCCCTGACAGAATGTGTATGTGAATGTGTATAAGTGTGTATGTGTGTGTCAATGTGTATAACTATGTGTGTGTTACTGTCTGTGGAAGTGTGTACATTAGTGTATGTGCAAGTGTATCCTGTGTCTAAGTGTGTAAAGGTGGCTGTGTGTGTATTTATGTATGTGTGACAGTGTGTATAAGGGTGTCTGTGTAAATGTATGTCTGTGAGAGTGACGAAGTGTGTAACTGTTTGTGTGACTGTATTTATGGATGACTGTGTGTATTTATGTATGTGTGACAGTGTGTATAGGGGTGTCTGTGTAAATGTATGTCTGAGGGTGACGAAGTGTGTAACTGTGTTTCTGTGACTGTGTGTATTTATGTATGACTGTGTGTATTTATGTATGACTGTGTGTATTTATGTGTGACTGTGTGTATTTATGTGTGACTGTGTGTATTTATGTGTGACTGTGTGTATTTATGTGTGACTGTGTGTATTTATGTGTGACTGTGTGTATTTATGTGTGACTGTGTGTATTTATGTGTGACTGTGTGTAAGTGTGTTCTTGCCCGGGGCCCTCACTGCGCTCATCAATTTATCACATGGAGGGCACCAGCCCCCAACCAGCAAGGTGAGTATTGGGGAAGGCAGGAGAGGAGATTATGCTTTTATTGGGTAAACTAACTCTGGTATATTGTCTGTAGCCTATTAATTGGCAAACTAGCATTGGTATATAAATGGGAAAACTGTCTGTGGCATTTTAATGGGCATTTTAATTTGTCCCACTGAACTGCCCCTGCACAACATTCCACGGTGTTACTTCCCCCCCCCCCCCCCCATGTTATTGTGCCCCACAGAACATCCCACAGTATCACTTTGGCCACAGCCAATTTGCCCATTATGTCACGATTAGCCTACCCATTAATATGCCACTGCCAGGATTATTTTGCTCATCATTTGTTAGTCATATTTTGCCCATTTGCCACTCATATTTTGCCCATATGCCAGTGTTATTTTGCCCATTTGACACTCATATTCTGCCCATATGCCACTCATATGTTGCCCATTTGTCAGTGTTATCTGCCCCATATGCCACTCATATTTTTCCCATTTGCTATTTGCCCCATATGCCACTCATATTTTCCCCATTTTCCCCATATGCCACTCATATTTTTCCCATTTGCTATTTGCCCCATATGCCACTCATATTTTGACCATTTGCCCCATATGACTCATATTTTGACCATTTGCCCCATATGACTCATATTTTGACCATTTGCCCCATATGACTCATATTTTGACCATTTGCCCCATATGACTCATATTTTGGCCATTTGCCCCATATGCCACTCATATTTTGGCCATTTGCCCCATATGCCACTCATATTTTGCCCATTTGCTATTTGCCCCATATGCCACTCATATTTTTCCCATTTGCTATTTGCCCCATATGCCACTCATATTTTCCCCATTTTCCCCATATGCCACTCATATTTTGCCAATTTGCTATTTGCCCCATATGCCACTCATATTTTGCCATTTGCCCCATATGACTCATATTTTGCCATTTGCCCCATATGACTCATATTTTGCCATTTGCCCCATATGACTCATATTTTGCCATTTGCCCCATATGACTCATATTTTGCCATTTGCCCCATATGACTCATATTTTGCCATTTGCCCCATATGACTCATATTTTGCCATTTGCCCCATATGACTCATATTTTGCCATTTGCCCCATATGACTCATATTTTGCCATTTGCCCCATATGACTCATATTTTGCCAATTTGCCCCATATGCCACTCATATTTTGCCAATTTGCCCCATATGCCACTCATATTTTGCCAATTTGCCCCATATGCCACTCATATTTTGCCAATTTGCCCCATATGCCACTCATATTTTGCCAATTTGCCCCATATGCCACTCATATTTTGCCAATTTGCCCCATATGCCACTCATATTTTGCCCATTTGCCCCATATGCCACTCATATTTTGCCCATTTGCCCCATATGACTCATATTTTGCCATATATGCCACTCATATTTTGCCCATTTGTCAGTCTTATTTGCCCCAAATGCCACTCATATTTTGCCCATTTGCTATTTGCCCCATATGCCACTCATATTTTGCCCATTTGCCAGTTATTTTGCAGCCCCCCTCCCCCGTACTTATCTGTATTCTGCTCGTCTGACGTCCGCTCAGAAATGTTTCCTGCACACACTGTGCGTGTAGGAAATACAGCCACTGGCGTCACTTCCGGTGGCTGTGAAGAAAAGCCGCATGTGAATTTCCCGGCTGCTGCCCGAAAGTGACTGTCTCCATGTGAGACAGTCACACGGGCAGCAATGGGGGCACACAGGGCAGCTGCTTTAGGCTCCAAGAATGAATGGGCCCTGGGCAGCTTCCCCGGTTGCCCACACTTCCCCCCCCCCCTCCTTTTTTTGTTTGTTTTGCAGGGGTCGCAGGATGGCCGGGCCCCTGCACTAACGGTAAGTACGTCCACTGGGTTGGGTGGGAGAAAAAGAGCTCCAGGCACTGAGGGAGGGAGAAAAAGAGACCCCAGGCACTGAGGGAGGGAGAGAAAGAGACCCCAGAAATTGAGGGAAGGAGAAAGAGACCCCAGAAATTGAGGGAGGGAGAAAGAGACCCCAGAAATTGAGGGAGGGAGAAAGAGACCCCAGGAATTGAGGGAGGGAGAAAGAGACCCCAGGAATTGAGGGAGGGAGAAAGAGACCCCAGGAATTGAGGGAGGGAGAAAGAGACCCCAGAAATTGAGGGAGGGAGAAAAAGAGACCCCAGAAATTGAGGGAGGGAGAAAAAGAGACCCCAGAAATTGAGGGAGGGAGAAAAAGAGACCCCAGAAATTGAGGGAGGGAGAAAAAGAGACCCCAGAAATTGAGGGAGGGAGAAAAAGAGACCCCAGAAATTGAGGGAGGGAGAAAAAGAGACCCCAGAAATTGAGGGAGGGAGAAAAAGAGACCCCAGAAATTGAGGGAGGGAGAAAAAGAGACCCCAGAAACTGAGGGAGGGAGAAAAAGAGACCAGACATTTGGGAGGGAAAGAGAGAGGCACCAGACATTTGGGAGGGAGAGACACACACCAGACACTGGGGTGGGAGAGACACACACCAGACACTGGGGAGGGACGGAGAAAGAAAGAAACACCAGATATGGGGTGGGGGGACTGAGAGAGACAACAGACATGGGGGGAGAGGAGAGAAAGAGATACATGGGGAGAGGAGAGAGAGATATACATGGGGAGAGGAGAGAGAGATATACATGGGGAGAGGAGAGAGAGATATACATGGGGAGAGGAGAGAGAGATATACATGGGGAGAGGAGAGAGAGATATACATGGGGAGAGGAGAGAGAGATATACATGGGGAGAGGAGAGAGAGATATACATGGGGAGAGGAGAGAGAGATATACATGGGGAGAGGAGAGAGAGATATACATGGGGAGAGGAGAGAGAGATATACATGGGGAGAGGAGAGAGAGATATACATGGGGAGAGGAGAGAGAGATATACATGGGGAGAGGAGAGAGAGATATACATGGGGAGAGGAGAGAGAGATATACATGGGGAGAGGAGAGAGAGATATACATGGGGAGAGATACAAAAGAGGGGAAGACAACGGAAGAGGAGAAAGACAAAAGGTGTAAACAGACAGATGAATGGCATGTGAGAGAGCGAGGTAGACACTGATGGCATGGGGGAGAGTGAGACAGATGGATGGCATGGAGAGCTGGGGTGCCAAAGATAGGCTCACATTGCATTTGTGACTGTGTGTATGTGTAGTTGCATGTGCATGTGACATTGCATGTGTTAATGTGTGTGTACATGTGGCTGCATTTGTGTGTATTTGGGCAGGATCAGCAGGGGGTGGCAAAATGTATATTCGCCTAAGGCGGCAAAACGTCTTGTACCGGCCCTATATGTGGAAGTTATCAATACACTTACCTCAGTCACTTAGTTTTGTCTGTCAGCACTCAATGGACTTTTTCATTTGGGAAGCTGGTTAGTATCATTACCCCTATCTACCTCACTGGATTTAAAACTACGGGATCAGTGAGTGACAGTCAGCCCTGTGTTCTTCAAATACAAGTCCTGGATTGGAGCAAATGACTGGAAAATATGATTCATTTATAAAATGGAATTTAAATGTATGAATATATTGCTGTAATTTTACATTGATAAAGCCCACTTTTGTGTAGGTCTATACACAAAGGAAATACAGATATACAATCAAGGCTCTATCCACGAAAGAGGTAATTGACAAAGGAATTTCAAACGTAAGGCCAAAGCAGCCGAGTTGGAGAAATCCTCCAGTGCAGCTGAATTCAGCTACTTTAGCCTTAAGTTTGAAATTCCCTTCTCAGTTCCCTGAAATAAAGAAAGCCTTGAAGCTGCAAGAAACATGAACTTCTGATTGATACATAGATGGCACTGTTGTACTTGTTTTATGTAGAGTACTGTGCAAAACAGAAGAATGAAAATGTTATGCTTTGTTTCCCATTGGTGCAAATTGTCTACATCTGTCTGTCAAGGTTCTCTGATAATAGTTCAGGATTATGTGTGGGCTAATTCATAATGATTTTTTATTTACCTTTTATTTACCGTTGATTTGTCAGCAAGACAGGCTTTTCAGGATTTAGAGCTGATCTGGGTGATCACCTAAAACAGAGGCGTTCAAGTTTTTTTTTTTTTTTTTTAATAAAGTGGGGAGCATTATCAGAAATGTTTGTGCATATTGGGCCACATACATTTTTCTTATTTACAGTAATGGTGAAAAAAAGCTTGTTATATGTGGTTATTTAGCAGTAATACAAAAGCCGTTCAAAAGTTTGAATTAGCTTTATTAAAGCAAAAGTAAACATTTATAGGGATAATGAAAATATGGGCAGTTAAGTTAGATGGGCTGCACTTTGTTGTCAAATGGGCCGCCCCGGAGGGGCACATGTCCATCTGTCTTTTCCTCTCTCCAATGTCCACCTGTCTTTTCCTCTCTCCCATGTCTGTCTGTCTTATTCTCTCTCCCATGTCCGCCTGTCTTTTCCTCTCTCCCATGTCCGCCTGTCTTTTCCTCTCTCCCATGTCCGCCTGTCTTTTCCTCTCTCCCATGTCCGCCTGTCTTTTCCTCTCTCCATTGTCCGTCTGTCTTATCCTCTCTCCATTGTCCGTCTGTCTTATCCTCTCTCCATTGTCCGTCTGTCTTATCCTCTCTCCATTGTCCGTCTGTCTTATCCTCTCTCCATTGTCCGTCTGTCTTATCCTCTCTCCATTGTCCGTCTGTCTTATCCTCTCTCCATTGTCCGTCTGTCTTATCCTCTCTCCATTGTCCGTCTGTCTTATCCTCTCTCCATTGTCCGTCTGTCTTATCCTCTCTCCATTGTCCGTCTGTCTTTTCCTCTCTCCATTGTCCGTCTGTCTTTTCCTCTCTCCATTGTCAGTCTGTCACGCTCCTCTCCCTTCCCATGTCTGTTGCACTCCTCACTCCCCGTGTCCCTCTGTCTCTCTTCCTTCCATGTCTGTCTTTGTATCCTCTCCCATGTCTGTCTTTGTATCCTCTCCCATGTCTGTCTGTCTCTCTCCTCTCCCATGTCTGTCTGTCTCTCTCCTCTCCCATGTCTGTCTGTCTCTCTCCTCTCCCATGTCTGTCTGTCTCTCTCCTCTCCCATGTCTGTCTGTCTCTGCCATCCCATGTCTGTCTGTCTCTGCCATCCCATGTCTGTCTGTCTCTGCCATCCCATGTCTGTCTGTCTCTGCCATCCCATGTCTGTCTGTCTCTGCCATCCCATGTCTGTCTGTCTGTCTCTGCCATCCCATGTCTGTCTGTCTGTCTCTGCCATCCCATGTCTGTCTGTCTGTCTCTGCCATCCCATGTCTGTCTCTGCCATCCCATGTCTGTCTCTGCCATCCCATGTCTGTCTCTGCCATCCCATGTCTGTCTCTGCCATCCCATGTCTGTCTCTGCCATCCCATGTCTGTCTCTGCCATCCCATGTCTGTCTCTGCCATCCCATGTCTGTCTCTGCCTTCCCATGTCTGTCTCTGCCTTCCCATGTCTGTCTCTGCCTTCCCATGTCTGTCTCTGCCTTCCCATGTCTGTCTCTGCCTTCCCATGTCTGTCTCTGCCTTCCCATGTCTGTCTCTGCCTTCCCATGTCTGTCTCTGCCTTCCCATGTCTGTCTCTGCCTTCCCATGTCTGTCTCTGCCTTCCCATGTCTGTCTCTCTCTCTCCTCTCCCTTCCCATGTCTGTCTCTCTCTCTCCTCTCCCTTCCCATGTCTGTCTCTCTCTCTCCTCTCCCTTCCCATGTCTGTCTCTCTCTCCTCTCCCTTCCCATGTCTGTCTGTCTCTCTCCTCTCCCTTCCCATGTCTGTCTGTCTCTCTCCTCTCCCTTCCCATGTCTGTCTGTCTCTCTCCTCTCCCTTCCCATGTCTGTCTGTCTCTCTCCTCTCCCTTCCCATGTCTGTCTGTCTCTCTCCTCTCCCTTCCCATGTCTGTCTGTCTCTCCCTTCCCATGTATCTCTCTATTCTCTACCTCCTATGACTGTCTCTTTGTCCCTCTAAACATGTATGTGTCTCTCCTCTTCCCAATAGCTGTCTCTTTTCCTCCTTTTCCCCGTCTGTGTTCTCTCCTCTCCCCCACCCGTCAGTGTTCTCTCTTCTCCTCCCTTCAGTGTTCTCTCTTCTCCTCCCTTCAGTGTTCTCTCTTCTCCTCCCTTCAGTGTTCTCTCTTCTCCTCCCTTCAGTGTTCTCTGTTCTCCTCCCTTCAGTGTTCTCTCTTCTCCTCCCTTCAGTGTTCTCTCTTCTCCTCCCTTCAGTGTTCTCTCCTCTATCTCCCCCCAGTGGTGTATCTTGGTTTTGTGCTGCCCTAGGCAGACAAAATTTGGGCACCCCCCTACCCACGATGCACACCCACGACATGACCCATAACCCACGTTGGACACCAAGGACATGCTCCCTCACCCCATTTACATGCCTCCATCACCCCATTACATACACATTGGCAATATTATTTGCCATTAATATTCTCCAGCCAATTTGCCCAATAATATGCCAGTATTATTTTCCATTAATATGCCCCTGCCAATTTGCCCAATAATATGCCAGTATTATTTGCCATTAGTATGCCCCTGCCAATTTGCCCAATAATATGCCAGTATTATTTGCCATTAAAAAGCTACAGCCAATTTGCCCAATAATATGCCAGTATTATTTGCCATTAATATGCCCCTGCTAATTTGCCCAATAATATGCCTGTTATGTGCCATTTAATATGCCCCAGCCAATTTGCCTAATGAAATGCCAGTGTTATTTGCCATTTAATATGCCCCAGCCAATTTGCCCAATAATATGCCAGTTATTTGCCATTAATATGCCCCAGCCAATTTGCCCAATAATATGCCAGTGTCATTTGCCATTTACTATGCCCTTGCTATTTTGCCCAATAATATGCCAGTGTTATTTGCCATTTAAAATGCCCCAGCCAATTTGCCCAATGAAATGCCAGTGTTGTTTACCATTAATAAGCCCCTGCCAATTTCCCCAGTACATCCCACCATCTCCCCACTCCCAAGCTCATCCCCCCCATCTCCCCACTCCCCAGCACTTGCCTTTCCCTGGTGGCTAGTGGCATGCAGCATGGTCTCCTCCACGTGACCTGTCGACACTTCCGTGTGGCCAGAGGTTTCTCTGTGCCCCGTGCAGCCTGCTGTCAGGCAGAGGGAAGGTGAGAGGGGATATTCCGATCTTTTCTCACCTCCGTCTCTACCTGCAAGGGTGTTTTTTTTTGTTTTTTTTTTTGTTTTTTTTTTTTAAAGCAGCAGTTTTTTTTTTTCCTCTCCTGCCATCCCATATCTGTCTGTCTCTCCTCTGCCATCCCATGTCTGTCTGTCTCTCCTCTGCCATCCCATGTCTGTCTGTCTCTCCTCTGCCATCCCATGTCTGTCTGTCTCTCCTCTGCCATCCCATGTCTGTCTGTCTCTCCTCTGCCATCCCATGTCTGTCTGTCTCTCCTCTGCCATCCCATGTCTGTCTGTCTCTCCTCTGCCATCCCATGCCTGTCTGTCTCTCCTCTGCCATCCCATGCCTGTCTGTCTCTCCTCTGCCATCCCATGCCTGTCTGTCTCTCCTCTGCCATCCCATGCCTGTCTGTCTCTCCTCTGCCATCCCATGCCTGTCTGTCTCTCCTCTGCCATCCCATGCCTGTCTGTCTCTCCTCTGCCTTCCCATGTCTCTTTGTCCCTCTAAACATGTATGTGTCTCTCCTCTTCCCAATAGCGGTCTCCTCCATGCTGCCTGTTTGGCTCCCAGGCGGTTGTGCCGACAGACGGCAGCGCGCCGATCACGTGACCTGTCAGCACTTCCATGTCGCCAGAGGTTTCTCTGTGCTGCCTTTTCGGCTCCCCGTGCAGCCTGCTGTCAGGCAGAGGGAAGGTGAGAGGGGATCTTCCGATCTCTTCTCACCTCCGTCTCTGCCTGCAAGCACGTTTTCTTTTTTTTTTTTTTTTTCTTTTGACATTCAGATCGGTTATATGTCTTAGGGTGGCATTATTAACATATGCAATTGATCATCCTTATGTCTATTATCCTCAGATTTCTTTTTTATTCATGATACGAAAAGTGAAAATCAATACATAATAAGCAGCAGCACAAGCAGTGTTTGTTGTTGATCGTGAATTTAAAGGTGTAGTCTGACAAACAAGGGGGAAGAAAGAAAAAATATAAATATATAGGAGGGGAGGGGAGAGGGGGGGAGGGGGGGGAGAGAATAAATGGTTGCTCCAGGCCTGATGGGGGGGGGGGGGTGTGGGTCGCTAGCGGTATTATAGCCCACCAGTATTTTACAGTATTTCTCCGTCGGTTTAACTCTCGGGGTTCTCCTTTATGTAGTTGGTCCAAGGGGACCATATTTCCAAAAACTTAGGTGATGTCTTACCCAGGGAATCGACCATGGCTTCTGCTTCCATTTGGAAGTTAATTTGGGTTTTTATACACTCCCACGTAGGAATTTCTGAGCTTCTCCAGTGTCTCGCTAATTGTAGCTTGAAAGCAAGAAGAATATGGATAACTAGTGATCGGTTGGAAACCTTCGGGAGATTAAGGTCTATATGCAGAAGGAAGGCCTGAGGGGACAGGATATACTTAGATTGAAATATGAAACCGAAGATATGGGAGATCCTAACCATCAGGGGCCTGATTGAGCCACATCCCCACCATATGTGGGCCTGGGTTCCCTCAGAACGCTCACACCGCCAGCACAGACTGGAGTTGTTCGAGTGGATTCTAAACAGTTTCTGAGGGACCCAGTACCAGCGCAGTGCGATTTTGAGAAATAGCTCAATCAAGTTGAGCCCCTTAACTGCTTTCCTGGTGGTGGAAACTGCGCGGTACCATTGGTCTGTAGGGATATCAATGTTTAGGTCTACTTCCCAATTGTTAAGGGCCCTGCATCTAATAGGGTCTGAGAGATCTTCGAGTAGGACCTTTAGTTTGGAAATGTTTTTAAGTTTATTAACCGAATCTAAAAAGGTATCTAGTTTCGTATGCTCTATCATCTGCTTAGTGTTTATAAAGCTTTTGATACTGTGATATGTCAAGAATTCCTGATTTGGTAGAGAATATTTGCGTTTTAAATCATCAAACGGGGCTATCTGGAGTCCCTGAAAGATGTCGCCTATTTTCTTAATACCATTTCTATGCCACCGGGAAAGGTTGAGATTTTCTATGAATTGGGAAAGTATTGTAATAGGGGCCAGTAAAGTCATCCCTAAGGATTTAGCAAATTTATGTTTAAATTGGATCATAGCTTTAGTTATATCTTTTATTATCGGGTTTGAGGAAATTTGTTTTGTCAGAAAAATCTCATCCATCCAAAAGAAATAAGCAGGATTTAGGCCGTTAAGGTCACTTGACTCAATTTGGAACCATATTGTAGGAGAGTTATTAGCGTGGTGCCAGGCCAGAAAGTGGGAAAATAAGCAGATCTCGGCAAGTTTAATTAAGTCTGGAAAGCCCGTGCCACCGTGCTTCGTGTTAGATTGTAAGACTGCTTTAGCTATTCTTGGTCTCCTAGCTTCCCAGACGTATGATGAAAATAGGAGGCCAAGGTGCTTTAGATAGGCATTAGGAGCTCTCATAGGTATAGTTCTCATACAGTATAGTACCTTTGGAAGGACGTATGCATTTACAATTTGTATTCGCCCCAGCCAGGACATCTCTAACCCCCTCCAACGCGTGAGGAGACCTTTGATCTCCTGGGTAAGGCCCTCATAATTATCTGTCACAGTCTGTCTTAAATCCTTTTTAATCTTTATGCCGAGGTAGTCTAGGGTTTTATTATGCCAATCTATGTGAATAGATTTGTTTAATTGAATAATTTGGGTAGGTGCAAGATAAAATGCTAATGTTTGTGTTTTCGCGATATTTAATTTGTAGTTAGAGTAAGTACTGTATTGATTTATTAGCTTAATAAGTTCAGGAACGGAAGTCTCGGGAGAGGTCAAAGAGAGTACAACGTCGTCCGCGTATAGGGCTATCTTGTATGAGGTTTTGTTCCCCTCTATCCCTTTAATAATGGGGGATTGTCTTATTAGCACAGCAAGGGGCTCCATACTCAAAGCATAAAGTAGGGGTGCTAAAGGGCATCCCTGTCTTGTCCCGTTTCTGATGTGGAAGTATTCCGAGTTCAGAAATGGACCAGTAATCTTAGCTTTAGGGGTGGAATATAGGGCCATAATGTAGGTTTTAAACTGGCCTGTGATGCCAAAGGCCTCGAGGGTATGAGCTAAGAAGGACCAGCTAACACGGTCGAAGGCCTTTTCGGCATCAAGAGCCAAAAAGACCGATGATGTTTTTTGGAGTTTAACCCTGTGTATCAGATTTAGGATGCGTCTAACACTGTCGACTGATAATAATGTATCTGCATGGAATCTGACAACCATACACACGTTTGATAGGTAATTTAATCCAAAAAATTTTTAAACGTTATTCTGATCTATTCCCTTGCCCCCTTTCTCCCTTTCCCACCCCCCCTCCCTCATATAAGAAGGAGAAAAAAGGGGAGAAAAAGAAAAGGGGGAAAGGAAAATATTTTTTTTTTTTTTTTTTTTTTCTTCCTTCACCTCCTACTCCCTCCATTTCCTTGCCTCCTATCCACAACAACCTTTCCCCCATTAAAGCTATTTTGCTGTTGCCTTCCCCCTTGGTTTCCTCCTAACCAATCCATGGACACCTGAATGCCCCCTATAAGATATATAGGGCTCACTGGTTTAGTAGAGCTTTGACTTATTACTGAACTAGGAATGAATGTGTTTTTGTTTCCCCCTTTCTTTCTTCTTCCCTTCTTCCCCCCTTCCCTTATTTTTCTATTTATTTATCTATTTATTTATTTATTTTTCCCTTTTTGCTCCTCGCTGGATTCTGGGGGTGGGGGTCGAGGGTCTGCTGGCGAATTAGTCATTAAATCGATTAATGCCGGTTAAACTTGTTTCTCTAAACTCTCAGGGTCTTAATTCCCCACAAAAACGGGCTAACCTTTATGATCTATTAAACAGGGAAAAAATAGATATCTGTTTTATCCAGGAAACGCATTGGAATCAATCTTCTTTAAAACTGTGGAAATACCAAAAATACCTAAGACTGTTTGAATCCTCACTACTTGACAAAAAAAAAAGAGGAGTGGCAATCATAATTGCCTCTACTATTAAATTTCAACTAATTCATTTTGAATCTGACCCCAGTGCTCGCTTTTGTATCTTGGTCTGTCTGCTTAACGACGTAGCGTACACCTTGGTTAATGTATATGCTCCCTCGACTGGGACTATCAGATTCCTTAATAAACTGATGGATAGGCTGGAGCATATAGAAAAAGGGATTCTGGTATTGGGAGGGGACATGAATTGTATCCTTGATCCAAAATGGGATAAAAGCTTACCACACGGTCGTAAAATAGACCACAAGGCTAAATCCGCTGCCCAAGCATTCACTAACTTCACACTTAGAAATCAGCTTTTTGATATATGGAGACTTCAAAATCCCCAAGGTAGAGACTATACCTTCTTCTCCAACCCTCATAACTCATATTCACGAATTGATTATTTCTTTACTAGGGCTCCCTATCTGAGGTGTATAAAAGACTGTAGCATTGACAGCATATCATGGTCAGACCATGCTCCGCTGCAACTGCTGCTTAAAGACAGCCCTGGTTATGCTCCTAGGTCGAAGTGGAGACTGAATGAGACCATTTTGAACTCGGAAGAAAACAAGGCCGAACTGTGTTTAGAGGCATCCAATTTTTTAGAAATGAATGATAATGGACAGGTCTCAGATCAAATGTTGTGGTGTTCCTTAAAGTGCTTCCTTAGAGGAACCCTGATCAAAATGGGTGCGAAAAGGAAGAAAACTTATGGTAAACCGCTTTCAGATTTATACATTCTTCTGGCCAAAAAACAACATGATAATAAATTAGCTCCGACTCAAGCCAACGCGGACGAAATAAAAATTATACAATCTTCTATCCTAAAGGCGTTGGAGCTTAAGACTAGGAAAGCATTGGCCAGATTAAAACAATCCTGGTATTACTCCAACGCCAGACCAACTAAGACACTCACCAGAAAACTTAAATTTAAAAACCAGCAAGTTAGGATTAATAAGATTAATTATGAAGGTATCACTTCTCTATCTCCCGCGCAGATAAGTGATGCTTTCGCATCATACTATAGAAGGTTGTATAATTTACCCATGACAGTAAGATCTAACTCAGATATGGTAAGCTTTCTTCAGGGGCTATCCCTTCCAAAACTCTCACAAGAAAAACTACAAGTTTTAACACAATCCATCTCAGAAGCTGAACTAAAAATAACAGTAGATACAATCAAAAAAGATAAAGCACCCGGCCCAGACGGTTTCTCGGCTAAGTTTTACCACACATTACAGCCAATTATTTCTCCAGTACTTTTGCGAGTGTTTGGCGAAGTGGCAGCTGGTTCCGGATTTATCTCTGAGATGTTGGAGGCCTCAATTTCACCTATCCTTAAACCGGGCAAAGACCCCACAGCTATTATTAATTATAGACCCATCTCTTTGATAAATCTGGACATCAAGCTTTTCTCAAAAATCCTAGCCGAACGGCTAAAAGGTGTCATTACAGATCTTATCCATCTAGATCAGACCGGCTTTATACCTGGGAGATCGGGAGCGGACAGTGTTAGACGCATCCTCTTCTTTTTGTTTTTTTATAGCTGCAGTTTTTTTTTTTTTTCCTCTTCTGGTGAGGGGGATCCCTGGATCCGCCACTGTCTCTGTCCCTAATTTCTTTCTCTGCCCCTCCCCCATGTTCCTCACGTCTTCTCTCCCTCCCCTCCTGCTTGTCTATGTCAACACTCTGCCTTGTCTCTCTCCACCTTGTTCACGTCTATTTCTCCCTCACCCTGCTTATCTCTCCAGTTCTTAAATTTAGGAGCCGTGATATGCGCAGGCAGACATAGATCAAATAATCTTCCATGTTCAGACCTCAGTCAGTGCTGTATGGCGCTCCTTGCTCATAATGATGATTCAGAGCGAAATAATCCAATAATCACTATCTGCAGGGAATCTGATACAGCGCTAGCCTGTGGTTGCCTGTGCAACTCCATGCACAATGCAGCTTTATAAAGGATCTGACCCTACACCCAGGGTCACCATCATAAATTTCAGGGCCCCTTACAGAAATAAATGTCTACCTCCCCTCAACCCTATATCTTCCTCTCGCTCCCCTACCCTCCCAAAGTCATCTTATCCAGGTATATTATGCCAATGATTTAAATGCACCCCAGGATAGGCTACATCACCGGCAATGCACATCAAGGTCTTGCCACTTCCCCTAGGACATGCCCCATTACTTGCATTACACATACAAGACTTACCCCCTTAATATGCCACAGCCAGTTGTCTATTAGTATGTCACAGTTTTCCCATGAATATGACACAGCCAGTTTTCCCATGAATATGACACAGCCAGTTTTCCCATGAATATGACACAGCCAGTTTTCCCATGAATATGACACAGCCAGTTTGCCCATGAATATGCCACAGCCAGTATTCCCATTAATGTCACTGTTTACCTATGAATATGCCACAGCCAGTTTGCCCATTGATATGCCACTGTTTACCCATTAATATGCCACAGCCAGTTTGTTCATTAATATGCCACTGTTTTTTCTTTAATATGCCAAAGCCAGTTTGTTCATTAATATGCCACTGTTTTCTCATTAATATGCCATAGCCAGTTTGTTCAGAATTATGCCACTGTTTTCCCACTCATTTTCCACAGCCAGTTTCCCTTTTAATTTGCCACAGCCAGTTTGGGAGGACAGACATCCACTGTGCATGCAACCCCGCGCACCTTCTACAATCTGGAACTGTGGCATTGGGGGGAGGACTTACCCAGGTAGGAACTAATTGAAATTTAAAGAGAATAAAAGGGTAAAAAACTGTCAGTCTAGTATACCCTTTGGTGTCTACAAGTTGCACCAAAGTCAAACTGATAACTAGACTGTCTATTTAAACCACAGTCATCTAGAAATAAGTGAAACAATGTACAGGCATACCTCAGAGTTATTGCAGGTTCGATTCCAGACCACCGCAATAAGTCTTATTCCGCAATAAAGTGAGTCACATAAGCTAAAATGATTAACTACAACAAATATGTACTGTCCATACCTTCTTTTGATGCTTAGGGGCCATTGTAAGTGATTAATTGGTCTAATTTCAATACAACATTGTTGGGTCTGTGCAATAAGGGACATGGAATAGTCAGCAACACAAAGAAAATGTCGCCAAAAGACTTGGTCGATAGATAATTGACACATCTGTCAAGAGCAATAACCGTGAAGCTCAATAAGCCGAAGCGCAATTAAATTTGGTACACCTGTACATTTATTCACTGACATTACACAGGGTTTTCATTGTGTCTGTGTTGTCTCTTTTTCATTAGATCAACTTGTAGTTTGATAGCAAATTAACAACTTCAATGAAAAATGTGCAATTTGCCTATAAAATCACAAGGTGATGTCAACAACCATTTAAAACACATATTCTCCAAAATGTATGCATTTGCTTGCAATTCTGCTAAAACAAGCCATCCGTTATGTCTGAGGTCCATATTCCCAATGTAAATTCGCTGTATAGTGCCTTCAAAATATGTCTATGTCTGCTGAATGAAATGTAATGTTTGCCCATTTTGTCTCAGCAGCAAATCAACATTTATAGGTTTGGTACGTCAGAACACAATGCAAGAAAAAGGGTAATAAGTTAGTTTATATTTGAACAAATAAATAAAGAGATGATGCTCACACTAAACTTCTACATTAACCCCGACATCCAACAATACTTGTTTCACACAATGCATTGATGATTACCACAATCTTTATCTCATGACATGCCAAGGCTGTCACTGGTTCTTTAAGGATTTTTTTCCCTCAAAATGTTTGGTCTTCAGGGGGTTAAGAGTACAATTTTCAATAATAAATGAAATAAAGAATCTCCACAGATATTCCATCCAGCATCATGAAGAAAATAACTATTGCACCCTAGTTTTAAACCATTTTACACAAACAGGTCACTCCATACGTAACCTTAAAATGAAAATACTAAGAGGAAAGAAAAAAGAAACAAAAACATGGTTTTTTTTGCATCTATCAAGTACCAACCCTACCTGCACTCACAGTTAGAGGAGCAGACCATGCTCAGTGCACAAAGGTTTGAATGTAGCTTCCTTGGGGAGCATTATATGTGCCAGCTATTGTTTTTGATTATATTTGTAAATTATCTTTCTCTCAAACAGTTAACATGATGCAGGCAGAGAAGTCCATCCTACTACTTGCTTCATACTATTTCAACAATGCACTTCAATGCGCTGGGCATAAAATAACTGCTGTTTAATGCTTGGTTGCCTGGCTTCGCAGAGGTGCCTGGAGCTAGGCATTAGTGCTGAGAGACGGGATAAGTGTGGTTCTTCTGTGTCCTACACATTTAGTTAGAGATATTTAAAATTGAGTCCGGTTCACGTAGCCTTCTTGACTAGAATTAAAATATCAAAATTTTAGTAACACATGAGAGACGATGATAAGCATGAAGGGAAAGTAAAGCCCCTCCCAATAACCACAAAAAAAAAACACCTTCATAATTGCTGTCTACAATATGAAGTGCTCTCTAATATCCATGTATACTTTTGTAATATAGGCACTGAATACTTTTCCTGAAGTGTATAAAATGTGTATAATAATACATAATTGTAGTGTATAATGGATATATGGAACAAAATGTGTATATGACTGCAAAATTCTTATTATGCACTGCAATAAAAGTCCTCAGTGCCTATATTACAAAAGTATACATGGATATTAGTGAGTGCTTGCATATGATTGGCAGCAATTAACATTGAAATACAGCTATTTTACAGTAATGATATAGGGCATTGATATTACATAGGGCAAATATTATACAGTAGAGCAGGAGTTTAAGCGTTTTTTCTACAGTAGGCCTCTTCATCAAAAATGTGTGTGTGTATGGGCCGCAATTATTTTTCAGTGTGTACGTACGTACGCTTGTGTGTATCACAGACTTCACAGCAATAAAACTCACAGTATTGTGCAGCGGATGTGTGTTGCATACACACATAGTGTCTCACACAGAGTGTCTTTCTCTTTCACACACAGGGTCTTTCTCACACACACACTTAGTGTTTCTCTCCCACATTAGTCTCTCAAGCGTTAAAGACAGCCCTGCATTTCCTGTGATGTTCAGGCACTTAACAGGAAATATTTATTATAGAAAAGTGTCTGTCACGGTACCCACCGTGACTCTTACCCCTGGCGGGCACAAGGGGCTAGCCACCTGCCGAGAGACTATGGACCTTGTCTATTACCAAAGCCAGAAGCTCCTAGGAGAACTATAATCACTGGCCCCAGCACACTGCTTTCTCCGTCTAACCAGAGTACAGCAGGAATCCGTCTGCCTGCTACAGACTCAGCGGACAATTGCCAGGTAGGCGCTCTCCCCACTGGCTGATTCAAACAGCCCGGCTACCAGCTTGCTGGTAGCTCACATACAGATTGGTCGCCCTTAAACCGAATGTGTACAGAAATGTAATCTGAACTGTGTTAATTTCTTCCCTCAGAATGGTCCCTGTTTTCCCCTGTGCTAACTGTGTGTATGGTGCCCTGTTAAATAGCCTAATACCTTGTACCCTTTCCCCAGGAATGTAGCTTCAGCAGCCGCTTCACAATAAAGGTTTAACCTGGCTGCTGAGCTCATTCTCTTGTTCAAAAGGTAGGCACTTTTCCTATTGGTCGCTCAGACCAAGCCCCCAGTGTAGGCACTGTTCTGATTGGTTGCTTAGTTAAATGCCCAATTTGAATATATTTACTGATCTGTGAGCACGCCCCCTGCTGGTGATTGGTTGCTACTAATCCTACCTTACATCTGATTGGCTTGAAGATACCACGGCACCAAATTCAATTGTCCCTTTGTGTAAGTGTGAAGTTCTTTTGTTCATCTTATGTTATCAAGATGTTTTCCTGTATATATAGAAACATAGAATGTGTCGGCAGATAAGAACCATTCGGTCCATCTAGTCTGCCCAATTTTTTTGAGTACTTTTATTAGTCCCCTGTTCCCGGTCTTATAGCTAGGATAGCCTTGTGTCTATCCCACGCATGCTTAAAATCCTTGACTGTGTTTACCTCTACCACTTCTGCTGGCAGGATATTCCATACACCCACTACCCTCTCAGTAAAGTAATACTTCCTGATATTACTTTTAAATCGTTGCCCCTCTAATTTAAGACTATGTCCTCTAGTTGTGGTAGTTTTTCTTCTTTTAAATATACACTTCCTTTACTGTGTGGATTCCCTTTATATATTTAAATGTTTCTATCATATCCCCCCTGTTATGTCTTTCCTCCAAGCTATACATGTTAAGATGCTTTAACCTTTCCTGGTAAGTTTTATCCTTCAACCCATGAACCAGTTTAGTAGCCCTTCTCTGAACTTTCTCCAAATTATCAATATCCTTCTGGAGATACGGTCTCCAGTACTGCGTACAATACTCCAAGTGAGGTCTCACCAGTGCTCTGTACAATGGCATGAGCACTTCCCTCTTCCTACTGCTAATACCTCTCCCTATGCAACCAAGCATTCTGCTAGCATTTCCTGCTGCTCTATTGCATTGCCTACCTACCTTCAAGTCCTCTGAAATTATTACTCCTAAATCCCTTTCCTCAGATGTTGAGGTTAGGACTGTACCAAATAGTCTATATTCTGCTTTTGGGTTTTTACGCCCAAGGTGCATAATCTTGCACTTGTCCATATTAAATGTCAGTTGCCACTGCTCTGACCATTTTTCTAGTTTAGCTAAATCATTTGCCATTTGGCTTATCCCTCCATGAATATCAACCCTGCTGCAAATCTTTGTATCATCAGCAAAAATACATACTTTGCCAACAAGACCTTCTGCAATATTGCTAATAAAAATATTAAAGAGAATGGGTCCAAGTACAGATCCCTGAGGTACCCCACTAGTAACAAGACCTTGTATCGAATATACCCCATTGACTACAACCCTCTGTTGCCTGTCACTCAGCCATTGTCTAATCCATTCAACAATATTGAAATCCAAATTCAAAGATTTCAGTTTATTAATAAGCCTTCTATGTGTGACAGTGTCAAAAGCCTTACTGAAATCTAGGTAAGCAATGTCTACTGCACCCCCCTGATCTATTATTTTAGTTACCCAATCAAAAAAATCAATAAGATTAGTTTGGCATGATCTCCCTGAAGTAAACCCATGCTGTCTCTGATCTTGAAATCCAAGCGACTTTAGATGTTCAACAATCCTATTCTTTAACAAGGTTTCCATTATTTTCCCCACTACTGAAGTAAGACTTACTGGTCTATAGTTGCCCGCCTCCTCCCTACTACCTTTCTTGTGAATGGGCACAACATTAGCTAATTTCCAATCTTCTGGAACTACTCTCATGTCCTGTGTTTGGAATCAATAAACAGTTCTTCTTGTTTTACCCAACACGACCAGTCTAGTCTGCTATGTTGGGGGAAGCAGTGTTCATAGCCCCGTTTGGCTATTGGATATTTACCGGACCTGAGGAGTGATTTTGTGGAACTGATTCCGGTAGGAGCTACCCATCTAGTAGCCCTCCCGTGACAGTGTCGCTTAATGGCTAAAATGAAAAGTGATCACCCAACAACTGGTGCCAATCTGGAGCTTTCGAAAAGGTTATGTGTGGGATTGCACCCATTGAGGGTTGGGGGGTGTATGAGTTTAGTCAAGTCTAGGGTGGCATAGGACCTAAATACAACCCTGCTCTTACCAAGAGGAAATCAAAATGAGAAGGGTTGATCAGGAGAAATGTCTTCTCTTACAGGAACTGGATAGAAAAAGTTCATGGAGGAACAAAATATAAGGCATCTGAACTGGAGAAAGAGAATAGGAAAAAAAACAGTGATACGTAGTCTAATCTGGAGAAAAATAACTGGAAGGATGGAAAATCCCATGGATTTTGCTATGATGAGCTAAAGCAGGCACATGGTAAGAGTCAGTCATCAAAACAATAGTGTAAGAAATATAGGGTGCCTTTATAAACAATGTTGTTTTATATCTAATACATAGATATCTGCTTTTGGTGGGGTGGGCGTGTAATCTGGTTTCACAATGGAAGGTCATTTGCACATCAGAAGAGGTTGTAAACAAGGCTACAGAGATGACTTCTTTAGATTGTAAAAACAAGTCTTTTCAGTTCTTTCCAGCTTTTACTTACTAACAGATAGGTGTGACAAAGGGGGTTGCATTTATTACATACACCATATGTCTCCAAACTAGGTTGAACTAGTTCTTTTATCTCTATGGGAGGTATCTTGGAGGGATTTTGGGATACTTAGTTGAGTGAACCATTTTTAAGAGTGAGTCTTGCTGTTCCGGTGGAAGGAGGGAGAGTGCTAGTCTTGTCTGTTCCTGTGTGAGGAGGGGACAGCCAACAGAAGACCCAAGATGAAGGAACAAGGAGAAGATATGAATGTATAAGTATACCATTGTCTGTTACTTGTTGATTATGAACCAGTTATGTGTAATGTGTACACTATGTATTTCCTGTATAACCTGTAACAGTATCTCAATTTAATAACAATATGCCTTTTTATATACACTTGTCTCTGTGCTTCATTCGTCACACATTCCCTAAAAGAATAACCCTGTAGGAGGGTATAATCATTTCTTACAATAGGACATGCAAGAACTTCGTAGTGAGAAGTTTCAAAGTTACTAAGGAAAGGGCCGAATCCACTCCACTCAGGAAATCTGAAGACAGAGAGAATGGAAAAACATTAGCCAAGGATGAAGCCAAATTTCCAAATCTTTCACTATTAACCAAGAAATGAGCCCTACTGTCTGTCTAACCTTCTTTGATAAGAAACCTGCTTACCAGTACTGGCTTATAGTAAAGGCTTTCTAATGACCTTGTTCATAGATCATGAACTCACCTACCATCAGAATTATAGACTGATCATTTCTTTGTTAGTGGGCAAACATTCAAAATCAGCAGGAGATTAAATACTTTTTTCCCTCACTGCAGCTAGCAGTCCTAAAGAGACACTGTCACCTGAACATTGTTTGTCCTGTGGATGTAGTCAATAAAAACATCATCATCTATATAATTTATCAGGAGAAATGCAAGCAAATTAATAAACTAAGAGAAAAACATGTTTTAAATGTGCCTCATTTTTATGACATCATCTCGTGGCTTGGAATGCAAATTACACTTTTAACTATTTTTGCAAATCAAACCACAGGGGATGTCATAAACAGCAGATTCCACAGACACATTTAATAAAAACATTTCTCTTAATTTAAGTTTTTACTTGCAATTCTGCTAGCATAATGTATAGATTATGTTTGATAATTTTAATTCTCTACATTCACAAAATATCTGGCTGGATCAATGGGAAAGCATGTGGCAGCAAATAGTTCTCCTAGAGAGATTACAACCCCATTGATATCACATTTGCTCAGTATAAGTACATTTGAAAGCTGCATTTAATAATTTCAGGATACAAATCCTTGAAGCTATTAATACCAGCTTACTCATTTTGTTCGTTCAAACATTCGAGGGCTTGGGATCTGACAGAATATTTGGAATCACTTTATTATTTTAGTTATGATATCCTATCTGATGCTGTATTATTTTTTTAAATGTTAATATTTTATAATTTAGAGTGCCATGAACTTAAAAAAATATTGTATTCTTGTTTTTTCAGATACAAGTTGTCCCGATAGTGAAATTCTGTTCTTCGATATATTTCCAATGAAAAATAAGAGTTTCTTGTCGCAATAATATGACCTCTCAGCACTCTGACTCCAGTAGAAACATGGGAGATCAAGGAAATGTCTGTGGAGACATTCTACTGCCCTTTCAGACCACCACTAGATTTTTCCATTTCAGTGTCCAAATGCTGCTGTCTTCCGCAGCTGGTGGACACTGCACAGTCAGTGGCAGTTTGCTCCATATTGCATGACCATGTTTGCAAGCTGTCTGGTGCAGCTGTATTATTTTCTCAATAAATATTGTGCTTTGTGTAATTGGTAATGGCATGTGGACCTTGTGAGCAGGGCCAGACTGGGAACAAAAAACAGCCCTGGAAATATTTGTATACCAGCCCCATAGCATTGTGTCAATAGAATATTGTTTAGAAAAGGGAAAAACATGCATTTTTAAGCACATTTGAAGGGTGTATTAGTTATAGATAAGACTGATATATACACCTGCACAGGGCAATACATAGCCCCAGTATGTACACAAGGTTACATGTATTGCCCTGTGCATGGGGTATATACCAGGGCAGTGTGTGAGATATAACTTTGTGTACATACTGGAGCATATATTGCCCTGTGAAGGTGTATATATCAGTGTATGAGATATAACCTTGCGTACATGCTGGGTGTAAATATTGACTTATCTCAGCATCCAAATAGCACTGACGTGGCGTGCCCCAGCACCCAGGACTTGCCCCAGCACCCAGATTAAACTCACAGCACTTGCCCCAGCATCCAGAATTTGACCCAGCACTGATATTGCACTCACAGGACTTGCCCTAGCATCCAGGAGGAAATACCATAGCACGCAGATGGACACCCAATCAATGGTGCATGCAGGAAAGAAAAAGGTACCAGATATGACATATTGTGCCCTGCATATTTTACCACCATTGGCTGATCCTGCCCTCAGCAACAGTGTATGTATGTGCCACACACATACATACACTGCCACCCACATACATACACTGCCACCCACACACATACACTGCCACCCATACACATAGACTGCCACTATCACTCACACACTGCCGCTCACTCTCAGTCCCATGTTTACACTCTGAAATTCACTCATGTATGTATTTTTCTCTCCTCATCCTTGTCATCTTTTACCTCATTAATATATATATTTTTCTCCACCCACCTGTCACCTCTTACCTCCTGTATATATATGTTTCTCCCCCCCCCACCCCTGTCATATCGTACCCCCTGTATATATATATTTTTCTTCCCCCACCCCTGTCATCTCTTACCCCCTGTAGATATATTTTTCTTCCCCCACCCCGTTCCCCACCCAGTGATCTCTTACCCCCTATAGATATATTTTTCTTCCCCCACCCCGTCCCCCACACCGTCATCTCTTACCCCCTGTATATATATTTTTCTTCCCCCACCCGGTCATCTCTTACCCCCTGTATATATATTTTTCTTCCCCCACCTGTCATCTCTTACCCCCTGTATATATATTTTTCTTCCCCACCTGTTATCTCTTACCCCCTGTATATATATTTCTCTTCCCCCACCTGTCATCTCTTACCCCCGGTATATATATATATTTTTTTTCTTTCCCCTCCTGTCATCTCTTACCCCCTGTATATATATTTTTCTCCCCCCAGCCCTGTCATCTCTTACCCCCTGTATGTATATTTTTCTTCCCCCACCTCTGTCATCTCTTACCCCCTGTATATATACTTTTATTCCCCCACCTGTCATCTCTTACCCCCTGTATATATATTTTTCTTCCCCCACCTCTGTCATCCCTTACCCCCTGTGTATATATTTTTCTTCCCCACCTGTCATCTCTTACCCCCTGTATATATATTTTTCTTCCCCCAGCCCTGTCATCTCTTACCCCCTGTATATATATTTTTCTCCCCCCAGCCCTGTCATCTCTTACCAGCTGTATATATATTTTTCTCCCCCCAGCCCTGTCATCTCTTACCCCCTGTATGTATATTTTTCTTCCCCCACCTCTGTCATCTCTTACCCCCTGTATATATATTTTTCTTCCCCACCTGTTATCTCTTACCCCCTGTATATATATTTTCTTCCCCCACCTGTCATCTCTTACCCCAGTATGTATATTTTCTTCCCCCACCTCTGTCATCTCTTACCCCCTGTATATATATTTTTCTCCCCCCAGCCCTGTCATCTCTTACCCCCTGTATATATATTTTTCTTCCCCCACCTGTCATCTCTTACCCCCTCTATATATATTTTTCTTCCCCCACCTGTCATCTCTTACCCCCTGTATATATATTTTTCTTCCCCACCTGTTATCTCTTACCCCCTGTATATATTTTTTTCTTCCCCCACCTGTCATCTCTTACCCCCTGTATATATATATTTTCTTCCCCCTCCTGTCATCTCTTACCCCTTGTATATATTTTTTCTCCCCCCAGCCCTGTCATCTCTTACCCCCTGTATGTATATTTTTCTTCCCCCACCTCTGTCATCTCTTACCCCCTGTATATATTTTTATTCCCCCACCTGTCATCTCTTACCCCCTGTATATATATTTTTCTTCCCCCTCCTGTCATCTCTTCCCTTCTGTATATATATATTTTCCCCCAGCCCTGTCATCTCTTACCCCCTGTATATATATTTTTATTCCCCCACCTGTCATCTCTTACCCCCTGTATATATATATTTTTCTTCCCCCTCCTGTCATCTCTTCCCTTCTGTATATATATTTTTCTCCCCCCAGCCCTGTCATCTCTTTCCCCCTGTATGTATATTTTTCTCCCCCCACCCCTGTCATCTCTTCCCTTCTGTATATATATTTTTATTCCCCCACCTGTCATCTCTTACCCCCTGTATATATATTTTTCTTCCCCCTCCTGTCATCTCTTCGCTTCTGTATATATATTTTTCTCCCCCCAGCCCTGTCATCTCTTACCCCCTGTATATATATTTTTCTTCCCCCACCTGTCATCTCTTACCCCCTGTATGTATATTTTTCTTCCCCCACTCCTGTCATCAATTTTCCATTTGGCTCTATGTATTTTTTCCCCATTATATTTTGTCCCCCTTCTCCCAAACCTCCCAACCACACGTTATATCGTTTTACCTTCTATCTCATGCATCACAGGCTGTGGACACACGTTAAGAGTGGTGCTCTGGCCACAGCGTCTTAGAGCAGCGCGACAGAACCTCTTAAAGCGGCCGCGGCCGAACCTCTTAAAGCGGCCGCGGCCGAACCTCTTAAAGCGGCGATAGCCAAATCTCTTAAAGCGACCGAATGTGTTAAAGCGGCTGCATACTTAAAGCGGCCCCAGGGCCGGCGGCATACCGGGAAATTTCACAGTATCCCGTAGGCCAGTCCGGCCCTGCTTGTGAGTACTATATGAAAACTTGCTGAAACCTGCATCTGCACAGTACTAGCTCACTGAAGCAAGTTCCCATCTATTCTCAATTCCCACAGGCATGTACAGTCATAAAACCCTCTGCAGAAAGAGGATAAAGCCAAAGCTGGGTAGGACACATTGACACTTCCTCCTGTTGTCATCAGAGCTGTCATCAGAAATTCCATGGCACCTTACTGAAAAAATGTTCTGCTCCCCAAAGTATTATGCTGCCATGAATAAGACACAGCCAATTTGCCCAATACATGTCCCCATCCCCCCAGGACTTACCCTTGTCCCTGGTGGCTAGTGGCTGGCAGCATAGTGTCCAACATGCTGCCTGTTCGGCTCCCCCGCGATGTGTGCAGAGAGGTCACGTGACCCAGCGCCTGTCAAGCACTTCCCCATGCAGCCCGCTTTCAGGCAGAGCAGTGGTCAGCCACTGTCTCTGCTGGCAAGCGAGGTGTTTTGTTTTTTTTAAAGGGGCGGCTTTATTTTTTTATTTTTTTTTATTTTTTTGCGTTTTGTGCCGTCCCTTAAAGGCATACAAGGCAAGTGCCGCCCTAGGCACTTGCCTTGTTTGCCTCACGCTAAATATAACGCTGCCTCTCGCCTGTCCTCCCTCAAAAATCAATAATGAGCACTGATGCATAAACTTTGTATTTTATGCCAAATAATGAGGATTAAAGCACAACTTTGCATATTATGTCAAATAATGAGCAGTAATACATCAACTTTTTATTTTATTCCAGATAATGAGGCACAATGCATTCACTTTTTATTTTATGCCAGATAATGAGCAGTAATGCATGTTCCTTTGTTTTTTCATGAGCGATTTTCATACTGCCGACTAGTGCTACATTGTTCTTATACTTGTACTCAGCTTGATTAATGATAATAAACTTATGGCTTTCAGCCCTTTGATTAGATTTGTGTGCTCCTCCTGATTACTATAGTACTTTATTGTGCATGGGGTCATTGTAGGATTCCCTTTGGAGTGATGCACCTTGATGTGTAATTGTTGTTTTTTGGTGTGCCTCTCTATTACTCTCTAATTTCACCGTTCCCAGTTTCTTTCTTTCTTTCTTTAATTAAATATATACCAGTATATATCCCATGTTTTTCTAAGGTCACTAATAATTACTTGGTTAAGTCTCCTTATTTGCAATTAGCTTCATACCTTCACAGGGTGATCAGAAGCTAGGAACACAGAAGCAGTGACCCAAGAACACAAATCCTGTGGGCCCCTGTCGTAAGACTGTGAGACCTTTGTGACGTCACTCATGACATTGTGGACGCATGCCGAAAACCCGCAAGTTCGGCATGGCTCAATCATGTTAAATATACTCTTGGTGCATTGGTTACATTTACCCTGCTAGACTGAGACCACTCAAAGATGCACAGCTCATCACACAGGGCCGCAATCAGCTGGTGAACAGAGGACATTCTAATGTGTCCTAGGGGCATTTGAAACATATATTTTAGGATGCCATAGAATGTGCACAGTAAGGTGTTAAATATGGTGTAAAGAACATGAAAGTTCTATGCATTCCTAAAAGAAGAGTTGGCTCTAACTACAAAGAAGAACAGAATATACCAAAAAAATTCAGACATCTGTTGTGAGACAAATTCGATGCGATAAAGTAGAATGTTAAGTAAAGAGTCTTAGCACTAGGGCTATGGGAAGCGGAATCTCTAGAAAATGAATGAATGAATGAATGAGAAAAAGAATAGAAATACATATTTGTCTAAAAGCCAATATATGGTGATTTCAGTATAAAAACACCACTGTAGCATAAGGAACTAAAAATAATTATTAGTATTAATGTTAATCTCTTTTAATAGCTAAGTAATTAAATTCCACTTTTGCAGCAAAGCCACTACTCAGTTGTTTGCTATTTCTTTGTTTTCTGTTGCTAGTTTTTTTGTGTCTGCTCTAGTGTCCATCGGCTTTTGGCCATTTTATTGTTTCTTCCTAGTGCCTCCACCCATTGCTCTGGTCCTCACTCCTGAACCTGTGCTGCCAGCCCTAATCGATTGGCTTGTCCTGACAAGGATTCTATCTCATCATATAATATTTTGCTCCTGTGGGAACTTGTGCTCCTCCTTCTACTGTTGGAGTAGTGTGGGAGTTTTTACCTGTCCAGACTGTTTTTGCCTGGCCCAGTGTCAGTTGAAGAGAGTGGCCTCTTTGCCACTGAGCTCTTCCAATGCTACCTCCTGGTAATGAGAGAGGTCATAAGAGACCTATGACACCTGTTAATGAAAAAAACTGCTGTTATCAGGAATTTACCAGGCAGTTGTGATTCTATGCCCTCTGCTAAAAAGTCAAAGGTTACAAAACCCCCTATACTTGTAATGGCTCATTACCGCACCCATCTAAAAAATGCCCTATACACAGGTATACCACGACTTAACTGAGAAGGTCAATGTTAAAAAAAAGTTTCACGCAGACGGTAAAGTTAAACAAAACAATTCACACTCTGCTGCACATTATTGTATCACAATACACAAAAAGTCTTGCAGCAAAAAAAATAACACATTAATTACACACACAGTCACACATATGGACATACATACAAAGCAATACAAGTAGTCACAAATACACACAAAGTTACACGTACACATAGTCACATGTACACACACTAGAAACATGCAAGAAAAGAAGAACAGCGCTAGAAGAAAAAAAAAGAAAAATACTGCTTCCCCTCAGCAATTATCCACCCTATTACATTAGAGCAAATAATACTAACATAAGGATGAAAGTGAGCAAAATAAAATAATTAAGAATATATATGTATATATATAAATAAAAGAATATAAAGAATAACAAGATAGATATTAATGATAATAGAGTGATAAGTAAAAATAAAGTCACCCTTAAAGTGTACACTTATCAATAAATATAAAAAAAATTATATTATTTAGAAAATTCCTTGAAGTCTTCCAATACTCAATATCTCCCCAAAGAGTTAACATGCAAAAGAAAATAATAATAATAACAATAAGAGTTACCTGTTTTAACCCCTTTGTGACCTAATGATGAGTTAACTCATCATAGGTTTTTAACCAGAAAAATATATGTTTTGGTGGAGACATGTTGTGATGTGGGTTGCTAGCATCTTGATTTTTACCACCATTTGAAATATCCTAGGGTGTCTAGTTTTCAAAACAATATGGTTTTATGGGTTAAAATACACTGGCCAACTTCAAATATATCCCAAATGGGACATGGTACCTGGTTGAAAGCATATCAAAATTCCAAGTCTGAAATTCAAAATGTGCACCTCCCAAATGTGGCATTTTAACCCCCAAATAACCCAACCAACCTATGCATGGGTGGTATCCCTGTACTCGGGAGATATTGCTGAACACATATTGAGGGGTTGTTTGACAGTGACACATAACAGGATCTGTGAATTCATGCCTGAAGTACAATGTATGTGAACAAAATTACTACCCAAAAGTTCGACAAAGGCTGGTGGTAGAATTAGTGCAAGTATTAAAATTCCACCATTTCATATACCCTAGGGTGTCTAGTTTCAAAAATATATGGTTTTATGGGGATAAATACACTGGCCAGCTTCAAATATGCCCCAAAGGGCACATGGGCCCCAGTTGACAAAATGTCAAAATTCCAAGTCTGAAATCCAAATTGTTTACCTCCCAAATGTGGCCTTTTAGCCCCCAAACAACCCAACAAACCTATGCATGGGTGGTATCCCTGTAACTCAGGAGATGTTGCTGAACAAAAAATGGGGTGCTTTCTTGCAGCATCACACAGCAGACTGTCAAGATTAAGGTGTAAATGGTGAGAAAACGTTTTTTTTTTAAATATTTTCTTCCTTTTTATTTGTAATTTTTATACTAAATTACAGATTATATTTATGTATGTGGTATCCAAAGAAAGCTCTAAATGTGCTTTTTAAAACAACATATAACTTGTATGGGTGTGTTAAATGAAAGAGAGGAAAATTACATTTAAACAACCACATATCAAAAATGTAAAAATCACTCTGGTTACTGGCCCATGAAAACCCTTGGTCCTTAAAGGATTAACCCCTTCAGGACAATGGTATTCTTTATTTTGATGTCCGTTCTGGACAATGGCTTTTTTTCTTAGCTATGTGTGCGTTTAAATTAAGTTGTAAGCTTTTTAATTTAATGAATCCCCACATATAATATATTGTTTTTTAGGGCTTTCTTTTGCAACTATTTATTTAAGATTTAACCCTTCGTGCAATATATACAATTTAATAAAAAGTGTAAAAACGTTTTTAAAAAACTTGTTTTTTATTAGACTTTTTTCTGGGACACAATATATTTCTCTCCTCTCTCTCTCTGACACAAGATAAAAATATATTGAAACAAGTAAGCAGACATGCACACTGAAGTATGAATAAAAATATATTTATTAATGAATGGGATAGGAACGACACATCTAGGTAATATGGTAAGGAGAAAAAGAGGTGTAACAAAATGCGTAATATATGAAAAAAAATAGTAAAAATAAATAATGAGCAAAAAATAGGAGAAAAAACAAAAGAGCAAATATATGCAGGAATGCAATGTAGGCTAGGGACAGGCACAGCAGAGAAATATGCAAAAAAGAGAAAAAAATAAAGGTACAAAAGTACAAAAATGTAAAAAAATAGAAAAAATACAGGAACTGCAGGAAAAGTAGAAAGAAAGCACATAAAAATAAGCACAAAAAAAATATATACAAAGCCAAAAAACAAAAAATATATAAGTACAGAGTATATCCAAAAATGAAATGGTCAAGGGCTCAAAAGGGTATAGAAAAGGCAAGTAATATATGTCCAGTACACGGCCGACCACTAAAAATAACAATAAGCACACAAAAAAATAGAAAAAGTGGATATATAAAAGGGAGTACAAGAAATAAGTACTAAAGAAAAAATCTTATGGCAAAAAAAGAGTCCACAAGAGAGCCTCCTGCTGAAATAAATCCAGGGACCTGCATCAAAACAATACCACAACAAGTAAAGTAGTATCAAAAGAACAAAGCGTAGATCCAAAAATGAAATAGTAAGTACATGCAGAGTAAAGTCTTTACTGGCAAAAAAACTAAAAAAACGACAATAATGAAAAAAATAACGAAAAAGTAGTAGAGAGTGAAAGGTCCATAACACAACTCTAAACTAAAAAAACCTTGAGTGATGCAGGTGCAATCCTGGGCATTAGCTGCTGAGGCTGGGCACAGGGCGACGCGCTCGGAGTAGATCTCCTTCCAGGGCCTTGCCGGGATGTGGATACAGCTGGCCTTAAGTGCTCGTTTCCAGGGGTAGCGTCATACTGTATGCGCCGACGGGCGCTTAGCGGTCACGCCCAGTGGGCGTGTCCGGGGGCGGGTAATATCGAATACGAAAAAAATAGAAAAAGAAGCAGCTGAGCGTTCAGACTGCTCTAGACGGCATGAGAGCAAGTCGCCTCTCATGTCTCTGCTGCACTACAGAAAAAATAAGTAGAAGTGCATTATACACAACACGTGATGCACATTCAAAGGGACATGTACCCAAACATAGGGGGGAGAGGGGACAGAGGAAAACGGGGGCAGGGAGCTGGGAACACAGGGGAGGGAAGTAAAGAATGGGTCAGGGAGAGGGGGAAAAAAGAAGGAACGGGACACGGAGGGACTAGGTAGGGGGAGGGTGGGGAAAAAATCAATGATTACTATACATGTGACTCCACCTACGTGATCTACATCCTTAAATGTCCTTGCGGACTATTATATGTAGGTGAGACCACAAGACAGATCAAGAAAAGGGTATCTGAACATAAAACATCTATCAGAGCTGCCCTCGCCGGTGGGAATACCAACAAGGCACCAGTAGCCAAACATTTTAGAGACGCAGGACACAATGTCAACCAACTCAGGTTTCAAGTCATAGATGGAGTAGCCCCCCTTAGAAGAGGTGGCAGCCGTGAAAAAACTCTCAAACAAAAAGAAACTAGGTGGATCAGCATACTAGACACTGTCTCCCCCAGAGGGTTAAATGAAGACTATGAGCTAATTCACTTCCTCTAATATCCATTCTCTCTCTACCTTCTCTAGTATTCCCTCTATGAGCCTATGCACCTATGAGTCCCCCTACCTACCTCTTTTCCCCACACACTCTTTAGCCACCCTCTGAGCCCCCTAACCCTCCCCCCTTTTTTTGTTCCCCCACCTCCCCTTTCCCTTCCCTGTTCAGTGCAATTTTTTCCCCACCCTCCCCCTACCTAGTCCCTCCGTGTCCCGTTCCTTCTTTTTTCCCCCTCTCCCTGACCCATTCTTTACTTCCCTCCCCTGTGTTCCCAGCTCCCTGCCCCCGTTTTCCTCTGTCCCCTCTCCCCCCTATGTTTGGGTACATGTCCCTTTGAATGTGCATCACGTGTTGTGTATAATGCACTTCTACTTATTTTTTCTGTAGTGCAGCAGAGACATGAGAGGCGACTTGCTCTCATGCCGTCTAGAGCAGTCTGAACGCTCAGCTGCTTCTTTTTCTATTTTTTTCGTATTCGATATTACCCGCCCCCGGACACGCCCACTGGGCGTGACCGCTAAGCGCCCGTCGGCGCATACAGTATGACGCTACCCCTGGAAACGAGCACTTAAGGCCAGCTGTATCCACATCCCGGCAAGGACCTGGAAGGAGATCTACTCCGAGCGCGTCGCCCTGTGCCCAGCCTCAGCAGCTAATGCCCAGGATTGCACCTGCATCACTCAAGGTTTTTTTAGTTTAGAGTTGTGTTATGGACCTTTCACTCTCTACTACTTTTTCGTTATTTTTTTCATTATTGTCGTTTTTTTAGTTTTTTTGCCAGTAAAGACTTTACTCTGCATGTACTTACTATTTCATTTTTGGATCTACGCTTTGTTCTTTTGATACTACTTTACTTGTTGTGGTATTGTTTTGATGCAGGTCCCTGGATTTATTTCAGCAGGAGGCTCTCTTGTGGACTCTTTTTTTGCCATAAGATTTTTTCTTTAGTACTTATTTCTTGTACTCCCTTTTATATATCCACTTTTTCTATTTTTTTGTGTGCTTATTGTTATTTTTAGTGGTCGGCCGTGTACTGGACATATATTACTTGCCTTTTCTATACCCTTTTGAGCCCTTGACCATTTCATTTTTGGATATACTCTGTACTTATATATTTTTTGTTTTTTGGCTTTGTATATATTTTTTTTGTGCTTATTTTTATGTGCTTTCTTTCTACTTTTCCTGCAGTTCCTGTATTTTTTCTATTTTTTTACATTTTTGTACTTTTGTACCTTTATTTTTTTCTCTTTTTTGCATATTTCTCTGCTGTGCCTGTCCCTAGCCTACATTGCATTCCTGCATATATTTGCTCTTTTGTTTTTTCTCCTATTTTTTGCTCATTATTTATTTTTACAATTTTTTTTCATATATTACGCATTTTGTTACACCTCTTTTTCTCCTTACCATATTACCTAGATGTGTCGTTCCTATCCCATTCATTAATAAATATATTTTTATTCATACTTCAGTGTGCATGTCTGCTTACTTGTTTCAATATATTTTCCATATATATGCCCCCTAGGAGAGAGCATACAAGCAGTCTATCATATTGCACCTGTACTTATTACGTATCCCAGGTTGGCAGTTCTCTAAACCCTTATTCTACAAGATAAAAATATATCAGAGAGAGGGAAAATTTGTACAGCACTGATGGTTATTTAATGTATTTTTTGCATGTATTACATATGATCAATGTGATTGATTTTCACAGTGATCACATAAATAGGTGCAAAAAAAATAATGGTTGATCGCCTAACTTTTAAGGCAACTTTCCCCATCTCTCCCCCCAAGTTTGGGGAGAATGTAAATGGATTGTGATTAGCCTTTTACCGCCATCACAATCCTCAATGCAATGGCTAAGACAGCCCTGAGGGGGCATGATTGACCAGTCAGCGACTTTTGCCACTGGCCTGTCACATTAAGACTGCCCATGGGTGGTCCCGGTGTCCTTTTTTTTTTGCTTTGCTGGATGCCTTCACTCATAAAGCATCCAGCAAAGATAGCGCAATTCACAGCAAAAATGCAATGATTGTGCTATTTTAAACACAGTGTACAATCGATTGTCAGCTCCCTGGTCAACACCCCTAATAATATGTGATTCGTAGCAATTCCCAGAAGTAGACACGGCTACCAAGGATTTCAAAGCTAGAACAATTTATTGCAGACAAGACAGTACATTTATACATTAAAACATCTTGACAACAGATGATTGAACAATACACTCATAAAGGATTAAATGCAATACAATGGGTAATACAATGCCAGGGGTAACGGGGGAACCAATAGGAACATACTGGGGAATGTAGCAAGGCAAGAGGGTCGAAGCCGGGTCCCTTCAATCCCTTTAACTTTAAGGACCTTTAAACTCCTAGCCAATGGAATGGGCACCTACTATTTTCCCCTTGAACCAGAGCTACCAATAAGATCCGTGCTGATGGTCTGGATCAACCAATCAGAAGTGCACAGAATAAGTCAAGGGTGGGAGAAAGTCCCAGGCGACCGGGCTTAACCTTTACTGTGGCTGGCTTCACTGCCGGGGAAACACACTTGTCCTGAAAGGGGCTAAATCACTGTTTCATAATTCACAGTTGGCTGCTTGTTAGCCCTGGCCGATGTCTGATTTATAGGGACTAGCACTAGACAGGCTTTCATTGGTAACAAATTGGTAATCTCTATATATGTATGCATATTTTCATTCTTTGCTCTCTTCGGCTACTGCAGTACCTCTCTCCATCTCTTCTTTCCCCACCTTGGGTATATTAAATACAGGAACTTAAAAAAGGTGGGGGTAGAGTACATGCTGGTTTCAGACAAAATGAGATAAAATTACAGAAAATGCTGTATATACATGACTATCAGAGACAGTGTATTCACACTACAACAACTCAAATAAATTGTTTACAGACAGGATACTTTGGCAGGGCATCTTGAAATTCAGCCTTTTTTTAAACTCACTTATATGTTGTTTTCTCTTTCATATTGTGACCAACCGTTTTCAAATGCTATTTTAGCTATAATACAAACCTATATTTCAGGATTGGCACAATTTGTTTTGTTGATGTTGTCTTGTGTTTAGATGTCCTAGTGCATTAGTTATTAGTTGTTAGTTGAGTTGTGTCGCAACTGGCAATTCACTCTTTGTTTTTTCCATTTGTTTCTGCATTACTAATACAATTTATACCCTTTATCCTGACATACTGAAGTTATTTTCTGACAGTAGTCTAATTTCAGCAGCACTTTGTTAAAATAAGCCCTTTTGGGATGTTATTCAACTGGTGGAAACACAGAGACACACTGGGCATTACAATAAGACTAACACAGCATTTCCCCGGCGGCTCCCCGAGTCACAGAGGTTCGTGACACATCTCCCCCTTTCTGGAGATTTCTGGAGCCAGTCGGGGGTTTACCCACATGGGTGAGCACAATGATGGCTCCACCTGAACAACCCACACAGATCGTAAAACTAACCAGGTAAGTTCCCACAACTTGAAAGACAGTTACAAGTCCAGTTGCCTGCATAGTCCATCAGCATTATGGTTCTCCTTACCGGGGAAGTATTGGATGGTGAAGTAAAATGGCTGGAGGGCAAGGCTCCAGCGCAGCAACCATCCATTGTCTCCTGATACTCGGTTTAGCCAGACCAGGGGGTTGTGGTCGGTTAGGACTGTAAATACCAGAGCCAGACAATCTTTTTCAATTGCAGCATAATCCACCTCCTGCTCCAGGAGTTTGCTACTCTGGTAGGCAACTGGGTGTTCCTCTCCCTGGTCATTGACTTGGCTGAGAACTGCTCCTAGTCCGAACATGGAAGCGACTGTGTGGACCAGAAAGCGGTTGTTAAAGTTTGGTGTGGCCAATACAGGGGCATCTCCCAGGGCATGTTTCAATTTCTCAAATGCCTCCATGCACTCTGGAGACCCCGGACAGTTTGGGGAAGGGACTTTTTTGTCAAGTCAGTCAGGAGTTTGGCTAGGGAGCTATATTGGAGCACAAATTCCTGCACGCTACCCATCTGGTGCCCCAGGTACTGGACCTCGGCCATCAGTAACTGACATTTGTCGGGTCTGATGGTCATCCCTGTCTGCTGTGTTTTCCCCAGCACTAGGTCCAGTCGCTAAAAATGGTCGTCACACGCGTGAAGTCTTGTAACCCCTCCAGCAGCTTGTTGACTAACCACTGGAATGTAGCCAGGGAGTTCTTCATTCAGAACAGCATGGGCTTAAACTGGTAGAGGCCATGCGGGGTGATGAACTTGGGGATAGTGTCCTGGGTCAGGGGAATCTGCCAGTAGCCCTGCTGAGGTCGAGGGTAGACACCCAAGTGGCCCCTGGCAGCTTATCTGGGAGGTCGTCTACCTAAGGCATGTGGTACGCATCTGTCGTGGTCTTGTCATTGAGCCTGCTTCTCGGGGAAGGTAGTTCTTCAAGGAATTAATGTGACAGATCCTTTGGGCTAGTCTGGAGCTACCTTTAGAGATCATATATGTGGTCTCTCCCAGGCAGCCTAAAGCTTGTTATGCCAGGTGGGAGGCAACATGAGCACATTCTGTCCTACCATAAACTTCCAGAGAATGTCTAGGGGGCCCTCACCCACCTGCCATACAGAAGTTCGAATGGGAAGAACCCGGTGGATGGTTGAGGAACCTCCTGGTAGGCAAAGAGCAGATTGGCCAAGAATTTCTCCCAGTCCTTATGTTCAGCTATGAACGTGTGGATCATCTGCTTGAGTGTTCCGTTGAACCTCTCACAGAGTCCATTAGCCTGGGGATGATAGGGGGTGATATGTATGGTTTTTATCCCACATACGGACCAGACCTGGGCCAACAGATCTGACATGAACTGGGCCCCTTGGTCGGAGAGGACTCCCTGGGTGAACCCGACCCTGGTAAAAATCGTGATCAGGGCATCTACTACCATCTCAGTGGTTATGTTGGGGAGAGCCACTGCTTTTGGGGTAGGGGGTAGCAAAGTCTACCACGGTCGGGATGTATCTCTTGCCTGACCGGCTGGGCTTAGCGAGGGATCTGATGATATTGACTGAAACTTGCTGGAAAGGCTCTTGGATGAGATGGGTGGGCTGTAGGAGGACCTTATGGGTGTCTTGTCGCTTGCCTACCTTTTGACAGCTGTCACAGGTACGACAGTAGGCATCCACCTGTTGGGATAGACCGGACAGGTAAAAGGTCCATGTCAGCTGGTGGCGGGTTCGGGTGATCCTCATGTGAAAAATGTGAGGCAGCTGGAAGCCAGTGTCATCCTCACCAGCATTATGTCTATTACATTTTTTCACTAGTTTTGTATACAATAAAATAACTTTTTCTATGGAATTGTGGAGATAGAATGGGAGGATGTTTGTGCACCAGGGCAGCGCACACCATGCTGACTGCTCGCCGGCAGAGAGTCCGGTGAGGGGAGATTTTTCTAACCACTTAGAAAGCACCTAGTTACAGATCCAAAAAAGTTTCATTTGTTAGCTCTGTCTCTGCTGCAGGTTTGTTCAGGTACTGCCTCTAAACTGAAAAACCTTAACCCCTTAGTGTTTTGCTGAATTTTTCATCTTTCTCGTTTTCTCATTGCCTGGCACGTCCTGCAGTAAAACGAGTGTTTGTCGCATTTTAAAGATTGCGAAAGCTGCTCAGGCAGTGTTGCTCTAATGCCTCCAGGCATTACGCAACACCGAAATGTATTCTCCTGGGCACTCTCCATGGCATCGCTCCACGGAGTGAATCATGGGTGCCATATTGGAGAGCAGCATGCTCCTCCAACATGGCTGCTGCCCTCTTGTGGGAAGATCGACAAAAGTGATGAATTCTAACTTCCGTCACTCTATTGCTTTTGCTACACTGCCCCTAGAGGCAGTCAACAACATTCGAATACAAAAAAAAACAACCTAGGGTTTTAAATCTAGGGTTAGCATAATAGCTAGGGTTAGAATAAAATTAGGGTTAGCATAAGGGATAAGGTTACAGTTAAATTATGGTTAGCATAAGGGTAAGAGTTAGTGTTACAGTTAAGGTTACATTGAAGGTTACTTTTATGGTCAGGATTGGGGTAATGACTTTCAGTTATTACCCTATAACATGCAAAAAACTACAGAAAAAGATGTAACATGGCATAATTCTAAACTCAGGACAAAATCAAGAAACTATTTAGACAGGGTCGTTTTTAACCATGTTTAAATGTGTAAAAGATTTTTCAGGTCAAAGTTACAAATATGTAGTTTTTTTCATCATATTTTAAGATTTTTTTGGGCTGTAAATTGGATGATATGATGAAAATAATGGTATCTAAAGAAATGCCTTTTTATGATTTTTTAAAAAATAATTTGTGTGGGTACACTAAATGAGATGGAAGAAAATAAGAACTAAACACAAACACTGCAGAAATGTTAAAACAGTCCATGTCACCAAGGGAAAGTCATGGGCAAAAATTAATGTCACTATGGGATTAATGTACCACACATATTATAAATTGTTTTATCTCCATAAGAGAGGGCTTTCTTAAGATACCATTATTATTATTATTATTATTATTATTTCATCATGTCTTATAATTTACTATTAAAAAAATCATAAAATATGAAAATAAAAATAAAAAAACAGTTTAACTTTTACCTGAAAAAATATTTACACAATTACAAACTGTGAAAAAGACCCCATCTAAATAGTTTCTCTGCTGATGCAGAGTAAATTCGAAAACTAGGGCAGCAATTGCAATGATTCAGTATGTTGCATTTGGTGCTCTCATTACCAATACCACCCAGATCCTGTTTGGTCCTCCTGATATCATGAACACAGCATGGACATTGTAAGAAATACAACACAGGTGTAGTATTCCAGTTAATGATTAAATGATTGATAGAGTATTCCTTCTGAGTGGAATGGCTAGCAATTTGAGTTGTCCTCCTAGGTTGATAGCGGTGGAAGAAATATACAGTGTATTTATAAAAATATTATTTTGTCTGTCATATATAGATAAATGCTTTTGGGTGTCTGTGTAATTAACTAAGATAACTATCTGGTTTCACAATGGAAGAGGTTGTAAAGAAGGTTACAGAGATGACTTCTTAACATTGTGGGAACAAGCCTTTCACAGGCCCTCTTGGTTTTTACTTACTTTCAGATAGGTGTGACAAAGGGGATTACATAGACCATGTGTCTCCAAGGCTGGGTTGTACTGTTCTTTAACTTTCTGGCAGGTAATTTGTTGGGTGGTAACTGATGGGTTTTGGGATACTTAGTTGGGTGAACAACCATTTGACAGTGCTAGTCTTGGCTGTTCCTGGGAAAGGTGAGCACTAATGATCTAATATCACTATTCAGTCTAGTTGGTCACTCAAATTAGATTGCCTATTTAACACTAGTCTAGCTCAGTGAAGTAAGTATGTTTTTCAATTTGGGCTCCTGTTTTATTATATTCCAGTGTGGAGACAGTATATGTCTTACTTGGCCAGAAATAGGGGAATACACAGTGGGATATCTACATGTTGAACTCTCTTATTTATTTTGTCTAGTACCCAAAGGTACCCTTTGGCAGTCCTCACTGCTTTCTGTTTAAAATGATTGAAATGGGGACAATCTGCTTTGCTGTTTTCCTACCGGCACAAACCAGGAATACTCTCACGCTCAGTCCTTTCAGTCATGCTTATTCATGTCATTCGGGCTTACTCATGAGTGATGCATAAATGACACAGATCATTGGCAGCAGGTTGAGAAAAAAAACTTACCTAGTAATGAAAATTAAAAGAAAATGACCAGAAAAAGTGTGCACAAAGAGATGATGTGACCAGTGCATATAAAAATTACTTTATATACAACATTTATTATATCATGTATACTATGATTTGATGTGTACCTTTTTTCCAATGTAATACGCACACAGTTTCTCTAAGCTATGCATGTACTGCATTTGCTGACAAGAAGGCTCAAACCATTGTGTTTAAGAAGATGGAACACTAGTATCTGTTTTTTATTCTACTTTTTTTATTCTACTATTAATTTATATTTATTACTGTTATAAATCACAGATCAAGGCTTATAAACAATATAGCACACATTTTTAAATATAACACAAAAATAATTCTGTTCATACAGAGAAGAAAGGGATCTGACACTATTGGGTGCAGCCCAGTGGCGTCCCGAGGGGGGGCGGAAGCGGGAGTGACACCCGTGCTGCCGGCAATGCCCCCGCCCCCCAGCCCCCCCCCCCCCCCAGGAAAAGAGAAAGAAAAAAAAATATCACAGCAACCGGTTGTGACGTTACGTCACATTCGGTGACTGTGTTTCTCTCCTCCGTGCAGGAGGGAAGACTGTAAGGAAGAGGCGTCCGTCCGGGAGCGCAAAGAAGCAGCGATTCGGTAAGTAATGGGGACGGGGGGGGGGGGGAGGAGGGTGGTTCACAACGAGCAGTTTAGTGCTGGGCTCTGACTGGCACACTATTACTGGGCTCTGGCTGGCATATATTACTGGGCTCTGGCTGGCACACTATTACTGGGCTCTGGCTGGCACTATATTACTGGGCATCTGGCTGGCACTATATTACTGGGCTCTGGCTGGCACTATATTACTGGGCTCTGGCTGGCACAATATTACTGGGCATCTGACTGGCACACTATTACTGGGCTCTGGCTGGCACTATATTACTGGGCATCTGGCTGGCACTATATTACTGGGCTCTGGCTGGCACTATATTACTGGGCATCTGGCTGGCACAATATTACTGGGCACCTGACTGGCACACTATTACTGGGCATCTGGCTGGCACTATATTACTGGGCATCTGGCTGGCACTATATTACTGGGCATCTGACTGGCACACTATTACTGGGCTCTGGCTGGCACTATATTACTGGGCTCTGACTGGCATAATATTCCTGGGCTCTGAGTGGCACTATATTACTGGGGATCTGGCTGGCACTGTATTCCTGGGCTCTGACTGGCACACTATTCCTGGTATCTGGCTGGCATAATATTCCTGGGCTCTGACTGGCACACTATTCCTGGTATCTGACTGGCATAATATTCCTGGTATCTGACTGGCATAATATTCCTGGGCTCTGACTGGCACACTATTCCTGGTATCTGACTGGCATAATATTCCTGGTATCTGACCGGCATAATATTCCTGGGCTCTGACTGGCACAATATTCCTGGGCTCTGACTGGCACAATATTCCTGGGCTCTGACTGGTACTATATTACTGGGCTCTGACTGGCATAATATTCCTGGGCTCTGACTGGCATAATATCCTGGGCTCTGACTGGCACTATATTACTGGTATCTGACTGGCACAATATCCCTGGGCTCTCACTGGCACAATATTCCTGGGCTCTGACTGGCACAATATTCCTGGGCTCTGACTGGCACTATATTACTGGGCTCTGACTGGCATAATATTACTGGTATCTGACTGGCACAATATTCCTGGTATCTGACTGGCACAATATTCCTGGGCTCTTACTGGCACAATATTACTGGGCTCTGACTGGCACACTATTACTGGGCTCTGACTGGCACTATATTCCTGGTATCTTACTGGCATAAAATTACTGGGCTCTGAGTGGCACTATATTACTGGGCATCTGGCTGGCACTATATTACTGGGCTCTGGCTGGCACAATATTACTGGGCATCTGACTGGCACACTATTACTGGGCTCTGGCTGGCACTATATTACTGGGCATCTGGCTGGCACTATATTACTGGGCTCTGGCTGGCACTATATTACTGGGCTCTGGCTGGCACTATATTACTGGGCATCTGGCTGGCACAATATTACTGGGCACCTGACTGGCACACTATTACTGGGCATCTGGCTGGCACTATATTACTGGGCATCTGGCTGGCACTATATTACTGGGCATCTGACTGGCACACTATTACTGGGCTCTGGCTGGCACTATATTACTGGGCATCTGGCTGGCACACTGTTACTGGGCTCTGGCTGGCACACTGTTACTGGGCTCTGGCTGGCACTATATTACTGGGCATCTGGCTGGCACTATATTACTGGGCTCTGGCTGGCACTATATTACTGGGCTCTGACTGGCATAATATTCCTGGGCTCTGAGTGGCACTATATTACTGGGGATCTGGCTGGCACTATATTACTGCGCTCTGGCTCACACTATATTACTGGGCTCTGGCTGGCATAATATTCCTGGGCTCTGACTGGCACACTATTCCTGGTATCTGACTGGCATAATATTCCTGGTATCTGACTGGCATAATATTCCTGGGCTCTGACTGGCACACTATTCCTGGTATCTGACTGGCATAATATTCCTGGTATCTGACTGGCATAATATTCCTGGGCTCTGACTGGCACAATATTCCTGGGCTCTGACTGGCACAATATTCCTGGGCTCTGACTGGCATAATATTCCTGGGCTCTGACTGGCATAATATCCTGGGCTCTGACTGGCACTATATTACTGGTATCTGACTGGCACAATATCCCTGGGCTCTCACTGGCACAATATTCCTGGGCTCTGACTGGCACAATATTCCTGGGCTCTGACTGGCACTATATTACTGGGCTCTGACTGGCATAATATTACTGGTATCTGACTGGCACAATATTCCTGGTATCTGACTGGCACAATATTCCTGGTATCTGACTGGCAAAATATTCCTGGGCTCTTACTGGCACAATATTACTGGGCTCTGACTGGCACACTATTACTGGGCTCTGACTGGCACTATATTCCTGGTATCTGACTGGCACACTATTACTGGGCTCTGACTGGCACAATATTTTTGGGCTCTGACTGGCACAATATTACTGGCATCTGACTGCCACAATATTACTGGGCTCTGAATGGCATAATATTCCTGGTATCTGACTGGCACAATATTACTGGGCTCTGAGTGGGACAATACTACTGGGCTCTGAATGGCACAATATTCCTGGTATCTGACTGGCACAATATTACTGGGCTCTGAGTGGCACAATATTACTGGGCTCTGAGTGGGACAATACTACTGGGATCTGAGTGGGACAATATTACTGGTATCTATAATTGTAAGATTGTCACCTCGTGGGGCTCCTGTGTGTTGCATAATTAATGGCGGTTCCCATGTGTGCATAATTATGGGGCACTTGTGTGTGGCATATTTATTGGGCCCCATGTGTGGCATAATTAAGGGACTCTTTTGTGTGGCGTAATTAAGGGACTCTTTTGTGTGGCATAATTATGGGGCACCTGTGTGTGTGTGGCATAATTATGGGGCACCTGTGTGTGTGGCATAATTAATTGGGCAGAGGTGAGGCATAAATAGTGGGGCTCTGGTGTGGCATAATTTATGGGGCTCTGGTGCTGCATAAGTTATGGGGCTCTGGTGTTGAATAAGTTATGGGGCTCATGTGTGTGGCATAGTTATGGGGCTCCTGTGTGTGGCATAGTTAATAGGCCATCTAACTGGCATTACTAAGGAATCTGTTTGGCATTGTATGGAGGAAATCTAGGGGGGTGACACCATGAGTTTCCGCACCGGGTGACACCAACCCTAGTGACGCCCCTGGTGCAGCCTGGATACAAATTCACATCAGTCAAGAAACCAGCATGGTGGAACTACTTCCTGACCTTTTGCACTAACGTTTGATTTAACAGTTGTGCTAGAGCTTAAACCTATGATTCTGGGATAATGTCCTGAATGAGGAAGAAGGAGGAAAGCTCACTGGCACCTGGATAATCATGAGCTGGAGCGGTAAATTGCCAAAGTAAAGCTTAGGTCCATGGACTCTGCTCTGTATCAAGGCATTTTTCCAATAGACTGAAAAGCATTGGAGGTGGTTATGATAAACCCCCTGGTACCCCGACTGGGTACCTCTGTCAAAGCTCTGCTTCCTTGCTGTGATAACCATCTCAAGCCACCATACAGAACCAGTGTTTTAGGTAGTTATTCCAATTCACCAGACAGGGCCCTCAGACATTTACACCAAGTACCAGACAACACAAGTATAGGTGTAGAACAGGAATGAATATTTATTTGAAAACAGCACAAATATTTATACACAGACAAATATGAGATCAACTAAGAGGGAGGCACAAGGGAAAATAATTATAACATGGTAAGCCTCAAACAATAGAGAGACTCATTTAAAACAGGTAATTGGATACAGTAGGATATAACATACTCACTATAATGACACATTATGAACACAACATAACACAACATAAAAGTAGGACATACAGTGGGGAAATCCTGCCTCACACCTTCCATGATCTAAAGGTGCCAAGTTCAGAATCATACAGACATATCCCTACTAAAATCTGATGTGAGGATAATGGCATCTTGGTTGGAGTTCAAGTGATTTAAAAAATCATTGAAGTAACTTTCACCACCTTGCCAGATTAAAAAACAGATTGTATATGTATCTGTAGTATAGGACCAGGTTCTCCTCCCAGCCATGATGGCTCCAGACATAATTTTTTTCCCAATCCACCATGAATAAATTTGCATAGCTGTAAGTGATCCGGGTCCCCATGGCCGTGCCTCTCATTTGCAGAAAAAAATCATCACAGATCCAGAAGGAATTGTGTTTGAGAATAGTATTTATAGATTCAATAATAAACTCTCTTTGTGCTTTGGGTAGAAGGCATTTAGCTGTCAGGATATTATTGACAGCTTTACATCCTCAATCATGATTAATAATGGTACACAAAGTGACCAATAAATAGTTGTCCTTCCACTTGATGTTTTCAAGAGCCTTTAATATACTAGTAGTGTCTTGTAAGTATGACCTTGTGAAATGATTCTGGAGGCTATGGGTCTCCCTGGTGGATCAGAAGGTAAATTTTGTGAATCTTTGGTAACAAGTAAAACACTGGGATAACTGGATGGAGTACATTCAAACCCATAATCCATTTTTAGACAGAATATTATTCTAAAGCCCAAAATATAACAGGTTAGATAGTACTCTCTTAATCTTAAAAGTGGGATATAATTTTAATATATACTTCCTCCATATTTAGTTGGTTATAAGCTTCTTGAGATATTGTTCTTTTGAAAGGATAACTATCCCCCTCCCTTTATCTGCAGGTTTTATGATGATATCTTTTGTTTGATCCTCAATGATTAGCAGTTCCCTTGTGGTAAAGTTATAAGTATCATACTTTGTGGAGTAAATCTTTTTTAGGTCATTCATAACTTGTATTTCAAAGACCTGTAGGGGTCCAGATTCATAGAAGCTAAGAAAGAAGGTGCATTTTTGTTTCAGAGATGTCCTATTGAAAGTACAAGAGAAATCTTCTTTACTGGCATTACTAGATCCTTTTATGGTGTGGTACGTTTTTAGAGTGGCATTTCTAACAAAACTATAAATATCAAGAAAAGTTTTTGGAGCAACAGAGATATTACAATGTTGTTTTTTCCTAAAGGTCTCACATCCACTGTTGGAAATATCTTATTATGAGACCTCTGAGTGGTCCTACTTTATAGAATTGGGTGTCCCTTTTATGTCTAACAGGATTCCTTACCTTATCATTTTCATTTACATTTTGTAACTTCAGGCTTGTTTTGCACAATATTAGCCAATGACAGGTTAGAAGGAATACTCATAGTGACCATCTTGTTAACTACAGTGGTAGATGGATAAGACCCTTTCAATGCTGGAATGCGGAAACCAACTTTGTGCTGGCCACTTTGCAATCTGCAGCTGCTGCTATTTGCCATGCCACACATGGAGATATGTAGCATCAGACTGCTTCCTTTTACAAAAGTCACCTGTAACACTGACGATGCACTTTCCTGCCACAGATTGATGCCATGCCCTTGGCATGTGTCAAAGGACTTGGCTTATCTTTCACTTTTCTTTTTATTTATTTATATATTTATTTTATTAATTATAATTTTTTTAGATTTTTATTGCCATTTGCCAAAGTTACAATACAAAAAATGGACATAATTGCCTCCCCCCCCCCCCCCCCATGAGCAGAGCTGTTGTCCTAACAGTGGCTGTGCTGTGGGAGGCAGAAAACCTACCCTGTGGGCCCCTGTTGGCCCACGGTGGTAGAGCTGTCCACGTGACTGTCTAACATGGAGACGGTCATGATAGGACAGCAGCTGGCATCCGCATCCATTGTGGTCCGACTTACTGCCACTTCCACCGGATATGACAATAAGTCATATCTGGTGGCTGTCTGTCGCTCCTCCACACTGCGTGGAGGAGAAAGCCAGGACCAGAGAGAACAGCAGGTGAGTACTGGTGTAGGGGGGAGGAGTTTATTAATGGATGTTATGGTTGTGGCTTACTAATAGGCCTACTGGCTGTGGCATATTAATGGGCATACTGGTTGTGGCATATTAATGGACATAATGGTTATGGTATATTAATTTACATACTAGTTGTGGCATATTAATGGACATACTGTCTGTGTCATATTAATGAGCATACTGTCTGTGGTATATTAATTGGCATTCTGGCTGTGGCATATTAATGGACATAGTGGTTGTCACATATGAATGGACATACTGGCTGTGGCATATTAATGAGCATGCTGACTGTGGCATATTAATGGGCATACTGATTGTGGAATGTTATTGGGCATACTGGTTGTGGTATATTAATGGGCAGACTAAAAGTGGCATATTAATGAGAATACTGGCTGTGGTATATTAATGGGCATACTGGTTGTGGAATATTAATTGGCATACTGGTTGTCGCTTATTAATGGCCATACGGGCTGTATCATATTAATGGGCATACTGGATGTGGCATATTAATGAGCATATTGTGACATATTGATGGACATACTGGCTATGGCATATTAAAGGACATACTGGCTGTGGCATGTTAATGGACATACTGGCTGTGGCATGTTAATGGACATACTGGCTGTGGCATATTAATGGGCATACTGGTTGTGGCATATTAATGGACATAATGGTTATGGTATATTCATTTACATACTAGTTGTGGCATATTAATGGACATACTGTCTGTGTCATATTAGTGAGCATACTGTCTGTGGTATATTAATTGGCATTCTGGCTGTGGCATATTAATGGACATAGTGGTTGTCACATATGAATGGACATACTGGCTGTGGCATATTAATGAGCATGCTGACTGTGGCATATTAATGGGCATACTGATTGTGGAATGTTATTGGGCATACTGGTTGTGGTATATTAATGGGCAGACTAAAAGTGGCATATTAATGAGAATATTGGCTGTGGTATATTAATGGGCATACTGGTTGTGGAATATTAATTGGCATACTGGTTGTCGCATATTAATGGCCATACGGGCTGTATCATATTAATGGGCATACTGGATGTGGCATATTAATGAGCATATTGTGACATATTGATGGACATACTGGCTATGGCATATTAAAGGACATACTGGTTGTGGCATGTTAATGGACATAGTGGCTGTGGCATATTAATGGGCATACTGGCTGTGGCATATTAATGGGCATAATGGTTGTGGCATATTAATGTGCAGACTAATAGTGAAATATTAATGAGCATGCTGACTGTGGCATATTAACGGGCATAATGGTTGTGCCATATTAATGTGCAGACTAATAATGGCATATTAAATAGCATGCTGACTGTGGCATATTAACGGGCATACTGGTTTGGGCATATTATTGGGCAGATGAATACTGGCATATTAATGAGCATACTGGCTGTGGCATATTAATGTGCAGACTATTAGTGGCATATTATTGAGCATGCTGATTATGGCACGTTATTGGGAAAACTGGTTGTGGCATATTAATGGGTAGACTATAAGTGGCATATTAATGAGAATACTGGCTGTGGCATATTAAGGGGGATACTGGTTGTGGAATATAAATGGGCATAGTGGTTGTGGCATATTAATGGGTATACTAACAATGACATATTAATGGGCAGGCTAATAGTGGCATGTGACAATAAAAAAGCAGATGGGCGCGAAGGAGTGGGTACCTTAAATAAAACACACAGTATAATAGTGCAATATTGCCTCTATAAAATAGTAAAAAAGAAGATATAAGTGGATGCACTCACAAACATACGTGAGTGTCAATCAGATCAGCTGAGAACTTGTGGGTCCATAAAAACAGCTTTAATAATTCTGAAATAAAATAAAGAAATATACATGCGCAGGACCAGTGGGTAACATATGCTAGCCCCTAGCACTGGAAAAACTCACAGAGTTGTAGATATAAAAAGTCGTTGTAAAAGTGATATGGCTGTTCCTGCGATCACAAGCGGAGCTGAACTCCAAATAGGTCGTGGGAGATGCAGCGCTGGAATAGTGGTAGCCTCTACGCGTTTCTCCGTGTGTGGCACGGCTTCATCAGGAGGAGATAAGAGAGAACTGTCGGCATTGTTGAGAAAAAACCCTTTCTTAAGCGCCTCTGAGTAGTAGCCACTCCTACTTTGTGACGTCAGAGTGGCTGCGACGGAGCAAAGCGTCCTGTGTAGTCATAGTAACCGTTAAAGCTCCGTTGAGCTGGGGGTCAGGTTTAAACAGCTGATCCTCCGTGTCACAGTAACTCCGTTGAGCAAGACATCAGGTTATCACATATAATTAAAAAGGGGAAAAAACAACCTCCGGATATGTTATAAAATCATTTAGAAACAGGGCATATGCAGGGTATGTAGAGAAAGGAACGATATATAGAATAGAATTAGTAAGACATCAATCTTAAGGAAATAACCAAAAATAAAGTAATTAGACCGAAAACATGATAATTAGAGCTACTAGTGTGAGATTTTTAAAGGAACATTTCAGTGGGACTCATTAGATATTTAGAACGGCCTCACTATAAATTCATAAATGCAGGAATACATGGATAAGAAAAGAAAAGAGAAACCAGGTAATATCATTGAAAACGGGTATTTGGGAAAAATAATGTCGAAAATCTTATTGACAATAAAAATAATAATTAAAAAATAATTATTAAAAAATATAAAGCTAAAACACTAATCATTATAAAAGGACATAATGTCCAAGTCAGTATTCAAACCCTTTCCGCTTTTTGTTTTTAATTCATAGATCCACCTGGTTTCTTTTTGTGACAGGATTTTAGTTGTATTACCACCCCTCCAATGCGGATTAATTTTTTCAATACCCAGACATAAAAATTTGTCAATAGAAAAAAATGTACATTGTTTGCAATGTTTAGGGACATTTAGATTTGTAAGTTTAGGGTTAAAAAGATTGATTGTATCTTTTTCACTCTCACACATAATTATTTTTGTTTTGACCGCCAATTCTTTTTACAAATATGCGGAACAGCTATGGGGACAAAATTCGCCCCTAGCTACGCTAACATTTTTATGGCCAACTGGGAAAAACGAGTAATTTGGGAAAACGATGCCTTGAAAACAAATCTTATTCTGTGGCGTCGCTATATAGATGATATTTTGATTATCTGGAGAGGGACCGAATCCTCCCTACAAGAATTTATAGAGAGTATCAATCATAATGAGCTAGGATTAAAATTTACATCTACAATTAATGCAGAAAAAATAGACTTCCTGGATCTAACCCTTTGTGCACACAACGGATCAGTCAGTACAAAAACCTTTTTTAAACCCACCGATGCGAATGGGTATATTGATTTCAATAGTGGGCATCACCCTAATTGGTTGAGAAATATCCCGAAAGGACAATTCACCCGTATGAGACGTAATTGTACTTCAGTTAAAGACTATACACAACAGACTTCATTACTTAAGGATAGATTCATGGAAAAGGCGTATCCTTCTAAACTCCTTGAAGAGAGTATTAATAAGGTTTCCCAGTTGGATAGATCTTCCTTATTACAGAATAAAGTTACAACTTCATCTAATGATCTATCTAATGATAATGCATTCAGTTTTTCCTTTTCGACACAATATAACTCTCAAGCTAAGGCCATCACCAAGGCATTAGAGAAATTCTGGCCTATTCTGAAAGGTGATCAGTATCTTAACGGAAAAATACCTGACCGCCCCAAAGTAATTTTCAAAAAAGCCAGGAGTTTTAAACAAATTCTAGCTCCTAGTGCTTTACCAAGGACTAACAAAGAGGTACCCCGACATTTTTTAAGCACCAAACCGAAAGGGTTTTTTAAATGTGGTACATGTAAAATGTGTAAGGATCAACCTAGACACACGTTAACCTTCTCCAGTCATGCCACTGGGAAAACATATGAAATTAAAGATTTTATTAATTGTAATTTGAGCAATGTTGTATATCTACTTCAGTGTCCATGTGGCGCTCAGTACGTAGGGAGGACTATTCGACCATTCAAAGAAAGAGTCCTCGAACATTTGGGAGGCATTCAGAGTGACAACACTAAACTTACAAATCTAAATGTCCCTAAACATTGCAAACAATGTACATTTTTTTCTATTGACAAATTTTTATGTCTGGGTATTGAAAAAATTAATCCGCATTGGAGGGGTGGTAATACAACTAAAATCCTGTCACAAAAAGAAACCAGGTGGATCTATGAATTAAAAACAAAAAGCGGAAAGGGTTTGAATACTGACTTGGACATTATGTCCTTTTATAATGATTAGTGTTTTAGCTTTATATTTTTTAATAATTATTTTTTAATTATTATTTTTATTGTCAATAAGATTTTCGACATTATTTTTCCCAAATGCCCGTTTTCAATGATATTACCTGGTTTCTCTTTTCTTTTCTTATCCATGTATTCCTGCATTTATGAATTTATAGTGAGGCCGTTCTAAATATCTAATGAGTCCCACTGAAATGTTCCTTTAAAAATCTCACACTAGTAGCTCTAATTATCATGTTTTCGGTCTAATTACTTTATTTTTGGTTATTTCCTTAAGATTGATGTCTTACTAATTCTATTCTATATATCGTTCCTTTCTCTATATACCCTGCATATGCCCTGTTTCTAAATGATTTTATAACATATCCGGAGGTTGTTTTTTCCCCTTTTTAATTATATGTGATAACCTGATGTCTTGCTCAACGGAGTTACTGTGACACGGAGGATCAGCTGTTTAAACCTGACCCCCAGCTCAACGGAGCTTTAACGGTTACTATGACTACACAGGACGCTTTGCTCCGTCGCAGCCACTCTGACGTCACAAAGTAGGAGTGGCTACTACTCAGAGGCGCTTAAGAAAGGGTTTTTTCTCAACAATGCCGACAGTTCTCTCTTATCTCCTCCTGATGAAGCCGTGCCACACACGGAGAAACGCGTAGAGGCTACCACTATTCCAGCGCTGCATCTCCCACGACCTATTTGGAGTTCAGCTCCGCTTGTGATCGCAGGAACAGCCATATCACTTTTACAACGACTTTTTATATCTACAACTCTGTGAGTTTTTCCAGTGCTAGGGGCAAGTCATGGACTTGCCGACAGCTGACGTGTCTGGTCAGTGGCAATGGCGGGTTGGTGCTCAGATGAGCATCATCATTTGCCTGGTTAGATCAATATTTGATCTGACCGGTGTAGATCTGCCTCCCTCTCACTTGAGTTTTAGCGAGGGAGAGAGACAGGAGTGTATAATGTGAGTTTTAATTATAATATATTTAATAAAATTGAGACCCAAAGGCTTTTATAAAAGCCGTTTCCAGTGTTTAACCCCTTCCCTGCAATTGATCGCTGTGTACGCAGTGATCTTACACAGCAGCACATTTTTTGCTGTCTGTGCATTTTTTTTAGGGGTTAACTTTTTTTTACTGTTTTTTTTTTTTTACAATATATCAAAGGCTCTTTTTAAGAGCTATTAACCCCTTCCTTGCCATATATCACTTCCTAAGCAGCGCATATGGTCACTGCCTAAAAAGTGCATATGGTCACTGCCTAAGCAGCGCATATGGAGTGATCTGGTCGCAGAAGGATTTTTTTGCCATCAGCATTTTTTTTTGTCACACTCGCTAGGCGTTAATTATACCCACTAGGAGATTACGTGTATTCCTTTTGAAGCTGTCTGAACGCATGTATAGCGATCAGTAACAGCCGATCAGTGGCAAAGGTGGTTTGGTGATTTCTCAGATGAGCATCACCATTCATCTGGTTAGATCAATATTGGTAAATATTGTTCTGACCCATATGGATCTGCCTCCCTCTCGTCACTTAGTGAGGGAAAGAGACAGATCTGTATAATATAAGTTCTTAATTGTAATAAATTAAATAAAATGTTAAAAAAGCCATACCCTTTGTATAGTGTACCCCTTATAGTAACCCCTTCCCTGCCACTGATCACTGCACAGCAGAACATTTTTTCTTGTCTGTGCCTTTTTAGGGGTTAATTTTTTTGTACAGTACTACAAAGGCTCTTATAAGAGCTATTAACGCATTACTTGTTCTACATGTCAAAATTCCAAGTTTAAAAAAGCGCACCTCACAAATGTAGCCTTTCAACACCCAACAAAGCTGACAAACGTATGCATGGGTGGTATCCCTGTGATCGGGAGATGTTGCTGAACACATATTGTGGTATTGTTTGTCAGTGACACATACCGAAATATGTGAATTTGTGTCTAAAGTACAATGTATGTGGGAAAAAATACACAAAAAAATTACTACCACAAACTTTGACAAAGGCTGGTGGTAGAATTGGTGCATGGAAAGTGTTAAAATACCACCATTTAAAATAGCCTAGGGTGTCTACTTTTACAAAATATATACTTTTTTGGGTAAAATACACTGTCCGGCTTAAAAAAAAAAAGTCCCAAATGAAAGATGGGCTCAGGCTGACTACACGTCAAAATTCCAAGTTGGAAATGCGCACCTTCAAAATGGGGCCATTTAGCCCCCAAACAACCCAACAAACCTATGCATGAGTGGTATCCCTGTACTCAGGAGATGTTGTTTTTTTTTTTTCTTTTTTTTTTTTTCTCTTTTTTTTTTTCTGACACTCAGTGTTGGCGTTAGGTAGATAACTTGCCTGTAGGTTACATCATTGTGTCTGCTACCATATATGGTGGGGAGGTTCCTTATCTGTCTTATCCCTTAATACTTAACCATCCCTCTCCCCCTCCTCCACCCTCCTTATTTGACCCTTGTGAATATTAAATAGTGGTTATGATTATAAATTAAATTTTGCTAATAGCTTTCTGTATATTCGTGTGTAGCATCTCTAATTTATGTGAGGGATTTTTTTATTGATTTATTTATTTTCCTGCCAATTAGTCCGGTCTCCCCGGATCCCCATCCCCCCTCCCCACCCTCCCTCTCCCCTCCCCCAGCTCCCTCTCCTCCCCATCTCTATTAGTGAGGTGTGAAGGGACTTTGGGCCTTATATCAGACGTAACGTACATACATTTATTCCATTCATACATGTGAACTACTGCTCCCGTTTCTCCCACCTCCTGCGTTCTTTCCGCTCTGAACACCGGGAATGTTTGATTAGTATATCTATATATAATTACTAGACATGTGCATTCGTTTTCGGACGAATGCATTTTCGGACGAAAATAGCATTTTCGTCCATTCGTCCGAAAAACGAATAACGAAAATTTTAACTAACAAAATCCGAATGAACGAATGGTTAATAAACGAAAATCATTCGTTCATTCGTCCATTCGTCCATTCGTGCTATTGGCATTCTAAACCGAAATAGAGTCGGTTTACAATACCAATAGCATTGTACTACATTCCATAAACCGACATGAATGACTTTCGGTTTATGGAATGCATGTAATGCTATTAGCTTCCTATAAACCGAAATTGAGTTCCCATTCATACGAATAGGTCAATTGACCTATTCGTATGAATGGGGACTCTTTCGGTTTATAGAAAGCCAATAGCAGCATGTATTCTATAAGCCGAAAGTCTTTAAAACAAACGACGTTCGGTTTATAGAATACATGTAATGCTATTGCTGTTCTATAAGCCGAAAGACATTCGGCTTATAGAACAGCAATAGCATTACATGCATTCTATAAACCGAACGTCGTTCGTTTTAAAGACTTTCGGCTTATAGAATACTATTGGCATTCTATAAACCTAACTAGAGTCCCTCCTCATTCATAAGAATTTCTTATGAATGGGGACTCGACTCTAGTTCGGTTTATAGAAAGCCAATAGTATTCTATAAGCCGAAAGTCTTTAAAACGAACGACGTTCGGTTTATAGAATACATGTAATGCTATTGCTAAACTATAAACCGAACGACTTTCGGTTTATAGAATAGCCATAGGATTACATGTAGTACATAAGCCGAAAGTCTATAAACCGAAAGTCGTTCGGTTTATAGGCTGTCGGCATTTAACTATACAGAGACAGAGTCTCCATTCATAAAATTATGAATGGAGACTTTGTCTCCGTGTAGTAAAATGCCGAAAGTCTATAAACCGAACGATCGGTTTATAGACTTTCGGCTTATGTAATACATGTAATCCTATGGCTATTCTATAAACCGAAAGTTCGGTTTATAGAATAGCAATAGGAATACATGTATTCCATAAGCCGACAGCCTATAAACCGAACGTTCGGTTTATAGGCTGTGTGCATTTTACTACACGGAGACAAAGTCTCCATTCATAATTTTATGAATGGAGACTCTGTCTCCGTATAGTTAAATGCCGGCTTTTAACTATACGGAGACAAAGTCTCCATTTATAATTTTATGAATGGAGACTCTGTCTCCGTATAGTTAAATGCCCACAGCCTATAAACCGAACGTTTTGCACATGTCTAATAATTACCCCTCTCACATTAATCTAGTTGGCCTTCCTTCAGAAAATTAACCCAATCATCCCATTGTTTGTACCTTTTGCTATTCCAATTGAATTGTGATATAATTCCTCTTTCCATTAAGCATTGCTCTATCAATTGTAATTTAATTTTTGCCCATATTAAATGTTCTGCGGTCTTCCAATTCCTGGCTATTTCTAGTTTTATTACTAAGAGTAAGTGGATTACAAATGAGATTTCTTTCCCTGTGTTTTTTGGAAAGTTTAAATGGAGGAGTGCTCTCTCTGGTGATAGAGTCCATTCTTTCCCAATATTCCGGGATAATTTCTCAGAGATATTTTGCCAAAAGGGCCTTATTATTGCATTATTGCATATGTGCATTACGTCTCCCTTCCTGTCGCCAGATCTCCAACAGTTAGGTATGTTTGTCTCTGACATTTTTGCAAGCGTTATGGGTACTAGGTGCCATCTGTGCATTACTTTGAATTGGAGTTCATTGAGGTTTAGGCAATGTACTACTTTATAATTACAGTACAGTGCTCTGTTCCATTCCTTCTCTTCAATTATTAAATTTAGGTCTTTCTCCCATTTGCTTAAAGCTGGTGGTACCCTATGGTGTTTTATTGCCCTGATTAGGTCTAGAGCTTTGGTAGTCAGTTTATTGAGATCTGATTTCCCTAATGTATCCTGTAAGATCTTTTGGGGTTTCGTAAGGGGAATGTCGATTACTAGTTTCCCAAGGAAACTTCTTACTCTCAGGTATTTAAAAATATCTTCTCCGTTAAGGGAATATTTCTCTTGTAGCTCCTTAAATGATTTCATCACATTCCCCTCCATCAGGTCTGAGATATTTTTAATTCCTCTCTCCCCCCATTTCCTAAGGTCCAGGTTTACGTTCAGGTTCTGAACGATAGACAGGGGCAAAAAGGGAAGTAGCCTATCTCCCAACCCTATTTTTTTTTTAATGGTCCTCCAGTTTCTGTAAATATGCGGGAGGGGGGAGCCCATCAATGTGTTTCCCCTCTCTACCACATATCTTTCTGGAGTCCAGAAGTATGTTGGGAAATCTCCAACAAGTTTGTTTTCGCCTAACTCTATCTCATACCAGTGTTCCTTTTTTGATCGTTCATTTAATGTTACAAAGGTCTGGGCCAGTAGTGTTGCTTGTGAATATTCTTGTATTGAAGGCAATCCCACCCCTCCTTGTTTCTTACTTTTTATTAAGATCTGTGAGTTTACTCTAGGTCGTTTCGAGGCCCAGATAAATCTGTTAAAGGATCCTTGAATAAGTTCTAGCCAACCTTTTGGGATGGCAAAAGGTAGCATTCTGAAGATGTAAAGAAATCTGGGTAAGATGTATGATTTTACTGCATTGACTCTGCCCATCCATGATATGAATAGGCCTCGCCATTTTTTAAATAAGCTGTTCATCTCTCTTATCATAGGTAAGAGATTCATTTGGAGCCACTCCTCTGGGTCTTTTGAGATCTTAATCCCCAAAAATGTGAGGGATTCTTCTGACAGGATGAAGCCATAGCCTTCTACCTCTCTTTTTTGTATTTTATTCATTGCTATTGGAAGGGCAGTTGATTTAGTGATGTTTAACTTATAATTTGACAGGTAGCTATATTGATCAAGCAACGTCATTATTCGTTTCAATGAGTTGAGAGGTTCCTGTATTGTAAGCAGGATATCGTCTGCATAAAGCATTATTTTTTGGGTGCCTCCCTTTCCCCAACCTACTACCTCCGGACATTCTCTTATCTCCCTAGCAAGCGGTTCAAGTGCCAGGACGTAAAGAATAGGTGAGAGGGGGCAGCCCTGACGTGTGCCGTTGGTTAGCGGGAACCAGTTTGACCGTATGCCTGAGCCGATTACTCTACCTTCTGGTTCCTGATATAATGCCATGATTGCCCGGTGTATTTCTCCCTCTATCCCAAAAGCCTGTAAAGCCTCTGACATGTAGCCCCAGCTGACCCTGTCGAACGCCTTCTCTGCGTCCAATGACAGGATCAGCCGGGGCACACCTGGTCCTTCCCTCTTTCCCATAAGGTTTGCCAAGGTTCTTATGTGATTGGTTGCAGATCGTCCCATTGTGAATCCTACTTGATTATTGTGAATCAAGTCCGGTAGTACTCGTTTCAGTCTCCCTGCCAGGACCCCTGCGTATATCTTGGCATCGATATTCAGGAGAGATATCGGTCTATAACTTGTTAGTAATTCAGGGTTTTTCCCTGTTTTCAAGATTGGAATAATGTTACCTTTCAATAGTTCTTGTGGAAGTGATGCCTTTCTTACTGCCTCATTAAACATTCTTACCATATATGGGGATATTACATTTTTTAGAGTCTTATAGAAAAGAGCATTAAAACCATCTGGACCCGGGATTTTTTTAGTTTCAATTTTCTGATTACTTCATGTATTTCTTCTGTTGTGATCTCTTTGTTTAAGTCTAGCCTTGCCTGCTCCGACACCCTGGGGAATTGTTTATCTTCAAAGTGTTGATGTATTTCCTCTGCTTTGGTATTTTGTGGAAGGTTGTACAGAGCACTATAAAAAGCATTAAAAGTGTGGCCTATCTCCGTTGGTGCCAAATATGTCTTTCCCTCATATATTATCTTAGAGATATTGTGTTTAGTTCTTTTTTTTTTCAACTGATTAGTCATTAATTTGTCTGCTTTGTTACCCCTATAGTATTTTATGGTCTTTAAAGCTCTCAGAGATTTATTTGCCTCGTTTATTAATTGTAAATTAATTTTTTCTTTGATATCGGAAATTTGGGGTATTCTTATTATCTTTGTTCAGTTGGAATAAAATAATATACAGATCTGAAAGGCCTAGCTCTCTCTGTTTCTTAGCATATGCTCCTAGACGGATAAAGTGTCCCCTAATTACAGCTTTGTATGTGCACCATAGATTCGATATCTCCATATCATCCAGATCGTTTTCCTCAAAAAACAGTCGGGATGTATCTTTAATGTATTCTATATCTTGGTCTTTCTTTAAAAGAGTATTATTCAATCTCCAATCTGTTTTTAATCCCCTATTTTGATCTTTGATGTCCATAATTATCATATTATGGTCTGACCATGTTATCTCCTGGATGTGGATTCTATGAATCAATGCTGCTAGGTTATATTCTCCTACAATATAATCGATACGTGAGTAGGCACAGTATGTTTTTGAAAAACATGTGTAATCTCTCTCAGTTGTATGAAAGACTCTCCACATATCTAATAAGGTTGATCTATCTAGTAGATGTTGTAATCTTTGAGCCTGGTAAATTGTATTTTTATTTGGTTTAGGAGATGTTGTTGAACACATATTGGGTTATTTTTTGGCAGTGACACATACCAAAATCTGTGAATTTATGACTGAAATACAATATTTGTGGGGGAAAAAACACAAAAAATACACAACAAAATTACTACCACAAAATTGGACAAAGGCTGGTGGTAGAATTAGTGCATGGAAAGTGTTAAAATACCACCATTTGAAATATCCTAGGGTGTCTACTTTTAAAAAATATATGGGTTGATGGGCTAAAATACACTGTCTGGCTTACAATATGTCCCAAATGGGACATGGGCGCAGGTTGTCTTTATGTCAAAGTTTCAAGTTGGAAAACCAAAAAGCGCACCTCTCAAATGTGGCCCTTTAACCCCTAAACAAGCAGACAAACCTATGCATAGGTCGTATCCCTATACTCAGGAAATGTTGCTGAACACATATTGGGGTGTTATTTGGCAGTGACACGTACCAAAATCTGTGAATTCATGTATGAAGTACAATGTTTGTGAAAAAAAACCACAAAAAATATCTACCACAAACTTTGACAAAGGCTGGTGGTAGAATTAGTGCATGGAAAGTGTTAAAATACCATCATTTGAAATAGCCTTGGGTGTCTACTTTTAAAAAATATATGAGTTGATGGGGTAAAATACACTGGCTGGCTTCAAATACCGTAATTGCTTGATTATAAGACGAGGTTTTTTTCAGAGCAAATGCTCTGAAAAATCCCCCTCGTCTTATAATCGAGGTCTCTTATAATCTGACCTCAAATTGAGGTCAGATTATAAGACATGGATCCAGGTCCCCAGCAGAGCTGCAGGGGACCTGGATCCCCCTCTCTAGCAGCAGGGGATGTCTGCGCAACGAGCGCAGACTCCCCTGCTTCCGCCCGGCACGACCGCCGGGGCTTCTGTGAAGAAGCCGGGTACTTCCATCGCGCAGACCTCCTCTGCTGCCCCACTAGGCACCAGGGACAATCGGGCAGCTGGGGGATGTCTGCACTATACGTGCAGATATCCTCCATGCTGCCCGACACGGCAGACTATTATGACAGACAGCTGTCCGTCATAATAGACTGCCGTGTCGGGCAGCATGGAGGATGTCTGCAAGTATAGTAGACATCCCCCGGCTGCCCCCACTAGCCACCAAGGATTGAAGTACAGGTAAGGGGGGGGGGGACAGAGAGACAGGGGGAGGGAGGGGGGCAGAGAGACAGGGGGAGGGGGGCAGAGAGACAGGGAGAGGGAGGGGGGCAGAGAGACAGGGGGAGGGGGGCAGAGAGACAGGGGGAGGGGGGCAGAGAGACAGGGGGGACAGAGCAGGAAGGGGGGGAGAGACAGAGGAAGGGGGGCAGAGAGAAACATGTGGGGGGAAGAGACAGGTGAGTGGGGAGTGAGACAAAGCTGGGGGCAAGGGAAAGAGAGAGGCAGCATTGGCACATAAAAAGAAATAAACACAAGAAATGCATTTTTTTTTTAATATAATATTTTATTAAAAAAGTAATTTACATGTGAATATATACAAGTTTAACTTTTTTTCCTATAGGGTAGTCTTATATTCAGGCTTTTAGTATTTTTCCTAAAGGAATATCCAAAGTTTGGGGGGTCGTCTTATAATCAGGATCGTCTTATAATCGAGCAAATACGGTATGTCCCAAATAGCACATGGGTGCAGGCTGTCTGCATGTAAAAATTTCAAGTTGGAAAACCAAAAACTGCACCTCCCAAATTTTGCATTTTAGCCCCCAAACAACCCAACAAACCTATGCATGGGTGGTATCCCTGTACTCAGGAGAAATAGTAGAATCTATTTAGCAGTTTTTTTTGTTCGCTTTTGTCGATGAGGAGAAGATGTTTCAAATAAAAGTCAGGAAATTTGTGTTTTTTTTTTTTTACCATATTTTATTATTTTTTTATATAATGTTATAAGATATGATCAAAATGATGGCATCCAAAGAAAGCCCTTCTTGTCCCGATAAAAACAATATATAATAACTGTGGGTACAGCAAATGACAAAGAAGAAAATTACAGCTAAACACAAACAGCACAGAAATGTTAAAATAGCCATTGTCCAGAATGGACAAAAATGTTTCAAAGGCTCTGTCCTTAAGGGGTTAGTGGGAATAATGATTGTGGCATGTTAATGGGCATACTGGTTGTGGCATATTAATTAACATACTGGTTGTGGCATATTAACGGGCATACTAACACTGGCATATTAATGGGCAGGCTAATAGCGGCTTATTAATGGACAAAATAACACTGGCATATTAATGGGTAGGCTAATAGTGGCATATCAATGGGGAAATTGGCTGTGGAATGTTTATGGGCAAAATAACACTGGCATATTAATGGTCAAATTGGCTGTGGCATGTTATAGCCAGACTAATAGTGGCATATTAATGGCCTGACTAATAATGGAATATTAATGGTCAAATTGGTTGTGGCATGTTAATGGGCAAACTGGTTGTGGCATATTAATGGGGAAATTGGCTGTGGCATATTTATGGGCAAAATAACACTGGCATATGACCTCACGTCATATCCAGTGGCTGTATTTCTCTCCTCTGTGCAGGAGGAAAGACTGCATGGAGGAGATAGCTGGGGACATGGAGCAGCAAGGAGGTGAGTACTGAGGAAGGGGGAGGAGGGTGGCATATATTGAACACACTAACACTGGCATATTAATGGAAAACCTAACTCTGGCATATTAATGGGCAAATTGGCTTGGCATATTATTTGACAAATAGAACTGACATATTAATGTTACGGTTATTCTGGGTTTGTGGTTGTTTTCTCTTCAGCCTCTAGTGGCCGCTATTGTAGTGTACCCATTCTACTCCTGTTGCCAGCTGCCTCGTTATCCTCAGCCCTTCCCTGCAACTTATGGCAATCAGTGTCTTTGCATTGCTTTGGTTGCTGCCAGTAAAAGTGCCTTGAGTCTTTTACTAGCGTTTTCCTGTTTATATATTTTGATCTTCTGCTTGCCTGACGATTCTATTAGCCTATTCCTATTGTATCGTCACCTTCGATTGTATATTTCACGTTCCTGTGATCCTGTTTGTCCTGGGGTTACGCAAGTTAGTGCAAAAGACCTGGGGAAATTAAGCCTGAGGCTCAACCATAAGGTGGATTTCCTTCAGGCAGAAGAATTCTGTTCTCTTGCTAACACCCGAGGCAATACCCTGTACCTACTCTGCACAGAGGTTTCACCTCCACTGAATCGTTACAGTATCACAGGCCCATTTCCTGCTCTGAGAGCTGCCAGTCCAGTCCATAGTTATGCATCGTGGGGTGCTGACAGACCCCACATCCAGCCCTGCAACGAGGCTCCTCCCTGGTCTGTTATCCCAGGTTGTGACAATTAATAACAAAATAATAGTGGCATGTTAATTAGCAAACTGGCATATTAATGGGCAAAATAACACGGCCTTATTAATGGCAAAATAATACTGGCATATTAATGGGGGAAAACACTAGCATATTAATGGTAAAATAACACTGGCATATTAATGGCATAATAATACTGGCATATTAATGGGAAAAATAACACTTGCATATTAATGGACACATAACACTGACATATTAATGGGAAAATTGGCTGTGGTATATTAATGTGAAAATTGGGGGTGGCATATAATGAGAATAGTAACACTGACATATTAATGGAAAACCTATTTCTGGCATATTAATGGGCAAATTGAATGTTGCATATTAATGGACAAATAAGAATGGCATATGAGTGGCAAAATAATACTGCCATAGTAATTGGCAAAATAACACCGGCATTTTAATGGAAAACCTTACACTGACATATTACTGGCCAAATTGGCTGTGGCATATTAATTGGCAAGATGGCTATGGCATATTTATGGGCAAACTAACACTGGGATATTAATGGGCAAACTGTGACATATTTAATGGACAAACTGTGGCATATTTTAATAGGCAAACTAACTGTTGCATATGTATCTGTGGCATGTTAATTGGTACCTTACAGTGACTTATTTTAATTGGCAATTGGCAAAGTGATACTGTGGCATGTTCTGTGGGGCAAAATAACATGTACTATGGGGAGAAAGTGACACTGTGGCTTGTTCTGTAGGGGCAGCTCTGTGGGGGAAATTGACATTGTGGTATGTTCGGTTGGGAATTGACACTGTGGCATGCCAAATCTTGTAGGTGCAATATGAGTGCAATATGAGTGCAAGCCAAGTGCTGTGGGTACTGTATGGTACTGAGTTAAGTCCTTAAGCATAGTTGTCAACTGTCCTGTTTTTGCCAGGACAGTCCCAGCAAAACCAAGATTGTCCCAGGAATTTTCACCCCGGGACAGTTCTGGCAATTTGCGCAGTTTTTGCAACTGCTCAAAGCCTGCATTAGCAAGCCCTGTCACACGGCTGGGTAATGGAGGCCAGTGGCATCACTGCAACTAAGTCTTTTTTTTTAAACAAAACAAAAATAAAAGTTTGAAGAAAACTGCCATTGCCACTGAATATGACTGCATGTCAAATCTGGTGGCTGTATTTCCCACCTCCGTGCAGGAGGGAAGACTGCGTGGAGTAGATGGCCAGGGACACGGTGCAGTACAGGAGGTAAATACTGGGGAAGGGGGAGGCGAGTGGTATTGTTGTGGCATATTAATGGGCACATTGCCTGTGGCATATTAATGGGAAAGTTAACATTGGCATATTAATGGGCACGTTTCCTGTGCCATATTAATGGGAAAATTAACATTGGTTTATTAATGGGTACATTGCCTGTGGCACATTAATGGTCAAATTGGCTGTGGCATATTAATGGGCCATTTGGGTGTGGCATATTAATGGTCAAATTGGCTGTGGCATATTAATGGGCAATTTGGGTGTGGCATATTAACGGTCAAATTGGTTGAGGCATAGTAATGGTCAAATTGGCTGTGGTATATTAACCCCTTGCCAACATTGGACGGACTAGGTCCGCCCTGTCTGGCAATGTGTTGCCGACATTGGACAAACCTAGTTCGTCCAGCGGTTAAACCATGGGTCGTCAACCTGGTCCCTACCGCCCACTAGTGGGCGTTTTGGGATTCCAGGTGGGCGGTAGGGACTTTGGAGGTTAAAACCTCGTTTTGAGCAAGCGGGCGAGTGGGCGCGCGCGCTCGCGAGCGCACACATCAGGAAACCTACGTGCGCGAGAATGCGTGCGGTAGGATTTTCGGAAGCACACATCAATCAACCTCCAGGGACGGGCGGGAGCGAGCGCACGCAAACACGTGGGAAGAGGAAGGGGAGGAGTGGAAACTGATAGCAGGGTCGGGCAGAAGCAGGCAGAAACGGAGCAGAGCAGTTGCAAAAGAAAAGTTATAGGTAGGAGAAAGAGAATTGTTGGCTAGTAATAATAAGTGGGCTTACTAGCTCAGCCTTACTTTTGTAGCTCAGGAAGGTAAAAGAAAGGAGATAAAAAGTTAAAAATAAAAAAAAAATAACAAAAAAAGGAAGAAAAATAGAGAAAAGGGGATAAAAAAAAGGAGGAGAGTAAGCAGTGTTTAGTCTGGCTCATAAATTAAGTTTTGTTTTCTTATAAAATAAAAGAAAAAAATAAGTAAGGGAAGGAGAAAAAAAAAAAAAAGGAAAAAGAGATCCTTAATATAGTGATATACTATAAGGAAGGTAAAGAAGCAGGCAGGAAAAGGAATTTCTTTTGATGGTGACATTAATAAAAATTGGCACCTAATACAACATTGTTTTTGGTGTTGGTAATAAAAGGGAAAAGAGGAGGGAAAAAAGCACTGTGTGGAGTGCAGATCAAAACGTAAAAAAAAAAATAAAGAAATAAAAAGATAAATGTACGTACATTTATTTTTTTTAAAACACCCTCCTTTCTAAAAAATATTCCGCGCTTGCGCGAAAACTGGTGGGCGGTAAGGAAATTTTTCCATCAAGAATGATGCATTAGTGGGCGGTAGGTAGAAAAAGGTTGACTACCACTGGGTTAAACAAACAAAGCTAAAACGGTAAAGCTTTAATGCTTCAAGGTCATTAAGCAACACCGAAATTTGGCTGTGGCATATTAATAGGCAAATTGGGTGTGGCATATTAATGGCCGAATTGGTTGTGTGCATGTTCTGCAATGGCAGTTCTGTGGGGCAAAGTGAAACATGTTAAATATAATATTAAAAGGTTCATACAAGTATAAATGCAACTAGTTATTTATATATACCTATATATAACTAGTTGCATTTATACTTGTATGAACCTTTTAATATTATATTTAACATGTTTCACTAGTTATATATATATATATATATGTGTTGGTATACTGTGCATCAAGGCACCTAATATGAAAACAAACTTTTAATGTCAGCCATCTTGCAGTACTGGTAATTCGCGGGAAAACACATTTGCAGCCTCCTGTATATTTACACTGGGCTACTTTACGGAATTGAGAGGGAGAATGGGCTACTTTACGGAATTGAGAGGGAGAATGTCTGCTGCTGCTCAATAAACATCCAAGGAGAAATCAGCAGAGACATTCCAATTGTTTCCATGGCGATGGCGCCACCTTCAGAACAGTGTTGCTTTAAGTGAGGCGGGGCACATCAGTCGGGAAAAGCATCAGCTAAACACGTGGTGATGCATGTTTGAGTAAGCAGGGAGCTGGCTGGGATCAGGTATGAGATGACTGCCTTCAGCAACTATAGATTTGTATCTTAAAAAGTTATTCTGAGTCTTCTACAATGATTACTGTCATTACTGTGTTGGAATCATTATATAATAACAATTCGGAAATTCTCTTTGAGGAGTGTCTTGGTTTACTGATCAGCTAATGTAATCCACTTTGATAATATTGCAAATTGTTTTTATTTAAAAAGAGTACATTTATTCTTATCTATTTTGATCTATGATTTCAGAAAGATTGCATTAAACTGACAGGGAATGGGTAGGACTGAGTGACCATATATTAAATCCGATTTGTGCAGTAACTTTCTTGGTATAAATAATGAATTTGCTTTTTAGTGTAATGGCAGTAAGCAGTAGTTCATCTTTTAATATTATATCGCTCATGATGACTACATTGGGCTAATTTTCTATATGTTCTCATTTCAAATTGTTAATGTGTCACAATGAAGTCTTTATGTGCATCGGTGCTTGCTGGGAAAGTAAAGACATATGCCATCACTGTATTTGTAATAGTAATTGGTTAGATTATGCAAACAAATGACAAGCACTGGTGTGCAGGAATTCATCCTTCCACCTTGATGTTTCAGCTATGGACATTTCCAGCAAGCTGTAGGACTCCCATATATATGGATGGGAAAACACAATATGCATATGCTGGAGTGATAGAATCTCCATGGAAAAACTAGGGACACACTGCACACATGCTTATTCTACATTTTACTAGTTAACAGTGGGTGATCTATAAGTGATTTCTGCCTGTGGAAACAAATCATTCCCTGTTTTGAAAAACAAAATTCATTTCAGGACAAACAAGATAGTTTCTGTTGTCAACCAGTTAACTATACAAGTGCAATTGAATTGCTATCATGGCAGACTATTTTGAAGCCCATGTTTTTATTGTATGCAGATCATGAAAAAAACTAAAACGTTTTAATAACCCCTTCAACTGTAAAGCTTTTGGATCAGTCAGGAATTTATGTCATTGTAGTGTAGTGTACTCTTAAGTAGTGATTTTGAAGCTTTTTAAAGTTTACTGTTTTGTAGCTACGTTTTTTTGTGGCTTATCTCTCTTAACCCTTGCCTTACCCCATCTTCATATACTGTCTATAAAAATCTAACTTTTTAGTCATTACAAGTCAGTTTGATTTAAAACACATTTCACAAACGAAGGTGCAGCATTCTCCCCTTCTTTCTGTAATTTTGCTGCCCAGCAATAAATTGGTTAAAAAAGGGGACATACTAAAAGGGGTGATATAAATGAATGCCTGTAGACCATAGTGGAATGGAATGGCCTAATAGAATGCCCATAGACTATTATGGAAAGTAAAATATATGTATATTTTTTTTTATATAAAACCTTAAGACATACTATGTGGGTCTTTGGTACACCTACACCTCTAGTATAGCCACAAGTTCTAATAGTCAGATTAAGTGGAATTCTAGATAGGGAGGGAGGGGGGAGACACAGACAGGGAGGGAGGGGCAAGAGAGAAAAGGGGAGGGGGGACAGAGAGACAAGGGGGGGGATAGAGATAGACAAGGGGAGGGGGGGGGAGAGACGAGGGAGGTGGAGAGAGAGAGAAGTTTGGGGGGGGGGGGGGGAGAGATAGCTGGGGGAGGGGGAGAGAGGCCGCATTGGCACAAAAGGAAATAAAAACAAGAAATGCATTTGTATAATATATATTTCTTATTAAATATTAAAAAGCAATTTACATATGTACAAGTTAAACTTTTTTTCCTATAGGGTAGTCTTATATTCAGGCTTTTAGTTTTTTTCCTAAAGGAATATACAAAGTTTGGGGGGTCGTCTTATAATCAGGGTCGTCTTATAATCGAGCAAATACGGTAATATTTAATAACATTTTAATAACAAAGAGCTTTTATAAAAGCCATTCCCAGTATTTAACCCCTTCCCTGGCACTGATCGCTGCGTACGCAGTGATCATACAAAGCAGCAGATTTTTTGCTGTGTGCACATTTTTAGGGGTTAATTTTTTAACTGTAATTTATTACAGTATAACAAAGACTCTTTTAGGCTATTAACCCCTTCCCTGCCATTGATCGCTGTGTATGCATTGATCATGCACAGCAGTAGATTTTTTTGCTGTGTGCATTTTTCAGGGGTTAATTATTTTTTTTTACTGTAATACATTTTTTTACTGTCATTTATTACATTATAACAAAGACTCTTTTAAGAGCTATTAACCCCGTGCCTGCTGTAGATCGCTATAGATATGGAGCGATCTGGGTCAAGTAGCATATTTTTGCTGTCTGCAGTTTAAAAAAAAAATGTTAAACCTGTTAATTATATCCATTAGGGGATTACATTTAATGTAATTTTTTTTTTAAAGCTCTTTAAGCTCTATAGCTCATGTAGAGCGATCAATAACAGCCGATCTGTGGCAAAGGGGGTTGGTGATTGCTCACATGCTTGCTTACGAGCAGGGTTCTCTACCTCATGTACCAGTCTGTTCTAGTTTGTCTAACTTAGTATGTAGTTCCCTTCTATGCTCTGTATATAGCGCTACGAGAATTGGTGGCGCTGTACAAATAAATGTTAATGTAATGTAATGAGCATCACCATTCGTCTTGTCAGATCAATATTGGTAAAACTTGCATATTCCTCCCTCTCCTCACTTGATTTTTAGTGAGGGAGAGAGAGACAGATATGTATAATGTAAGTTTATAATTGTAATAAATTAAATAAAATCTTATAAAATGGTGAGACCCATGGGCTTTTATAAAAGCCACACCCTTTGTATAGTGTAGCCTGTGTATTAAACCCTTCCCTACCACTGATCACTGCACATCAGCACATTTTTTGATCTGTGCATTTTAGGGGTTAATTGGTTTGTACTGTAATTTATTACAGTGCAACAAAGGCTCTTATAAGAGCAATTAACCCCTTCCTTGCGCTACATGTCAAAATTCCAAGTTGGCAAATTAAAAAGCGCACCTTTAAAATGTGGCCTTTTAACCCATAAACAAGCTGACAAACCAATGCATGGCTGGTATCCTTGTACTCGGGAGATGTGTCTGAACACATATTTGGGTGTTGTTTGGCAGTGACACTTACCAAAATCTGTGTTTCATGTCCGAAGTATAATGTATGTGAAAAAAAATCCTCTTGAAAATTACTACCACAAAATATGACAAAGGTAGAATTAATGCATGGAAAGTGTTAAAATACCACCATTTGAAATAGCCTAGGTTATCTACTTTTAAAATATATATGGTTTGATGGGGTAAAATACACTGGCTTTCTTCAAAACTGTCCTAAATGGGACATGGGTGCAGGTTGTCTGCATGTCAAAATTCTTACCCCATCAAAACCAAAAATATTTTACCCCATCAAAACCAAAATGTGCACCTCCCAAATATGGCCTTTTAGCCCCCAAACAATTCTATGCATGGGTGGTATCCCTGTACTCAGGACAAATAGCAGAAGCTATTTAGCAGTATTTTTCATTAGCTTTTGTAGATGACTAAAATATTTTTAAAATAAAATTCAGAAAATGTTTTCATTTTTTTATCATCATATTTTATTGTATTTTTATAGTATATTATATGATATGATCAAAATGATGGTAAGCCATTTTTGTCCCGATAAAAACAATATATAATATGGGTGGATACAGCGAATAACAAAGAAGAAAATTTAAGCTAAACACAAACAGCACAGGAATGTTAAAATAGCCAGAATGACCAAAAATGTTTCAAAGGGTATTTTACTGAGTAAAATAAATAAGCAATATAGGAAGCTCACCAGCTCACTCAAATTGTCAAAGGCATGCAGCAGGCAAAAGAATAATCCAGGTCACGATCCGGAAGTCAAAGGTAGGAAGCAGACAAAATAATAATCCAGGTCACGCTCCAAAGTTGAATGGACAGGTAGCAAGCAACATACAAAGCATAATTCAAACAACACTCCAAGGTAATAAGATGATAAGGCAAGAGACTAGCACTTATCCAGGTCACATTTCAGGTCAAAAGGTAACAGGCAGACAAATGGGAAATCCAAGAGACAGACATGGGTCAAAATCAGGTTTCAAAAAGCAAGGAACATAGCAGCAGGGAGACTCAGCACGACACACCGAAACTCTGAATACCTCAGCCCCAACATCATGGAATCAGGGACTTTTTATAGGGCCATCAGGTTTGCCGTCAGTAGCTCCGCCCCTTTGCGCTACGTTGTGGAAGGTGTTAAAGGAGACGGCATGAGCATAGAATACAGAAGCGCAGTCTCCCTCACGGGTAACAGCGCCTCCCTGCTACCACTGTGCCCATTTCCCTTAGAGGACACAGGGAGAAGATGAAGGCTACCACCGCCATTGTGAGGAGTGCTGGCACAGTTTACCTTGCACCACTCATTGTCCTCAAGTGTACTCATGTGATGTATCCCACTTTCAATTGGCTTGTAGATAAACCTGGTTGTTTAGTGAATCCATTCTTGTTTTCCTTCTTTTTTGTTAGTTTGACATTATTCAGTTATCCTTTGTTGTGACTAAAAGCTTTCTAAATGGATAAGAGTAATATGGCAATTTGGAAACGCTTAAAGCATATTAAAATGCAAAATATGGAAGTGTATTCAGGTGACTTGAAAAAGATCTATCACATTCACATGGGAAGAATGAGAACAATCTGAATAACTTTGTTAGAAAAGCACCCTTTGTTATTAAATACCTATATCATTCAGCTGGGGCTGAATAATGGAAGAAATTACTACTTACTACAATAATTTGGAACTGGTTCAAAGGTTCCTGTAAAGCTTTTAATGGTTACTACAATCAGTATAATACATTGAAAAATATAAGAGCTGGCAGGTTAGTGACATGGTTCACTTAGTGCTTTTAGTAATTGCACACCCCCTTATACAATCTATTTAATCCCACATTTTTGTGGTCGACAGGATGTTTTCCAGTTAGTGGACTTCATCATTAACCAGTAGAGCATTTGAGATTGTGTATATCTAGAGCTTTTTAAAATCTGTTGTGAAGTTATTGTTTATTTGTTTAATAGTAAACATTTTCCATAGAACTGATTTATTCTTTTTGTGCCTCTGGCATACCAACAACTGAAGGAATAGCGCAATAGCTTTAATAACAAAACTTACCTATTATAACAGTGTGCGCATGTAGCGCTAAGCACTATTCCTTCAGTATAAACTATGGTGTTGTCTTCTCTCACATTTAGGGAGAAGATTTAATCGCAAGATATTGTCAGATCTATACATCTGCTTTTATACAAAGACTGCCAAGTGATTCAAGGACATATTTGCATTGAGTCCTTTCCAAGTAGCAATTTATAGACTGCCTACTGATATTTTGGATATGTGTTTTATTGGTAACATACTATTAAAGTTCTAGTTGAACTATCACATTGTATTAATTTTTTATGCTTTGTATTTGAATTTCCCTATTTTTTTGAAGTGTGTCTGTTTCTCAATGTTGTGATACTAGGACATTTCATCTCTTCTGTGTACATATGTGACTGTGTGTGTGTGTATATATGTGATCGACTGTGTGTGTGTAAATATCTGACTTACTCTGTGTGTGTTTGTGTATATATGTGACTGACTGTGTGTGTGTACATATGTGACTGAGTGTTTATATATGTGACTGACTGATTGTGTGTGTGTGTACATATGTGCTATAGCTGAACAATTCAAGGAGCTAGAACATACATTCAGGACCAAAGCTTCATCAGGGAGGACAACCTCCCTTCAGTTTATGTTGTATGTGCTTTATAAAACTCAAACTGCACCCATGCGTAATCCATATTACTGACACTACTTCCATAGTCTTCGATCACCAATAAGATGCCCACAGCACCCACATTACATGACTAAAGAAGGAATACATTGTAGTCAATAACCAAATAACTTTATAATGTTTATTGCTTAGTATAATTAATGTCAATGAAGTGACTAAATGAAACAAAACTTTATATCCTCAGGGTCTATACAATCAGTATACAATCAGTGCTGCTGCACCTGCAGTAAACATGCAGTGAGTAATCACTGGGGGAGGGCTTGAGACAAATATTAAAAATGTGATTTATGTAGAATGCCTGCATCAAATCACACTGTAAAAAAGCCAGCGTACTATACAAGCAATAATCTTGCACCAAAGTGAGTTTGGGGACCAGACTGTCCCTTCAAGGGGTTGAGTTAAATATATTAACTAAATAATAATAATACATGATGGGAACAACTACAAGGTGACAACGTTTCTTACTGAAAAATACTCTGAAATCCGTAAGAACTCTTATCCAGCATTTTAACCCCATAGTGACATGACTTTTTTGGCTTGTCTGACGCTTGGTGTCATGGGCAATTTTTAAATTTCTTCTGTGTTTGTGTTTTGCTATAATTTATTTCTTTCTCATTTATTGTACCCACACAAACTTTATATCGTTTTTATCGTCATAAGAAGGTCTTTCTTTTGATACCATTATTTTGATAATAGCATATATTTTCTGTAAAAAAAAAAATATGGCAAAAAATGAAAACATTTTTTTTCCGGACTTTTATTTGAAAAATCGTATACTAATCTTCAAGAGTCAACAAAAAAACACTGCTGAATAATGTCTAATATTTGTCCTGAATTCAGAAATAGCACATGTTTTATGTTTTTGTGCTTTTTTATTAATGTTATAGGGCCAGAACTAGAATATGATTAAGCGTGTGAGCACGCGAAACATGTAAGGCATTCGTCCTTTCCCTGTCTTTGTATTCATTGTCCCTGTGATCCATTTTAATTTATTGGAATAAATCGGAAGTTTTACAATCATATTGGAGTTTGGAGTGCATGCGTCCTTTGTCCACAATTTTTTCTATTTTAGCCTATGGTGCTTTTGCTGCAGCACGGACGGAGCACCCATCTTCCCAAAACATATAGGAGGTATGTTTACTGCCAACGGTGGAGCCGGCTTGTTTTCCCCTTTTGTTTGTCTCTGTCTGTCCACCCAGCGTTCTCTCCCTCCCCCGAAACTTTTGTCTCTCTCTCCCCCTCACCTTGTGTCTCTCGCTCTCCCCCTCACCTTGTGTGCCTCTCGCTCTCCCCCTCACCTTGTGTGTCTCTCGCTCTCCCCCTCACCTTGTGTGTCTCTCTCCCCCCCTCCCTGCCCTTGTGTTTTCCTCCCCTCCCCCTCACCTTGGGTTTCCCTGGTGGCTAGTGGGGGCAGCCGGGGGATGTCTGCACAATATGGTCAGACATCCTCCATGCTGCCCGACACTTCCGTCCATTATGACGTGCAGACATCCCCCGGCTGCCCAGATATCCCTAGTGGATACGCGCAGACATCCTCCAGGTCTATACAATCAGTATACAAAAGGAAGGACCCGGCTTCATCATAGAAGTCCCGGCGGTCGTGCCGGACGGCAGCAAGGGGATGTCTGCGCGCATCGTGCAAACATCCACCTGCTGTTAGCGAGGGGACCTGGATCCCTGTCTTATAATCTGACCTCAATTTGAGGTCAGATTATAAGAAGACCTCGAATGTAAGACGAGGGGGCTTTTTCAGAGCATTTGCTCTGAAAAAAATCTTGTCTTATATATTCGAGCAAATACAGTATTTTACCCCACAAAACCATATATTTTTGAAAACTAGACATGCTAGGGTATTTAAAATTGTGGTATTTTAACACTTTCCATGTACTAATTCTACCACCAGCCTTCGTCAAAGAGTTGGGATGTCATTTTTTTCACACACATTGTAGTTCAGGTATGAATTTTCAGATTCTGGTATTTGCCGCTACCAACCAACACTGCACTATGTGTTCAGCAACATCTCCTAGTACAGAGATATCATCCATGTATAGGTTTGCTGGGTTGTTTGTGGGGTAAAAGGCAACATTTGTGAGATGCGCATCTCAGTGTTCCAACTTGGAATGTTGACATGTAGTCAACCTGCGTCCATGTCCTATATGGGATATATCTTTGGAGCCAGCAAATGTAATTTACCCCCACAAAACCATATATTTTTCAAAAGAAGACACTTGTGGCAAGGGCCCACTAGATGATGTATCAGAAATCTGATCTGGGTCAAAATCGAACCCTGAGTCAGCTGCCTCAGAATCAGTGCCTAAGCAGTGATCTACGGCAAAGAAGCAGTTACTAGCTCTTCCAAGAGCCTATGTAGTACTAATCCATAAAAAAGTGCAGACAGCAAAAAATAGTTTTGCTGTGCAAGATTATTGCTTGTACAGTGATCAGTGGCAGGGAAGGGGTTAATACAGAAAGAATGGCTTTTATAAACCTGACAATTTTATAATCATCTGAGCTAGGGATCGACCGATTATCGGATTAACCGATATTATCGGCCGATATTCACAGTTTCCTAAATTATCGGTATCGGCATCTAACTTTACCGATAATGCAGATAATATTTGAATGAAGCAGTTTTCGCGATCAACGATCGCGAAAACCGCTTTAACGACATCGAGGCAATAGCCAGCACTGATATTTCTATTTTGGGACCCCAAAGCATGCTGCTCCGTCAATATGGCTAAGTCCTCTGCCGGTCTGAGCTTCGGAAGTGAAAGTAACTTCACTTCCGTCGCTCTGAATATGCTACTTGACTACCCCTAGTGGTAGTTTAGTAGCATTGCAATGGAAAATAATTAAAATACATATTTAATTAAATAAAAATAGGTTATTTAGCTATATTAGCCTATAGGGTTAAAATTAAATATTTTTTAGCATAAGGGATAGGGTTAAAATTAAATTAAAGTTAAAAAATATTAAGGGATATAATAAGGATTAGAGTTGGGGTTAAATTTAGTGTTAGGGTTAAATTTTGGGTTCGGGTTGGGGTCAAAAGATCAATATAGGAAAAAAACAAAAAACACTATTTTTGGTTTTTGCTCCATAACTCGCAAAAAAATACCGAAAAATATGGAAACATGCATATTTTTGAACTCGGGACAACATTTAGAAACTATTTAGCCGGGGTCTTTTTTAATTATTTTATTTGTGTAAATTATATTTTAGGTCAAAGTTAGAAAAAGTGTTTTTTTTTTAATTTTTCATCATATTTTATGATTTTTTTTTGTAGTAAATTATAAGATATGATGAACATAATGGTATCTAATGAAAGCCCTTCTTATGACGATAAAAACAACATATAATTTGTGTGGGTACTGTATGTGAGAAAGCAAAAAATTACAGCTAAACACAAACACCCTAGAAATGTCAAAACAGCCATTGTCACCAAGGGAAAGTCAAGGTGAAAATGTCTTGTCACTAAGGGGTTAATTAAGCTGTTTTGATGCCTTGCTTATATTTACTGTAGTGTCCCTTTGATAATTGCCTATGTCATTGCTGCTCATTTTACTAAGATTTAATCTAAGTATGGACTATGTGCAATTGAACATTGTTGTTCTTGTTACCTTTTGACTGATATTTATTTAAAAAAAAAAAAAAAGTGGTCCAATTTGTTGTATTTGACCATATCACCATTGTTTTGCTGCATTATTTATTTTTATTTAGCAATGAAAAAGATTTACAAAAAAAAGCTAAACGTTAACAATAAACATGTTCATTTAACAGCAGATTTGTGTAGAAATTGTTTTTTTTCCCAAAAAATTAAAATGCACGAAATATCGGTATAAGTTATCGGCTATCGGCCTGAAAGTTCACAGGTTATCGGTATCGGCTCTAAAAAATCAATATCGGTCGATCCCTAATCTGAGCATCCCCACTGCCTGACAGTCTGCCTGGCAGTCACTGACTGCCTCTGTGATGAGGCAATCGTATGACTGTTTGAAGAGCACTTGAAGCAGCTACTTCCTGTGCTCTTGCCCTTAGAAGGGCAGTGCCATCTTGATCGTGCGAGGCAGGTCAGCAACACTTACAGAGCCATGGGAATTGGTTAAATTCGCTTCCTATGCTCTTTTTAACCATCAAAGAGTGCGCATTTCAAATGCTCTCCGGAGCGATCAAAATGCCTTTGGTGTTTTTTTTTAGTATTGCACGATGCTTCCACATGGAAAAATCGTAGCAATAGCAGTAGAGCACTAAAAGCGAAAGAAAAAAAAATCGCTTTCAGTGCTCGTTTTGGTGCAGGACAGACTAGGTCCATCCTGTGTCACTAACGCTTTGCCACACAGGACGGACCTAGTTCATTTACAATTTCAGGGCAGACGCAAATTCATTTCTCTTTGGTTATGTAAATAGTAGCCTTTAATGTGGAAAATCTGTGGATATTCTGTGTTTATTCCTTGTGACCTTGGTCTTCTCATCACGTGCCTGAGCTGCTAAATATAGATGATAATGGACTCGTTGTACCTGCATTGTCCTAGACTTGAATGTGCATCACTACTCAGCCACCACCGTCTGAAAGAAACGAAAATTAAAACCCTAGCATGAACATTTCCGAGATGCTTATAATTATGCTGGCTGGCCTGGATTTAATATGGAGGGAAAATAGATTTTTATAATTTTCCTAGTGTAGCATTTGCTTGTCTAGCTTTTGGAAGTTTATTTATTGAGCTTGTGTGTAGGACTGCAATGCAATATACATTCAAACTACAGATCAGGTGCGTCTGATCAATGCAATTAGTGCTGACTATGCTACTGATTTGTTCAATGTGTTCTTGGGAAGCTGTTATAACTATACAGAGACATTCTGTTAATTTTCAGAGATTTATCATCAAAAAGGGAGAAGTGTAATGTATGATTATGCTTGACTCATAACACAGTGACGATGAATACCGCTGCCTAAGCTGTCATAATTGTGTGATGCTTTTTCATTTGCACTAGTGTAGTCCCCAGTCTACACCAGACAGCTGCAAATATGTCTTCCATTGAGGTAAAAATAAAATTCAGAACCTACTCTACCACAACCGTGACAAACCAGCAAAATTAGTGTCATCTTAACCCCTTCCCACTTATAGGACATTCTGTGCCGTCCTAATTTTTAGTGCCTAGAGGCCAGTATGACGGCATAGAACGTCCTTCAGTACTAATCCATAAAAAAGTGCAGACAGCAAAAACTTTCTGACACAGAAAATGGAGCTGATGCTCGAAGTGAGCGTTGGCTCTATTATACTGTAAAAGACTGCAGGACAGCATAGACTGTCCTGCATGGAACAGCTCATCACGGATCCCCGCGATGATCTGTACTGAGGATACCGGAGCAGGGACTTGCAGCGAAATCCCCAGTGTCAGATGAGGCCACTTTGAGTCATTAAGGACCAATGCACCATCTGGCGTGAAGAGGTTAAAGGGACTTTCTGCAGCCCAAAATGCATCTTCCAAATGTTAATGCTGAATAAATTACTTTTAAAGTACTTTACATTTTTACACTATGTATTGCTTAAAATATTTTTTTTTTAAATTTACATTTGGATATATTTGTTAAATTACAATAGTTTGATGAGTACAAGGCAAGTTTCCTTTTAATTTGCAGCAATAACCAGTGAGAACCATTCATTAGAATGGTATTTCTTGTTTTACTGATGTCATATGGCAGTGTAATATTGTACATGAACATGAACATTTAATTACTGTTAACCAAATACATAACTTGTATACTTTAAATAGATCTGATTATGAATTAGATGTTTACTATTTTACTGCTTATTTTCAAGCAATTCTTATGCAGATGTATATTGCATCTGCTGTTGGTTTGGAAGGTATCAAAGAAACATGTTAAAAGCATTTAAAACATTGAAAGTTTGATAGCCTTTTAAAACAAAATGTTTTTGACATGCAGTTCCTGGGCACCTGCTGGTAGTTTTATTTTACATTTAGCCTTGCTTAGGGCAAGCAGCAGGGTTATCTTCTTCACGACTGATCGCAGTATGCATGCTGGCATACCATGATTGTGGTAAAACGCACGATGCCAAGTGCCTCAGTATCGAGGCACTTCATCCATGTCTGAAGAGACCCCCTGGAAGCATCTGGTCACTGTGAAAGCCAATCCCAGCGACTAGGCACATTCGTTGTCAGCTATAGTCTTTACCTGCTCCAAATCAATCATGGGGCAGGTAAGGATTAAGAATAGAAGTATCCAAGCACCCTAACTTCCCCCCTGAGGATTTTAATAACCATAACTGTAACCCTAGATATGACTAGGGTAGGGTTCAATAAAAATAAAATAAAAAAATGAAAATAAAAAATGAATTAAAATAAATAAATACAAAATACAAATAAATTATATAAAAAGTTTTTTTCCTTCTAACCTAGGGCCCAACAAACCCTGGGCGCCAGTTTGTGATGGCGACCAGGAAATTAGACCGGGCGCCCGGGTATAGTTGTCTCCACATGGTGCAGTCACTGCTGGGATCATTTCTTTTTACTTGTAAGCATCAGCATGCAAGGAACTAGAGTGTGTGCACTGGCTGCACATACCTCTTGCACCGCTACCTCGCGCACCAGGCTTTGGTGTCTGAGCACCGTGTGTGCTCAGCAGGGCTGGAATCAAAGATGTTCTGTGCCTTTGTGAGAGGAACAGAACAAGCTGGAACAAAAATGCCCTTCTTCCCATCAATGATTTATAGCAGCAGTGAGTCACACCAGGGGCGTCACTAGGGTTGGTGTCACCCGGTGCGGAAACTCATGGTGTCACCCCCCTAGATTTCCTCCATACAATGCCAAACAGATTCCTTAGTAATGCCAGTTAGATGGCCTATTAACTATGCCACACACAGGAGCCCCATAACTATGCCACACACAGGAGCCCCATAACTTATTCAACACCAGAGCCCCATAACTTATGCAGCACCAGAGCCCTATAACTTATGCAGCACCAGAGCCCCATAAATTATGCCACACCAGAGCCCCACTATTTATGCCTCACCTCTGCCCAATTAATTATGCCACACACACACAGGTGCCCCATAATTATGCCACACACACACAGGTGCCCCATAATTATGCCACACAAAAGAGTCCCTTAATTACGCCACACAAAAGAGTCCCTTAATTATGCCACACATGGGGCCCAATAAATATGCCACACACAAATGCCCCATAATTATGCACACATGGGACCGCCATTAATTATGCAACACACAGGAGCCCCACGAGGTGACAATCTTACAATTATAGATACCAGTAATATTGTGCCATTCAGATCCCAGTAGTATTGTACTACTCAGAGCCCAGTAATATTGTGCCACTCAGAGCCCAGTAATAGTGTGCCAGTCAGATACCAGGAATATTGTGCCATTCAGAGCCCAGTAGTATTGTCCCACTCAGAGCCCAGTAATATTGTGCCAGTCAGATACCAGGAATATTGTGCCATTCAGATGCCAGTAATATTGTGCCAGTCAGATGCCAGTAATATTGTGCCAGTCAGAGACCAAAAATATTGTGCCACTCAGAGCCCAGTAATTTTATGCCAGTCAGATACCAGGAATATAGTGCCAGTCAGAGCCCAGTAATAGTGTGCCAGTCAGAGCACAGTAATATTGTGCCAGTAAGAGCCCAGGAATATTTGCCAGTCAGATACCAGTAATATAGTGCCAGTCAGATACCAGTAATATAGTGCCAGTCAGATACCAGGAATATTGTGCCAGTCAGATACCAGTAATACATTGCCAGTCAGATACCAGTAATATTATGCCAGTCAGAGCCCAGTAATATAGTGCCAGTCAGAGCCCAGGAATATTGTGCCAGTCAGAGCCCAGGAATATTGTGCCAGTCAGAGCCCAGGAATATTGTGCCAGTCAGATACCAGTAATATAGTGCCAGTCAGAGCCCAGTAATATTATGCCAGTCAGAGCCCAGTAATATTATGCCAGTCAGATACCAGTAATATAGTGGCAGTCAGAGCCCAGTAATAGTGTGCCAATCAGAGCCCAGGAATATTATGCCAGCCAGATGCCCAGTAATATAGTGCCAGCCAGAGCCCAGTAACAGTGTGCCCGCCAGAGCCCAGTAACAGTGTGCCAGCCAGAGCCCAGTAATATAGTGCCAGCCAGAGCCCAGTAATATAGTGCCAGCCAGATGCCCAGTAATATAGTGCCAGCCAGATACCCAGTAATATAGTGCCAGCCAGAGCCCAGTAATATAGTGCCAGCCAGATGCCCAGTAATATAGTGCCATCCAGAGCACAGTAATAGTGTACCAGTCAGAACCCAGCAATAAACTGCTCGTTGTAAACCCCCCTCCTCCCCCCTTCCCCATCACTTACCGAATCGCTGCTTCTCTCTGCTCCCGGACGGACGCCTCCTCCGTGCAGTCTTCCCTCCTAAAAAAATAAACAAATACATATAAATTACCATATAAAAGAAATAATTCTATTTTTGATTTAACCCTAGATTTAGGGTTAGAGTTTGTACTAACCCCAAACATAAAAATAAATATATAATGTAATAAAATATAAATTATATAAAAATAAGAATTCCGTAGAGAATCAGTAATGTGTTAAGACTGTCCTCTAGAGAGATTTTATTTTACAAAAAGATATATAGTGAGGCTAGTGCTACTGAATGAGACAATTTTCTCCAATTCGAATAGATGATGTTCCCTTTAAAGGGAGAGTCTTTCCCCTAAACTCACTTTGGTGCAAGATAAAGATTACTGCTTGTATAGTGCACAGGCTTTTATCCTAGTGTGAATTGATGCAGGCATTTTACACAAATCACATTTTTAATATTTGACTCCAGCAGGGCTCGACAAACCCCGGGCGCCAGGTCGCCATGGCGACCAGGAAATCAGACGTGGTGCCCGGGTATCGCCAGCCCTGCGTGGTGTCCTCGGCAATGGGATAGTTTTTTTCTTGTCTTGATTCGAGCAGCGGTGCGCGAGGGAGCAGAGTGAGTGCACCGGCTGCACAGACTTCCTGCTCCACCCCCTCGCACACCGATATACAGGGAGTGCAGAATTATTAGGCAAGTTGTATTTTTGAGGATTAATTTTATTATTGAACAACAACCATGTTCTCAATGAACCCAAAAAACTCATTAATATCAAAGCTGAATATTTTTGGAAGTAGTTTTTAGTTTGTTTTTAGTTTTAGCTATTTTAGGGGGATATCTGTGTGTACAGGTGACTATTACTGTGCATAATTATTAGGCAACTTAACAAAAAACAAATATATACCCATTTCAATTATTTATTTTTACCAGTGAAACCAATATAACATCTCAACATTCACAAATATACATTTCTGACATTCAAAAACAAAACAAATCAGTGACCAATATAGCCACCGTTCTTTGCAAGGACACTCAAAAGCCTGCCATCCATGGATTCTGTCAGTGTTTTGATCTGTTCACCATCGACATTGCGTGCAGCAGCAACCACAGCCTCCCAGACACTGTTCAGAGAGGTGTACTGTTTTCCCTCCTTGTAAATCTCACATTTGATGATGGACCACAGGTTCTTAATGGGGTTCAGATCAGGTGAACAAGAAGGCCATGTCATTAGATTTTCTTCTTTTATACCCTTTCTTGCCAGCCACGCTGTGGAGTACTTGGACGCGTGTGATGGAGCATTGTCCTGCATGAAAATCATCATTTTCTTGAAGGATGCAGACTTCTTCCTGTACCACTGCTTGAAGAAGGTGTCTTCCAGGAACTGGCAGTAGGACTGGGAGTTGAGCTTGACTCCATCCTCAACCCGAAAAGGCCCCACAAGCTCATCTTTGATGATACCAGCCCAAACCAGTACTCCACCTCCACCTTGCTGGCGTCTGAGTCGGACTGGAGCTCTCTGCCCTTTACCAATCCAGCCACGGGCCCATCCTTAGAAAAATCAGTCTTGAGTTATTTCTTGGCCCAGTCTTGACGTTTCAGCTTGTGTGTCTTGTTCAGTGGGGGTCGTCTTTCAGCCTTTCTTACCTTGGCCATGTCTCTGAGTATTGGACACCTTGTGCTTTTGGGCACTCCAGTGATGTTGCAGCTCTGAAATATGGCCAAACTGGTGGCAAGTGGCATCGTGGCAGCTGCACGCTTGACTTTTCTCAGTTCATGGGCAGTTATTTTGCGCCTTGGTTTTTCCACACGCTTCTTGCGACCCTGTTGACTATTTTGAATGAAACGCTTGATTATTCGATGATCACGCTTCAGAAGCTTTGCAATTTTAAGAGTGCTGCATCCCTCTGCAAGATATCTCACTATTTTTGACTTTTCTGAGCCTGTCAAGTCCTTCTTTTGACCCATTTTGCCAAAGGAAAGGAAGTTGCCTAATAATTATGCACACCTGATATAGGGTGTTGATGTCATTAGACCACACCCCTTCTCATTACAGAGATGCACATCACCTAATATGCTTAATTGGTAGTAGGTTTTCGAGCCTATACAGCTTGGAGTAAGACAACATGCATAAAGAGGATGATGTGGTCAAAATACTCATTTGCCTAATAATTCTGCACTCCCTGTAGTGCTGATCACCTGGGAGGATAGCAGAGAAGCTGCTCTGTGCCACCGGGCTGCAACGGAAACCCTCCACCCCCCTTCCCAGTATTGAGGTGTAACAACAGGGAGGGGGGACATTGATAGGTGAACTTTTTTTTTTTCTCTCTTTAAAAATAACCCAAAACCTGCTGTCTTGTGTATGTGTCTGCCTGGATGTGTTTGTGTTTGTATATGTGTGTGACTGGATGTGTGTGTGTGTATATATGTGTCTGACTGGATGTGTATGTGTGTGTATATATGTGTCTGACTGGATGTGTTTGTGTGTGTATATATGTGTCTGACTGGATGTGTTTGTGTGTGTATATATATGTCTGACTGGATATGTTTGTGTGTGTATATGTGTCTGACTGGATGTGTGTGTGTGTATATATGAGTCTGACTGGATGTGTTTTATGTGTATATATGTGTCTGATTGGATGTGTTTTGTGTGTATATATGTGTCTGACTGGATGTGTTTTGTGTGTATATATGTGTCTGACTGGATGTGTTTTGTATGTATGTATGTATGTGTCTGACTGGATGTGTTTTGTGTGTATGTATGTGTCTGACTGGATGTGTTTTGTGTGTATATATGTGTCTGACTGGATGTGTTTTGTGTGTATGTATGTGTCTGACTGGATGTGTTTTGTGTGTATATATGTGTCTGACTGGATGTGTTTTGTGTGTATGTATGTGTCTGACTGGATGTGTTTTGTGTGTATATATGTGTCTGACTGGATGTGTTTTGTGTGTATATATGTGTCTGACTGGATGTGTTTTGTGTGTATATGTATGTGGCTGACTGAATGTGTGTGTGTGTGTGTGTATATGTAGAAAAACAAGGTGTAACAGGTTTCGTACTCAGAAGTGGAGGGTGCACGGAGAGGACTTTCACCCTAGTCCTTCAAATCAGAATAAAGCATCCTTTATTCTGTATGTATATGTGACAGGCTATGTGTCTGTGTGTGACTACGTGTGTTTGTGTTTATGTGCTGTTGTCTGGCTCCTAGATTTTTTAGCTGGCTCCTAAAACTCAGATCAATTTGTCAAGCCCTGAACTCAAGCCCTTCCCAGTGATTACTCTGCATGTCCATTGTAGGTATGGCAGCACTGATTCTATAGACACTGAGGATATAAAGTTTTGTTTTATTTTGTCACTTCCTGTCCTCCTGAAATTTAATCTCTTGTCTGGCCTCTGAGTGACCTTGCTTTTGTACATAGTAGAATCTCTTAACACGGCAAAACATTGTCTGATGACATCACTAGAGAGACAGGATATTCCATTCATTTGAATGGCATTATTCTCGTTGGTTACTGTAGCAAAAAAAAAAAGGAAATCACTTTTAGTCATCCAGTGTGGGCAGTCCTGGTTTCTTGCAAACTCCTGTAATTTCATCTAGTTGTTAGTACCATATTTGCTCGAATAGAAAACAAGGTTTTATATATATTCTTATATTCAAGGTCGTCTTATAATCTGACCTTAAATCGAGGTCAGGTTATAAGACTGGGATCCAGGTCCCCCGCAGAGCTGCAGGGGACCTGGATCCCCCTCTCTAACAGCCGGGGGATGTCTGCGTGATGAGCGCAGACTCCCCCTGCTGCCGCCCGGCACGACCGCCGGGACTTCTATGAGGAAGCCGGGTCCTTCCGACTTCATCATAAAACTTCCGGCGGAAGTGCCGGGCAGCAGCGGAGGATCGTACAGACATCCTCCGCTTCCTCCACTACCCACCAGTATAATCGGGCAGCCGGGGGATGTCTGCACGATAGTCAGTAGTCATAATAGACGGAAGTGTCGGGAAGCATGGAGGATGTCTTCACGTATCGTGCAGACATCCCCCGGCTGCCCCCACTAGCCACCAGGGAGCAAAAAACAGGTGAGGGTGAGGGGGGAAGAAAGACAAGGGGAGGGGTGAGAGAAAGACGAGGGGGGGCAGAGAAAGACTAAGGGAGGGGGCAGAGAAAGACAAAGGGGGGGGGCAGAGAAAGATGAGGGGGCAGAGAAAGACAAGGGGGGGAGAGAGAGAGAAGTTTGGGGGGGAGGGAGACAACGCGGGGGTGGAGAGAGAGGCAGCATTGGCACAATAAATACAAGAAATGCATTTGTTTAATATAATTTGTATTGAATATTAAAAAGTAATTTACATGTTAATATATACAAGTTTTTTTTCTATAGGGCAGTCCTATTTTCAGGCTTTTAGTTTTTTTTCCCTAAAGGAATATCCAAAGTTTGGTGGGTTGTCTTATAATCAGGGTCGTCTTATATTCGAGCAAATACGGTATTTTATATTTTAAGAAATGCAAAATTTAAGTCAAAGTAATCTGAAACACATTAATATGAATTAATATTTTGAAGATGCATTTTGGGCATGAGACAGTCCTTAAATGTGTCCATATATAATATAGTAAAACATGATATCCTGAATAGTGACTGCATGCTTGGATGGGTATATGACTGTGCGCATGCATGGGTAAATTACTGCGTGTATCAGTTTTGATAACGGAAGCTACAATTATCATTTGTTAATCTGTTCTGTTTAAGCTCACTACCTACTTGCATTTGTTGAGTGTATTTAAGCAGTTATTAGGTCTGTCTCATAAGTTACTATCAATAAAAAGCTTATTTAAATCCGGCTTCGATTAAAATAATTTTTTGTATCAGGACAAGTCGATCGGGTTACCGATTTAGTCCATTGGACAAGTATTTTTTTTATTTCCGAACACCTGGTTTTAAAATAGAGTCTCCTTATTCAGCAATTCAGTCATTATACAGGAAACAGCTCAGTCTTTATAAAGGGGTAAAGTCTTTATACAGAGGATAAAGTCACTATACAGAGGTACAGTTACTATACAGAGAACAGCTCAGTCTATATATAGAGGTACGATCACTAAACAGGAAGCAGCTCAGAATTTATGCAGTACAGGGTGCAGTATTTATGCAGTACAGGGTGCAGGGAGCAACACAGTTTCTATACAGAGGTACAGTCACTATAGAGAGGGCAGTTCAATCTAGATACAGATGTACGGACACTATCCAGGTAGCAGCTCAGTGTCTATACAGAAGTTCAGTCACTTATAGCATGGGCGCACCTAGCTCCTTGTACGCATGACCCCTCCTTTACCCTATGCTCAAAGTCAGAGAATGGGTCAGAAGGAGGGGAGAAGCAGACCAGCAGCGTGAATATCACGCAATGAAATTAAATTTCGGTGGAGCAGTCTGAAGCCCCATTAAAAAACTGTGGTTGGCCAGGTAGTGTGTGTTTGTGTAAGTGTGGCTGTGTGTTTGTGTATCTGTATGTAAGTTTGTGTAAGTGTGACTGTATGTAAGTATGTGTTTGTGCAACTGTATGTAAGTTTGAGTTTGTGTAAGTTTATTGTATTTAAGTGTGTGCAAGAGTGACTGTATGTAAGTGTGTTTGTGTAAGTTTGACTGTATGTAAGTGTGATTGTATGTAAGTGTGCCTGTATGTGTGTCTGTATGAAAATGTGTGTAAGTGTGACTGTATGTAAGTTATTTTGTATGTAAGTGTTTGCAAGTGTGATTGAATGGAAGTGTGTGTGTCAGTGTGACTATGTAAGTGTGTGTCACTGTGACTATGTGTGACTGGATGTAAGTGTGTGTGTCAGTGTGACTGTATGGAAGTGTGTGTGTCAGTTGACTGTATGTGTAACTGTATGGAAGTGTGTGTGTCAGTGTGACTCTGTATGGAAGTGTGTCTGTGTAACTCTTTGCGTGTGACTCTGTGTCTTTGTGTAAATGTGCCTCTGTGTGCTTGTAAGTGTCACTGTCTGTATTTTTGTATGTGTGTGGATTTGTGTATGTATGTGTGGCTGTGTGTGGATTTGTGTACATGTGACTTTGTATATTTTGTGGCTGTGTATTTAATGTGAAGTGTTTTTTTTTACTGTAAGTTACATGTTAAAATGAACATGATGAATTGAATAACCTGTGAATGCTCTAGTTGAAGCTTGCTAGGGGCAGTAAGGGTTACATCTCTGCACTGATGAAATATAAGTACATGGTGTAGCTTACTTAAAAACTGAAAGCACAAGCATGTTGTTAAAGTGTAGCATCCACTCCACTCACACATGTAGTGTCAAGCCATTAACCTGACTTTGAGTGCCAGGGCAGTTTTGGAGGGAGGGTGCGGTCAAAGAGCTCCATTGTGCTTTGAGACCCCAGATCTGCAGGTTCATTGTCCACCAGAGCAGGCGACCACCTTTGTGTTCTACACTGCGGAGATTGCCCCGTTCAGACTGGGATATCTGCAAAAGAGGCATTTATATTGTAAAAAAGATCCCAGCCCATCTCCCATGCTGTGCGATTTAGAAAGTCATCTGAAAGCTGTTTGTTTACCTATTTTTAAAAATATATTCTTGCTTGTGGTTTGCCGCAGAGTCCTGGGAAGAGCTTTGGTGTGCTGTGGGTAAGAAAAGGTTGCAGAGCACTGGTGTAATGTATGGGTGAAGATCGACTTGATCCTAAATGGAAAAAGAATGTGAGATGTATTTCCAAAGCCTTCCAAGACATAACCACAATACAAATATGTGAATTAACTCCATCTAATATCATCATGGGCAAGTCAAGAAAGGAGCAGAAACCTATTATAATGGGACAGTAAGGGAAATATTTACTAAACAAATATGAAAGTAATACAGATAAACATGGCAAATAAACCAAAGCAGCATGTTATTTCCAATTCTCAATAATAGGCATATGTAGGGTTGCCACCTGGCCGGTATTTTACCGGCAGGCCGGTAAAAAATTGGCATCAGGCCAATGTTAAGTCTATGGAGACAGTACCAAGGCCGGTATTTTTTGGAAGAAAAGGTGGCAACCCTAGGCATATGTCATGTACACTTATTATAGACCACTAAGTCTTAAATCGGTAGTGGGGAAATTAATGGAAACCACAGTAAATGATAGGATTGTTGAACATCTAAAATCACATGGATTTCATGATCAGAGACAACATGGGTTTACGTCAGTGAGTTCATGCCAAACTAATCTTATTAATTTATTTTTGATTAGGTGACTAAAACAATAGATCAGGGTGGTGCTGTAGACATTACTTGCCTAGATTTCAGTAAGGCTTTTGACACTGTTGCACATAGAAGGTTTATTAATAAACTGCAATCTTTCAGCATAGATTCCAATATTGTTGAATGGATTAGACAGTGGTTGAGTGACAGACAAAAGAGGGTTGTAGTCAACGGAGTATATTCAAATCATTTTATTACCATTTTATTACTATTCGGGTACCTCATGGACCTGTACTTGGACCCATTCTCTTTAATATTTTTAAGTGATATTGCAAAAGGTATTGATGGAAAGGTATGTCTTTTTTGCTGATACAACGATTTGCAACAGGGTTTGTGTACCTGTAGGGATGAGTCAGATAACTTAGGTAAACTAGAAAAATGGTCAGAGCTCTGACAACTTCAAGTACTTGTTGAAATATTAGAGGTGAGTATAGGAATTACTGCAGCAAACATCATCACTCATGGATAAGCTTAACAGAACTCTCTGCAGAAATTGTCCACAGAAAATTGACACAGATTTTGTATGGATCAAGGAACGTGACATCTATGCAATGTAAAATAACATCATACTGTAATTTTTTATGTTCACTACACTATAAGATATGCAATAAATACAATATATATATATGCCCAGCTTTGGGGAAGCCCACTTGACGGGCGAGGCGCGTCAGCTTGGCACTGCTCTCTTGGGGTCTGAGAATTTTCCATTGCCTGCAAGAGTTTCTTCTGGATCACATTCATGTTTTTAAGTGTAAGATATTTTATGTCTCTTATTAAAAAAAATTTGTGTATACCCTAATATCTTGAGATCAAAGAAGGAGGATATGTAAACAGCACTTTATTCTTTATGACCACAATTTTAAACGTGAGTCATATTTTTGATATATATACTGTCCTACTCAGTAGATCTGGTTGTCATATTTGGATATGTATCTTGTTATTTTGCACCCTATATAGCACTTTAGCGCACTGTCACCTGTTGTTTGTGATTTATTGTTACCATATTTGGGCACTAGGGGTAATTGCCAGACGGTTTGCAGCTTGTGCACAATAGGATAATCGCCATTATACCTCGACACCTTCTGCACATCATATATATATATATATATATATATATGATTTACATACAGATGCATATAAATAGTTACCCTGCCTGAAATCCTCAGATTTACTACTGAAACAATAGGATTGCTTTTAAGTAACAATAAATAAATAAATATACCGTATTTTTTGCTCCATAAGACGCACCTGACCATAAGGCGCACCTAGTTTTTATAGGAGCAAAACAAGAAAACCACTCAATATGCCAGGATTTAGCCACTCAATATGGCAGGATTTAGCCATTCAATATGTCAGGATTTAGCCCCAATATGCCAGGATTTAGCCCCTCAATATGCCAGGATTTAACCATTTAATATGTTAGGATTTAGCCATTTAATATGCCAGTGTTTAGCTATTTAATATGCCAGGTTTTGTCACTCAATATACCAGGATTTAGCCCCTCAATATGCCAAGATTTTGCTAGTTTTGTGCCACCCTCCTCCCCCTTCCCCAGTACTTACCTCCTTGTTGCTTGCTCTCTGGTCGTTTCCTCCGTGCAGTCTAACATCCTGCATGGAGGAGGCATAATCCGGTCGCATATTTTTTGTACTTTATTGAAGTGGCACGACTTCAATAGTTTAAAAAAATGCGACCGGAGTTTCCCTCCTCCATGCAGGAGGAGACTGCACGGAGGAAACCACCGGAGAGCAAGCAACAAGGATCTTCGCTCCATAAGACGCAGAGACATTTCCCCTCACTTTTGAGGAGGAAAAAAGTGGAGTGAAAAATACGACACACTTACGGTACACACACACATACACTAGTGGAAGTAGTAATAGTGGAAATAAAGTATTGTACCCTTTTATCAGTAATAAAATAAATGACTGCACAGCTTTTTAATGATAACAGTTTTTTGTGTGGGCACTGGACTAACCCTCAGCCCCATGTGTCCTGTTCTTTGTTCCAGCTCTCACGCATGTTCACAGTTATTCCCTGTGTGACAGGTGATTTTGAAAGGTTGACGGCCGAAAAGGCGCACAACAGCTACACAAGACAGGCAGCTCGTACGCCTCTGCCTGCTCAATGGCTGGCTCACATCGCCACAAATAAACCGGGATTGGAGAGAAGCCACGGGTGTGAGGGGCAGCAACAGAACTGCAAAGAGAAGGTTGTGCCAGACAGGGCTCATCGCATGGCGCCCACAAAAGAAACCATTGCTAACAGAGCCACTTAGAGCCAAGCATCTAAGGCAGGGCTCGACAAATACCGGTCGCAATGGCAACTAGAATCTAGTTCCTGCTCCCAGATCTTGCAGCTACATTGTCCCACACTCTGCTGCCCGTTATCTACCGATCTGATAATGAGCACTGTGTGGGAGGAGCAGCACAGAGCAGCCGGCAGATATCTCCTCCCCCCAGCTTCCTGTTCCTGCTGCTCACCGGCCAGCAGTAGGAGACACGCGTGAGGACCTCTTTACAGCTACTGCTGCCTCAGCTTCAGGAGGAGAGTGACCACACCAAACCATCAATGCAGGATCTAAATGGAGGGAAAACCTACTGCTGTCCTGTCCTCTGCCTCCAACTTTGCTTCCCAGCAGTAAGGTAATAGTGTGTGTATTAGCATGTGTGTTAGCATGTATGTTTGGGTTCAGAACCTGTTTTTAAATCAGATTCTCTGTGTGAGAGCATGTGTAAGTGTATCAGCAGATTAGTGTGTATGTAAATATGTACCAGCATGTGTAAGGGTATCAGCAGATTAATGTATGTGACAGCATGTGTTAGTCTACGGATCAGCATGTTAGTGTGTATGCATTTGTGTCAGTATGTGTTAGTGTATGCATCCGCAGATTAGTGTGTATGTATGTGTTAGTGTATGTATGTATTTGTGCCAACATGTGTAAATGTATCAACAGATTTGTGTCTATGTATGTATTTGTGCCAGCATGTGTTGGTGTATGTGTCAGCAGATTAGTGTGTATGCATGTGTTAGCATTTACGTGTATAGGTATGTGTTTGTGCATGTATGTAAGAGTGAAATGATGTGTTAGTGTGTGTCAGCATATAAGTGTATGCTAGGATTTAAGTGTGTTTGTATTTGTGGGTGAGTGGGTTTGTGTTAACATATTGGTGTGTTAATGTGTGTATGTATTTGTGGATGAGCATCTGTGTGTATTAGTATGTGTGTATGTCATATATACATGTTTATGGACCTTGACTCAAACATTTTCCTTTCTGACAGCGTTTGATACTGGCTCCTAAAATTTGCAACTTGCTCCTAGATTTAAATCAAATTTGTAAAGCCCTGGTCTAAGGTGGGCCAAGAGCACACATGGCTTGGGCACGTGCCATGTGGGAAAAGGTCATACTTTCAGATGAGAGTAAATTCAACCTCCATGGACAGATGGCATAGCCTATGTCAGGAGACGCAGGGGTGAAGATCTACCCAGCTGCGTAGTCTCGACAGTCAAGTTCTCAGTGTCACAGATCAAATGGGTCTGCATGAGCGCAAAGGGCACAGGAGACTTGCACATGGTAGATGGAACTGCAAGTCATACATACGTATTTTATCCAGATCTCTGATGCCCACCATCAGAAGGTTAATTCGGGCAGCCACAGGACTGCATCTTCCAGCCGGATTTGGCTCACTGCTACTGAGCTGGAACGGTTAGACAGTACTTGGAGCACAAAGCCGCTTGTGTGATGGATTGGCCCCCCCAATAGTCCTGATTTGAACCTGATCGAGAATGTTTGGTGAACGGTTGGACTTGAAGTGAATAGGCACAAGCCGAGGACACGGCATGAGCTCAAAGACACCTTATTACGGATGTGGAAGAACGAACTGCCTATGGACTTAATCAGCAGTCTGGTCAGGTCCATGCCCACAGCGGTCTTACAAAATATTAAGTAAATAAGTTAAACTTCACTCTGTGTTTGTCTTTTATACAACACTGCCTGCCCCAGGGAGACAATCCACACAGCATACAAAAGACAGGAAGACTGTTCCTAGTTGCGGTTGAGGTGCTCCAGGGCTTGACCAAGGGCTTGACGAAGCGCCAGGTTAGGCGCGAAACGCGTAGGCTTTTCATCGTTTTTTTCCTCACCGGGTGTCCCTTGTTTTGTATCCAGTTATATATTATATTCTTTTCATTTTGTACTTAATAAATCCCCATGCTTTTTTGCACACTTACCTGGTTCTGGTACTTTTGGCCGGCATCTGGAGCACCTCAACCGCAACTAGGAACAGTCTTCCTGTCTTTTGTATGCTGTGTTCGGCAGGAGCGCCGTGAGGAGTGACCCATGCCGGCATCCGAAAGTATGTTCTAGCCGTCTGCTTCTACTTTTCTAGACAATTCACACACCCACCTTCATTTTTCAGGGAGACTTGAGCCCCTGCACCCATGCTGGCCTGGGAGTTTCAGGGAGGGAAGACCGAGCAGTGACATTCCCTCCTCCGCTACAGTAATTGTTCCTGGGGACGGGGGCTAAGGAACCGTTCTAGCAGCCGGGGAGGAAGCAACATCTGCCTGTCTCAGGGGGACACCAGGGACCGCCAGAGCAACGGTCTCCTTCCCAGTGTGGACGCGGGGTGCCAGATTAATTGGAGAAGAGACACACGGAGGCCGACAGAGTGAGACTTTTGTTTTCGCTATGGAGCTCCCTCCTGGGAGCCCGCACCCCTGGCAGGTTCTGTCTGCCCGAGACTTAAGCTCCCACCCTGGCCGTCCACCCATCAGCTGCTGCCCAAAACTTAAGCCTGGGAATGGAAGCTTAAGCCCCTTTCCCCCCCCCCCCGGGCCTTCCCAGCCAACACGTGGACCACCGTGGAGGAAATGAGCCCTGCGTGGTCCATGCCGTCTGGCTCCCAAAAAGGGGGGTGCATTGGAGGCCTTTGTCGTACGCTGGCATCTGCCACTCCTAGCCCTCCGGATTGAATCCTCTGGGCGGACCACATGGACCCCACCTGTTTGCCACTTAACGGCCCCCAAGCGACGGTGTGGGGGTCAGGTCTCCCATACCCCAAATTTCCTGCAGCCGCCGGGTGAACGGGAATTCAGCGCTGGGCTCTTCCCTCTTCACCCGCCGTTAATGGGAGAATCCTGGTTTCTTTTCCTCTGTTTAGTAATATGCTTAAATTAAGCAGGTTGCCGCGTCTGATCTGAGGTCCGATTCTAAGCATGCACCCGTCGAGATCCGGGGATCCGGGGGCCCCACTGAGTGACTGTTCCCACCTGGGTGCTTCCTCTGGGGTTCAACACAGCACAGCAGATAGTAAACCCTGGTGGATCTATTAAGATACAGGTCAGGTTTACTTTCAAAGTGCGGGACATGTTTTGTTTAGTCCTTGCTGCCTTGAAGGAAGCAAGGGTTAAACAAGTTAGAATGTTCCTTTAATATAGAGAAAACATTTTCTCTACTGTAAAAGATGAAAGTAATGAATGGAGTCTGTTCATAAACCAGCAAACTGTGGAGAATTGACAACCACATTTTTCCAAGGGTTTACTGTCTCCTGTGTCTCACACGCGAGGGTCTCTCACTGCTAGTTAAGGTCCCCCCCTGCTGATCACATGCAAAAACGAGGGTCTCTCTCTGCGCTAGAAGAGAGAGACGGTCGGCGACCAGATGGCTGCCTGTTTCATCCTCTTTAAATCTATATTGAACATAAGTAAAAATAATGCATTGTTAAAGGTCATCATTTGTCCAGAGTATATTTTCCATGTCTTAGCGTGGTGCTGCTGGGTAAAATTAGGACAAGGTGACACAGCATGTGTTTTTTCTCCTGCGTGACAAGAATATTGTGTCATTTTAGCCTTAATTTAGTCTTGCAGACTACGTTTTTTCCCTTTTTCTGTACAGGAAGCAGTGTAGCAGTTAACTCTCAGTTTGCATAATGGTAGGCACTGGCAGGGTTAAGTTCTGTGTAGCACATGCAGTTTGATTTCGCATTGACCAGTGAATTTGCTTGCACTAATTGGTTTGAGTCACCTATTTACTGTAATAGTAGATTTATTGTGCGGCACAAGTGTAGGTTTAAGCTATGTTGCTATGGCAGCAGTCAGGCTGAGCTACAGCATACGACGTAGCTCCCAAAGGCCATTAGGTGCTCTGTTTTGTGGAATGTACCAAGTCAGACAGGCAGAGGGAGACAGGAAATGGATAATAATAAATATATGCAGCTTTAGCTACAGCACACAGCTGTTATAACCACTGCATAATGCAAATATAGCAACATATGAATTGAACAAATAACCTTTGTACTTTGGCAGTGCCTGGATTATTTGTGTGACCCCCTCTCCAGCTCACAAATCAGATTTCTCTTTGGTTGACATTTCATACCCCATCGTGGAATAGCTTCATCCCAGTTGCACGTCCCAGCAATGGAGTTGTGTACGTGGGGCGTGCTTTAATTTGGTTATGCCTAGTGATTTCAAGAGCCAGGCTCTAAAATGGCGGCATTCATTATACACCCATGCTAAAACCTCACCCAGCACTCTGTCTGTCTTGCTTAGTGCTTCTTCTGCTTCTTACATATGGCATTCTGCAGCTGAATACTGCATCTACATCTGCTAAGTTGCTGGATCAGCATAAAGCATAAGGTAAGACTTCCCACTAACTTCACATAATCTGCACCACTAAAGCTTCTAGTACGTCTCAGAATCATGTATAGTTTTTTTTTCCCTTTAACACATGTATATTGCAGAATTGATACTCCTCTTATTTTCTAACCGCTCTTATTAAATGCACAGGGTGTGAGCAGCATATCGCATGTATAGGGAGTAACTTGCCACAATCCTTCTCTGTTAAGGTATATATATATTATATACCTTAATATATACATATATAATACATATATATACGCTCCATTTATTGAACTTTCTCTTATTTATATGGAAACTTTCAAAATTCCCTGAATAAAAGCCAGCCAGTTAGTTTGTCATTTTATTTGTACAGTATATGTGCTACGCAGTTTTAGATTGTTAATGTCTGTAACACAAACGAAAGCAAAGTATGACTAAACACCACTGAATTCACTTATAAATTCCATGCCAGGTACTTACTTTTTATTATCTTTTGCTGAACATAGGATGTCTGCTTTGCCTCGTGGGAAACAATGAAGCATTTTTGAGGTCATGTTTTAAAGCTAAGGAAAGTAGATTGTCAGTTCCTCTACTTTTCCACTGAATTTGTTGCATGTAGCAATTCAGTATTGTATATGCAGTTTTATTGTACAACTGTATTTGTTACTTTTATTTTTTGTATCTCTTCTGTATCTTTTTCTGATACAAATACATCATTATTGTCCTTCTGTGTACTTGGATGCTGGTTTTATTTGTCTTTGACAAGCTATCCTATTAAATCCCACTGAACACAATATAATATATTGCAACAATTATATTGACACACTACCTGTCTTTATTAAAAAAAAAAAACCCAGAAGAAACTATATAATTAGTTACTACTGTCATTTTTTTTTTTTTTTTTTAATTTTGTGCATAGTTAGACTGCACATGCGTAGTGTGGCATTTCTCACATCTGCACTGTATTCTGCCTGGAAACAAAGAATTGGATCCTGGCAAAGGTGATGCTTGCATTGATTAACCCCTTCAGCCTGCCTGTGAGTGCTTTTTTGCAATGCAGAGGTTGTTGGTGCAGACCTCTGCAGGGCTGCATGGTTTTATGATGGGAGGAATACCCCTGAATGCTTTTTAAACATAGATTCAAAATTGCGAGCGTCTGTTTAAATATAATTTCAAATAGTGCGTCTTGCCAAAGGTTCTTCGGAAAAGGCGTAAATATTGTATGAAACAATATATGGAAGAAAAAGGATATTATTTTTGCAGTGTATTGGCATAGATTTGACTTCTGAGTTATCACCTCCCGGTTTTTAACCATTTTGAGTGTCAAATCACATAAAGTGTATTTTGTCTGGTTCTTTGGCCCTATGTGGGTCCAGTTATTATTTGTGAGTGCACATTGCTATGGCAAACCAGTAATGTAGCTCATAAACCTGATTTTAAGTAGATTTTTTGAATGCAAAATATTACAACATGTGCAGTAAGCGGTTAAGTTTGAATTGTTTATTTTGGAGCTTGAGGTATCACATATCTCCTTTAAATTATAAATCTGATACTTTGGCTTCTAGTTTGTTGAGAAACAGAGATTTGTAGATGCACATACAGTGAAATGTTAATACCCCCCCCCCCCCCCTTTTTTTTTTCTTTGCTGAATCATTCTATGCCTGTAGTTTGATATTCTGTTAATCAAAAGGATTATTATATTTATAGTATGTGCTACCTAGAAGTCCTGCTATATGCTTGAAAAAAAGCACACCTTTAAAGCGGGGAGAGAAATCTGTTTTTTTTTTTCCTTTTTATTATCATTATGACCAACAATTAGCAAAAAAAAAAAATAGTTTTGTAATTATTCGACAGACGTTTAGAACCTAGGTTAATATCTAAACGATTAGGTAGAAAGTAAATAAGTTTAATAGTTTATACATTTCTACATAGAACATTATTTTATTCTTATAGCGAGTTGAAGTAAAACTCAATGCCCAGTGTACAAAATGATTACTAGCATAATAAGTCACTACCCTGTAATGCTTGCCATCTAATTTTATTTAAAAAAATATTTCGGTATTTAACGGAACTTGATATGTTTAGAGAAGATGGCAATAAATTATTATTTTTATGTACATAGTATTGAGTATTTAGTCGGTTTTTCAAAGTGTGTTAAAAACGAATTTAAAGGACAGAGACAAACTGCAACATTGACTTAAAGAAGACCTTCCTTGCAAACTTTCTATGTCAATTTCATGTCATGGTCAGAGTGTTAAGCACTCCTTATTATGTGAATTGGTGCTTGTGCACATGTCCAGCAAAGTTATGGGTTCCAGAAAATAATTTCTCTCATTTGTGTAAAGCAATATCTCAGAGGCCATGATCATGTCTGTTGCTATAATGAAAAATAAAAGTAAAAATAAACAGTGGATTATGTAAAAGGCCTAGATCAGTGTTCTGATCATAACTGACCTAATCAAATCTAAAACTACACATTTAAAAAAAAATGTTTTTACAATTTGTCCCAAATTTAGTTCAGAGTAAATGCATTGTATTTTTGTTTCTACACAAACACACACACATGTATATATATATATATATATATATGTATAAAAAAAATCCAGACTGCAGTGGCAGATCTTCCAGTTTTATACACTTTACATGCATGTTGATTACGAAAGTTGCCATTTACATACTAGGATGTTATACAATCAAGGTGGTTGCTCCTTCTAGCCATTTACTAATAGTTTTTAACAAAATATGTCATCAAACTGCAGGCAGCTTCTTTGAAAAGTAAAATCATACCTCATAAAGAGTACATGTGGTTCTAATGCAATATAGCCCCTCAAAATTATTAAGAAGAAGTTCCTAACGGGAGGCCACATTTTCAGATCTGCATATGTCTTATAGAGCAGGAATAAAAGACCTCCAGCTATTCTAAACTACCACTCCTATCATGCCTAGCTAGCCATCCGGAATACCCAGTCCCATAGTGGGAGGAGAGTTGGGAGGAAGATGATCACTAGTGTTCTGATTCCGTTTTTTGCAGAAATAAATTGTGTACCAAATGGGTGGCATTGACTTGCGTGTATTGTATTGGGCTAGTCAGAAACAAAGCATTATGCTTTTTGGAAACCTTTTGATGGAGCACACCAGTGGACACCAAGGTTAAGGATGAATTTCTAGCGAGGATGTATGTGGCGTCATTTCTTTTTTTAAATTTGCCCAAGGTGAGATTTTTTTTTTTAAATGTTCCTGTTTGTTTCTCAAGGTTAATGCTGCTGATATGACTTCTACAAAGAGAGATGAAATCAATGGGCAGAATACCGTGAGACATTACTGCAACTTACTTTACCTGCCATTAATTCTAACCTTGTCTGGGAGCCCAACTTGTCACACTATCAAAACACAAATCCCTGTCTGCGTCTATCATGTCACAGCTTGATCTTAGTGTATCACTTTGGGCGCTCCTCCTAAACAATGTCTCTGCAGCATTTCCCAAGCAGGACACATTGACCTGTGTAAATCTTGCTTCTTGAGCATCTGTAATTATTACACACTTGTACTACTTTTTTTTTGGTGTAGAGCATGATTTAAACAGACAAAATCATCTAATCTGGGAAAATAAAGACAGCAGGAAATGAGCTTCTCTGCTTGAATGGAACGTGTCACCTAAACAGTGTGCCAGTAAATAAAATATTTTGTGCCTTTACTCCTCCTTTAACCCCTTAAGGACAGACTCTTTGAAACATTTTTTGTCATTCTGGATAATGGCTATTTTAACATTTCTGTGCTGTTTGTGTTTAGCTGTAATTTTCTTCTTTGTCATTTGCTGTGCCCACACAAGTTATATATTGTTTTTATCGGGACAAAAGGGGCTTTCTTTGGGTGCCATCATTTTTATCATATCCTATAATATAATATAACAAATAAAAAAAAATATGGTGAAATTTCCTGAATTTTATTTGAAACATCTTAACTTCATCTACAAAAGTGAATGAAAAAACCTGCTAAATAGATTCTACTATTTACCATCCATGCATAGGATTGTTGGGTTGTTTGGAGGCTAAAAGGCCACATTTGGTAGGTGCAGTTTTTGTTTTTTTGACATGCAGACAGCCTGCACCCATGTCCCATTTGTGACATTTTTGAAGACAGCCAGTGTATTTTACCCCATCAACCCATATATTTTTTTAATGTAGACACTCTAGGCTATTTCAAATGGTGGTATTTTAACACTTTCCATGCACTAATTCTACCACCAGCCTCTGTCAAAGTTTGTGGTAGTGATTTTTTTTGTGGGTTTTTTTTCACATACATTGTACTTCAGACACCCTTAATACACAGGGTGCTCTATACAAAGGGTATGGCTTTTATAAAAGCCCTTGGGTCTCACAATTTTGTAACATTTAATTTAATTTACAATTAAATTACAATTAAAAACATTATACAGATCTTTTTCTCTCCCATACTAAAACTCAAGTGAGGAGAGGGAGGCAGATCCAGATGGGTCAAATCAATATTTACCAATCACCAAATTGCCTTTGCCACTGATCGGCTGTTACTGATCACTATACACATGCTCAGATAGCCGCAAAAAGAATACATGTAATCCTTGAGTGGATATAATTAACCGCTAGTGAGTTTAACAAAAAAAATGCAGATAGCAAAAAAAATACTTCTGCAGCCAGATCGCTGCATATGCGCTGCTTAGGCAGTGACCATATGCGCTGCTTAGGCAGTGATCTATGGCAAGCAAGGGGTTAATAGCTCTTAAAAGGGCCTTTGATATACTGTGATATATTACAAAAAAATAAACCCCTAAAAATGCACAGAGAGCAAAAAATGTGCTGCTGTGTAAGATCAATGCATACACAGTGATCAATGGCAGGGAAGGGGTTAAACTGGAAATAGCTTTTATAAAAGCCCTTGGGTCTCAATTATTAAAAATAATTAAAAACTATTTACAAATATTGCCTTTGACTGTATGATAAGTGCTCATCAGATCACTTATCATACATGCCTGCACACAGATCACACTGATCTGCTGTGCTGGCATCTACTAGCACCCCCTAGAGCGATGGAAGTGCCAGTAGAAGAGAAGTGCTGCCAATATAGGCAGTGCTCCCTTCTGCTGAGCCAATGTGGTTGCTCAGGAGAGCGACCACCACCGGATTTGGGGGAGACTTTGGTGTTGCTAAGTGCCTCGCTAGCTTTCTGTAGCTCTACAGAGTTCTTGCCACTAAATAGGAGAAAAGATTATCATATTTTATTCCTCTATTTGCAGCCTGATCATCATGCGAAATCAACTAAAATATTTAATAGTGCTTACTGCGCACTAAGGCTGTAAAAGCATGTCATAATTTCAAAAAAGCAATTAACTGCCATACTTGACCTGAGTCACAATTACATTAAAGACTGCTGCATAATGGATTCTCACAACGCAATTTATCACAAAATATATACATTTAAAAATGGTGTGGGGTGTTCCAGATCTCTTCAAGAAGAGGAATGTGGGTTAACAAATCCTACCAACCCCTTTCCTAATGGGTGTGGGATGCATATAACAAACTTGAGTTTTACCAGATCCATTTATCAAATAGGGGTTGCTAGCGAGGGGTCCCTCCTCATCCCTACATAGCACTCTGCAATTTGACAAAGAATGTGGTCCCAAGTAATATGCCCTGCGAGAGACCTTGAGAAACCTCTGTGTCTGAACTCCAACCCCCATAATGCTCAGTCATCCAAACTGCATCTTAAGAGTTCCATTTATCCTATAGTTGGAGTGCCATTCTAAGTATTGCCTGTGGAAATAAGCTGATTAAAAAATATGAATATAAACCCCATCAACCGAGCCCAAAAAATGATACTAATCCGATGAGCAGGGGCATTTATACACCACACAAGTCATAAATCACACCCTGTCTGGAAGAGGGGTAATGTGGTAATTACACTATTATTTTCCTACCACTCAGTTATCTCACTGCATAGTGCGGTTGTGTAAGTGGGGAGCATGCATTGTCTTTCAAGTGATCTTTTTTTAATGTCCTTTCAGTGCCAGGGGTGAGAGCATATTGCAACACAAAGCACTTCTCTCCTCTGTGGCACAGGAAGTCATAATTCAGTGGGTTGCACCATCCTAGTGAGGCTTTTGTACATAGTATCCCATAGCAGTGTTTTTTTTTAACTGGGTGAGCTAAGCAGGTTCTTGATTGGTGAAGAAATAACAAGCAAAGTGTAAGTAAAATACCCAGCCCTAGAATAATACATTTATTAAGATTTTTATTTCCATTGTCTTTCATAGGATTTTTCCCCCCATCGATTGACATGTGTTTTTATTTTTTTGTCTAGTGCAATTTAATGGATTTTACTGTAGTTTGAAACTGCTGATACATTTATTGTCACATATATTTTCCTCTTGGTGCACAGAGGAGAAATAGAATTTGGTTCCCTGTGCGATGTAAAAGTGCACTTGTGATAAATCCAAAAAACAAAACAAAATCAGGCTGTCAGTTTTCAAAGAAGTCCCCTCTGGACTAAACACATAAGGAAAGACATCAGGGGGTTTGATTCTCAAGCACAAATGTTTGAATTGCACTACTATACTACATGTTGTTTGTAAATCATGCAACAAGAACTGTTTGAGCATTATGTCCCAAGTGAGAAGTTGCATTCTTGTTGCCTATCAAGTTTAGTGGTAGAGCTATAAATGTATTCTTGTGCATAGAGCACATATCACAGCATTTTTCTGATATTTTCCAGGTTGACATACTTTTTAATATGTATAGCAGTGCTTGACACATTTCTGTTGACTTCAGGAGCCAGCCTGGTTAGTTTTAGGAGCCAGAGAATTGCTACTTCCACAGAGTTCCATATAAAACAATCCAAAACGTTAGGAGCCAGCAGCAGATAATCTAGGAGCCCTGGCTCCCCTGATTAAAAGCTGGTGCAGACCAAAGGCAGCATTCCTTTAAACAATGAAGTGCTTGGTATTTAAGTTAAACTGTATTCCGACAAGTCTTAAACTGCTGCATTTTTTAACATTATTAAAACACAATGTGCCCTATTCTGTGATGCGAGTTCTTACTTATCAAACGTTTCAATATTTTATGCAGCCAGTGGTATTCAAAGACCAGATATATGTTTCTCAGGTAGTTAAAGAAAACATATTACAAGCAAAATGTTTAATTTAAATAATCCTGTACAAAAGATACTTAATAGAATGATCTAAAGATGAGAAACAACCTTCAGGGTGAAAAGTGCTCTTTTTCTTCTTCTTCTATAATGACATGTAGTGGTTAAAGGTCAGTTTACATATCAAACAGGAGTCAATTACTGTACATGTTAAACTTGTGATTTGATCCTGTAATTAGAGTGAAGCAGCTATCCACTCCATAATGGTGCTATCAGATGTCTTGCAGTTTGTTGGCAGTGGATGGTTATATGGTGATATAGACAGACAGAGACTTCCTCTAACTTTAGTGTAAAGAGCTTCCATTACATAGGTCACAATTTAGCACAGGTTAATTGTATACCATGGTAAATATGCACATGATCTCCCATAAGTGTTTACATTACCAAGGAACTAAATAGGTAAAAATACAAATCTTGTTGTCTACTTGAAGACTTGTATTAATTTTATATTCTCCCCCGAAAAAATACTGCCAGGGATAGGAAATCTGCGGGCATCCAGATGTTGCAGAACTACATTTTCCATACTCCTCTGCCAGCCTATTAGCTGAAAGAGCATTATGGGAGATGTAGTTCATCAGCAGTTAGACTGCCACAGGTTGCCTACCCCTGATTTAGACCAATGTGCTAATTTTAAGGGGGCAGTTCCACCTACAGTGTCTGATAAAATATTTTTAGATAAGTACTACCACATTTAAAGAAAAATAAATGCATTCCTCTGATTATTTTTTTGCTCAAAACTACCTATGTCTTTAAAACTGCATGTAAAATATTATAGCTTATAGCTGTTGTTATAGCAACAGTCCTTCCTATGTGTTTTGGAGGGCTTTGGGAGTGAAACCATGTATTGTACATTCTAAGTATCTGGATTAAAAGGTTGACTCTAATAGTATTGCCCTTTCAAATTATTTTCAATGTAAAACTACAGGAGAACTGCAATTTGTTTCTAAGTAATAAAGGAAAAGTACATTTCAGATATGCTGAAACATGTACAACATACAGAAAAGAAATTTGGTGGGACTTTCTGGGTGAAGTTCTGGTACGTGTGCAATAAAGGGTTGAATTTGTTTCAATGCACTTTGGAAGACTTCCTCATTTGTAATTGGACTTGGCTACAGGAATAAGCAGCTATCTAGGCTGTTTGATCTGGCAATTGAGACCTAATATATTGATTCTAGAGTTCCAGAATATTCTTAGTTGCTTCTCTTTATTTTAATGCTTTTGGAAAAATAGCTGTGTCAAATAAATAACCTTTCATTTGTAAGATAATGCTTAATTCAATTCATGTAATCCTTCTTTATCTAATGAAAATCTCAGGTACAGGTTAAGCAATCTGACAACGTTAGATGACTTGTCTGAAAGTGTCAGTACCTGCCATTTATGGACTCTTTACAGAAGTCGTTATTAATATTGTAGATAGAGCCAAACTTTTTGAACCAACTTTTGTCAGGTTCTCTTGATATACCTTGTTATGGTTATTAAAACAAAATGAACAAAAACATTGCTGGCTCCTAAATATATTTTTCAGGCTCTGAACATATTCTACATTCTAACGTTTTCATTCTACTGTTATGTTTTAGGAGAGCAAACCTGCATTAGTGCCCTTAACATTTTATTACTTCCTGCTTTTTGTTTCCAAATCAAATATAATTGGTTGGCCACTGCTTCAAATATTAATTAATATTTAATATTAGGCAGACTGCAGGAATTCCAATTCCATTGCAAGACTCCCAATCCTAAAACTATATTCCATTTCAAATGTTTGGCTTGATGTCAGAGATCCTTCAGTAGTGAAGATTGAGGTTATAGTAACATTGATTGATGTAGCCATGTCTACCAGTAAATGAGGTAAGGTAACCTTCCTACCTTTTCATTCCACCTCCATGAATTTGTATGGGCATCAGGCTAGATTTCATGCATTTAGTAGTCATTAACATGTAGATTGCCCCAGATATAGCTTTTTTTCACACAAATGCATGCACTGCTCCTTAGGAATCTCTTCCAAAGTTTCCAGTCCACACATTCTCCCTGCTGTTTGTTTACATTGAAAGGGGTGAACTGGGAGGGCTTGAGCAAGAAACCTGTGAGTATGTGTCATGCAAGCTGGTAACTGTCTAACATTTGTTTACAGATTTAACCCCTTCCTGTCCATAGGACGTTTTAGGTCATCTTAAAATACTGGGCTCAAATGCCCTTAGGATGGCATAGAACTCACCACCACCCTGTGATGGGCTGTTCTGTAGATCCTACTGCAGGGGATTAGACTGCAGGGGGATCCCCTCTGTCAGAGCAGGCCACTTTGTGTGTCCTCTGTCTGACAGGTTAAATATAACATACTCTCAAAGTGAGTGCTGATTACAGATACTAGAATTGCGCTGTGCCTGAATTTCCATGTTCCATAGTAAAGACCCTGAATGCATTTCTGTCTCTCTGGCTCCCAATCACTCTTATCAGGGCCAGGAACACACAATTTCCATTTTGGGGTTAACACACATTGTTTTGTGAGATTATTGTTATGTAACCATTAGCCTACAAACCAAAAACATGCAAAGATGTTCTTCAGTGGAAATCCCCAGTCAAACAATAAAACAAAACTTCACTGGAAGATTTTTTTGCTGTTGCTTTGTGCAGAGCGTCAGGGGCTGCTGGTGCAACTTTGGGTCAAGATCTGGTAAAGCGCTGCTTAAAGGTACTCTGTCATCATTGGAACATTGCAAAAACAACTATCTGTTGGTTGGAATATTTGTAATTATAGATATAAATAGGTAGTAAAGTAAAAGAAGAGGTATACATACATTATGCAGAAATCAGCATGTGAGCAGCCATATTTCTGGGAGGATACATCCAGGGCAGGGTTAGGATGTTGATTTTCTATTTCTATGTGCTGGCAAGCAATGCTACCAGATTGAGAAAAAAGTGAAGTGCACCCTGCAGAATGCTTCAAGAATCATTTGTTTTGTTTGGGAGTGGGTAATGGAGGCAAGTGAGTATAGCCCATCGAATGCACTATAGTGAACATAAGGTGTAGGTCTGCACAACATTACAGGTGTACCCTGCAGTACGAGTAAATTAATAGCTTGACAAAATTTTACTTCGCCAAGGTGGCAGCACAAGGTACACATGCCACTTTGCACACCACCAGCACATTCAGCTCCCCATTAAAAATAAAAATGAAACACAATAATGATATAAAACATACATTGTGGGTTGGTCTGTTCAAGTACATGACATTTTGAAGAGCTAGGGTTCCCCATTCAGGAAAGCCATGCTTAGTTCATATGACACAACCCCTGTACAATATAACTTACAAAGCTATCCATCATGGGCATCTCATAAACCACATAGAAACACAACCACTCCCGCTCTCCTACTGAGACCTTATATGTCATACACCACTCACTGTCAAATGAACAGTGACCGAAAAGCTCCAGTAGGTCAGCATATTCAGCATATCAATAAACAAATTTGAAATCTGTCCTGAGCTGTTTGTCTGGTTGCCAGGAGATAAAGGGGCATCACTTCCCCTGCTGGGGGGCAGTGCTTGAAGCTATTTCACCAGTTTGTAGACAGTTCTATGCAAGTGAAATCACTGAGGAGTTGTGCACCACATTTGCATATTGTGCCACACTTTCTTATTGGTGGCCACAGTTATGCAAATGTATAATATCATCTCATTAGAATTTTTGCCTGAAAAGAGCTTACTTATAGTGTTTGTATCAGTGTTAAAAGGACAGACATCTTCAATTTAGTATTTTCTTCATTGTCCGCACATCTGTTGTGTGTTTGGTGACACAGTCCCTTTAATTTCTTGCAGCTGTGATTAATTCACAGCTTTAAGTTACATTTCCATTTTGAATTAGATATATATATTACAGCCTGGACCTCTACCCTGGAAGACAGAAGAGTGATAAAGAAATTATAGGTGATATTGCATAATTATGGAAGGTTGAGAGCTTTGGTCAACTATGTTATTCCCTTTGGATTTCTGTGGAATATTGTGCTGGCCTGGAATGGATGAAAATACAGGGCAAATATTCATGGAAAAGCAGAAATTTGTAAAACGAAAATTAAATAATCAAGCACATCCTTGTGGTTTCTGTGCAAAAAATAGCTGGCTTTTATGTGTGAATCTTATTGTATAGCCCCATGAAGGTGGGCACACACCTAACCCTTCTTCTAAAACGATATATTATAACAACATTTCACCTGGAAAGTTAATTTAAGATTTCTCTTGTTTTCAAATATGTCCTAGGAATGTTACTACCACTTAACTTTATGGCACTCATTTTATTGACCTCAAATTAAGACTAAGCTGACCCTTTGTATGACATACATACCATTATAAACCTATAATAAATGGTATTAATTATGAGTCATATAAAGAGATTTGTTCACCTGTAGTATATTGCTTGTAGAAAAGTTTGCTCAAATAACAAACAACCCATCACGTGGAGTAGGTGTACAGCTAATTTGTAGCAGACCTAATTTTTTGCAGAACTAGCAAAGGGAATGACTATTCTTTGAAGGGTTAAACCATATTTACTGATTTGTGCACTTAAATGTTGATCACTGCATGTAAATTATATTTCAACTTTAATTAATTCATTAAGTTAATGAATTAAGTAATTACGTGTTTCAGTGATGTTTTTTTTATTACATATACATAACTAGTTTTCTGTGTGGACTGAAAATACCTTTTCTCCCTATTAAATCAGTGTTTTTGTTGGTGCATTGTATCTGAGAATCATACGCCTTCATGTCTTTTTCAAGGAGAATGTTTGACATGATCGCTTACTTGCTTCAAATGATCATTAGATGTACGTGTTTCATACTAGCATGCCTGTAAATAAGAGATGAGATTACATTGTAAGCAGTTAGAGAGAAGAAATGCACTTGCAAAACAGAACAAGAGCTTGGAAGCTTCTTCCTTGATCTGCACTGTCAAATATCTATATTGTGCTTAACCCATTCAGAATAAGCTGATTCCACAAAGCAGTATGAGGCTTTGAGCCATATCCTGTACAGAAAAAGGACTAACCAAGCTTTGCCTGGCAGTATGTCCAATACTTGACAAGGTTTCCATGGAAATGATCTTCTTTTTATCAAAGCAGATACTTCTGCAGATTCTCCATAACAAAGTACTTCTCTGTTTGTTGTCAAGTATGTAAGTCATTCGGTGATGTAATGTATGCAACAAAAGCACATTGTTTGTGTATTTGTTTTAGAAAGGAAAATTCCTTCTCAAGGTCTATGACTGCTAAGATTTTGTAAAATAAGCATTATAAACACTATTATTGTGTGTGTGTATGTATGTATGTATGTATGTATATATATATATATATATACACACACACACACTGATCAGCATAACATGATGATCATCTCCCTAATATTGTGTAGGTCCCCTTTTGCTGCCAAAACAGCCTTGACCTGTCTGAAGGTGTTCTTTGGTATCTGGCACCAAGACATTAGTAGCAGATCCTTTAAGACCTGTAAGCTGCAAGGTGGAGCCCCATGGATCAGACATATGCTTGATTGGATTGAGATCTGGGGAATATGGAGGCCATGGCTACACCTTGAACACATTGTTGTGATCTTCAAACCATTCCTGAACCATGTTTGCTTTGAGGCAGGGCACATTATCCTCCTACAAAAAGCAAATTCCATTAGGGAATACCGTTTCCATGAAAGGGTGTACATGGTCAGCAACAGTGCTTACGTAGGTGGTACATGTCAAAATAACATCCACATGAATGGCAGGACCCAAGTTTTCCCAGCAGAACACTGCCCAAAGTATCACACTGCCTCTGCTTGCTTGCCACCTGTTAGTGGTCATAATGTTATGGCTGATCGGTGTGTGTGTGCATATATATATATATATAATACTATACTTTAGCCTCTACTCAGTATAGACCTATCTGGACCAAAATGGGGCCAGATCGTTCATATTTGGTTCTGGGATTTCATTCCTATAAATCCTGTGGATATGCCCTACTCAGTATGGTCCAAACACCCCCGAAATTCCCTCTTGGCAGAGTGGGGATTTCATTTGAAATTGGCCGGTTGTCACAACCCAGCCATTGGTGGAGCTGGAATAGGGAGTATTCTAAGCCAGTCAGATGCCTTATGCATTTGAAATGAAATCCCTGCTGTACCTCTGCTGGGGACGGATGTATATAGAGAGGGTTGCTGACATTTTGTTCTTTAATAAAATGAGGCATATAGATTAAGAATATAAAGTCGACTCTTTACATCGGTTAATCCTTAATTGGATTTGGGTCGGGCACTTTAGCCGAATTTCACAGATCTCCAAAATGCGGCCACTAAATATCCTTCAATTTGGGTCCAAAATGACCGTCCGTAAACCAAAGCATTAGAGGTGTTCGCATCAAGACATTTTCTAAATGAAAAGCATAGATTTTTGGCTACCTAGTATGTGATGATCACCCACAAACACGCTCAGAATTCAGGTAACATAGGCAAAATTCACCCATTTCAATTCTCAAGATTTTAGTTGGACAATTGAATAGAAACGTATAGAAGAATTGAATAACACGTATTTTAAGAACAATTATATTTACATACAATTATAGTATATTAATGTTATATATTATAATAGTATATTTACATATTTTTTTTTAATTTTAATAAAATATAATTTTTTTATTTTATGTTTATTTACTTTATTTTTATGTACTCAAGTAATGTATCATGGTTTATTTTTGATTTTTACTGATTTTTATTTTATTACACTTTGGGCTATTTCAAGAGCACTTCACCTATAGCCAAAGACCTCCCATTTACCTCTAAGTGAGTACTTCGGAAACACATATTAATAGAAATATTAGCCAAGATCCACCTGAAATGGCCTGGAAATAAGCAAACATCCTCCCCATAGGAGCCTATATGGAGGATCGAGGCTATCACTTAGTTTTGGTTCATGTTGGCATATTTTGGTGTTGAATGGAATTGGCTATGATTTCCCAATTACTAACGTATCTGGAGGCACATTGGGGCTATCTGGGGAGCTCAACATTTCGGTCCAGATGTGCCCCGAATCCGTCTGAAATTCGGAGCACCATTTCGGTATCTATTATATATTTAGTTAACCCTTAAGTATAATCAACACTTATGCTAAGAAACCCAAAGATGCATAATTACACAGCTGTTGGATCCTTCATCTTTTTCTACTTTGTGGGATCTGAGAGCTAGCTTCCTGTCCGCCAGCACACCTACTTATTATGTCAATTCTCAAATTTTTATTTGATTATTTCAAGTCTGGGCACCTTGAAACTATCAAATATTCTTTCCTTGGAGCAGGCTTCTCGTTATCTGAATATTAATGGAATTTCAATGTTATGGCCTTCACTGCTCTATTACGCTGAACGGCAGAGTATTGTAATAATTAAACCCGTTGTGGACTAAGAAATTTGTTTCAGCTGCAGCAAACATTGAGTCAGGCAAAAAGAAGGTTGATTTCTTTTTGAGACCTGTTCTCCATCTGTCTCAAAGGAAAATGAGTCAGACATAATGGAATTTTATACCAATTGGCCTTATTTTAGGTATATTAACCTGTTCCATACCAAAGCATTTTCAGTGTATGCAGGTTGAAGAGACAGACAATGAATATTGTTTGTACATACACCTTCTATAAACAGTTATTTTCTTTGTATAAAGTAATGCTGTGTCTGCCAGAGTGTTTTTTCCCCTCGACAGTACCTGAAAGGCTTAATCTTCACTAAATATATATTGTTTTGTTTTTGATGATGACTATACTTTTTTTCAATGGGGAAGGTGTAATTTGCATAATAAACCAGAGCCACCGCAGACACATTTAAAATATGTGTTCTCTTAATTTGCTTGCATTTCTGTTAGCACAGTATATAAATCATTTTTTATTCTCATTCACAGTATAAATGATGTTTAGGTGATGAAGTCCCTTCACGCAGAAGGCATACAACCTATTGCAGCGAGGTGTATTTCAGAAATGAAGTTAGGGGCTCAAAAGCTGAATGCTGAGTAAATCTGTAACATTGCCCATGTACAGAATTTTAACCCTCTCAGTGCTCCAGCATCCGCTCTTTGCAGATTTCTAGCTTTGTTGTTTGGTTACACCCAGATGGCTGTATTTACATTACTTCTTGTGGAAGTTGTCTGCCTTTTTGTTTACTTATTATAATACTATACACACAGGCTGCTAAGAATTGCACAGCTAGTTCACCATATCCCCTTTCTCTCCTTTTTATTACGAATATCGTTGTGCTGTACACTCCTGTCTGAATTGTCTGAACACGTGTGTATTATATCATGAAGGCTTAAAAATGCAGTACAGGAAAGATTGCATTTTACGGCTGCCCTTGTAAAACGCAGGGAGAAAGCGTCTGTAATTTGATCTGTTCTTGAAAGCCTTGCTAAGGGTAGCATGCTGCAGATCTCAGCAGTGTCAATAAGAACTCTATTCAGTCTCTGCAAACAGCCTCGTGACCCACGCTTGATTGGCAGCCTCTACAAGGGAGGGCCTTTCTTTAGAAAACAGTTCACATTTTGGCGGCACTTCTGAGTGACCAATTTCCTGACTGCCACTCACTTTTTGTTCCTCCCTGGACTGCAAGCTGTACGCACATTTCTGCGGTTACGTTTGTGGATTATCCCTGGGAAAAAGAAAGGCAAAATTGCAGTGATATTGGACGATCTGGGCTGCTGGACATGAAAATCACTAGAAAATGCTGCTTTGGCTAATGAGAAGCTTTCAGGCACGCCAGCGTATGAGGTACAATAGCTGCGAGAGATACTATGTGTAGGAATGGGAGCCATTTCTGGCGCCACACACTGTACGTGGAATTTAACATAGTAATATCAGAGAAAGGGTTAACATCATTTGTTTTATCAGAGACAGGCTGAAGCACAGATTTTAAAACCTGGGACGATCGATTGTTTCTCAATACCCATAGGTACTTATATTTAAATATCTGTCTATTTACTGAACTGCATATTGTCCTGTTTGCTAGAGGGCTGTACTTACACCTTATCATGTGTGTCTTGTGACTGTTTCTTAAATAAAGAATACTTGTTGGTTGAATAGTTACCATTTATAGTTCACACAGTGGTCATTGTGGTTTTTCTTTTTGCTTTTGAATTTAGATATTTACATATTGCGCCACATGGTCTGATATGCCTCTGCCTAATGTGCTATTAGAAACTAACATAACTTGGTACCTACTGGTGCAAACTCTATATTTAATTACGCATGTCAAAAACAGATCAAATTGGAGAACATTGTATATTGTGTTTTGTGTTATATATTATAAGTGTGTAGCATGTATTTAGTTTACAACTTCTGCATATATATATATATATATATATATATTACAGTTTTAGTAACACTTGCATAAACTAAAAGCTGTAACCCTAGTGAAGAGAAATCCAAAACACTAGTCACAGATATGCAGGCTGCCTGTTAAACCTCAATATGTTCACATTTCTTTTAATACATTGTGTATCACTATGCGTACATTGACTTGGAAGGGCAACAAAGAGTTACTGTTCCAGACAGCTTTTGCTATGTGACATTACTTCCCCCCCCCCCCCCAGCACTAACTGGAACTGCCGCTCAGGTAACCACAGGAAGCTTACAATAATAAACTGTTTAGTTATTTTATTTCGATTTAGAAGTAATATTACATATTTATTACGACTAAATAGAAATTTAATAACGTTTACTGCCCATTTCAATCTTCCTATTTCACTAATATAGATTCTCAGCAGAAACATGTAACTTGAGACTAGCACTGTTTTTATTAAGAGCCCAGTGTTACATAATTTCCTTTATAACATGTGCCTCCCGTGTTACACTTCAGCACATGGTGGAGGTACGTGAATCATATAATTTATACAGAGATGGATGAGTCAGCCATTTGTTTTTCAGATGCACAGGCTAGCTTCCCTCGCTCATGTAAACATATGTTACAAGTCTCCCTTGTATATTCAATGGTAATCTGATAAGCAATAATAAGGCCCACACCATATTTGCATCCAGCTTATTTGTATGTAGTTACACATACAAATGTTTATGTATTTTTTTTTTATGTAACCCTTTACATGCCATTCTGGCTAATAACGTTTGTGCCTACTGAGTCTCCCTTATTTTGATTGTTAAAGTGGTTGTTTTAGTCCTGCTGCTACTTTTGAAACAGAACATCTTATTTATCTATATGGAGGTTGTGTGCTCATGTGTTTCTGTCAGTGTATAAACACTATGTGTACAAAATATTGGGACACCTGACCATTACTGTAACACAGTCCTTTATGACATCACATTCAAAATATAAAGACATTAATATGTAGTTGGTCTCCCCTTTGCAGCTATAACAGCTTCCCATAAGATTTTGAAGTGTTTTTGTGGGAATTTTAATCCCGTAGAGCATTTGTGAGGTCAGGCACTCATGTTGGAGGTAAAGGTCTGGTTCGCAATCTCTGTTCCAGTTCATCCCTAAGGTGTTCGATGTGGTTGAGGTCAGGGCTCTGTGTGGGCCAGTCAAGTTCTTCCACATCAAACTCTTTTAATCATCTCTTTATGGACCTTCGCTTTGTGCACTGGAGCACAGTCATGGGGCTTGGGAAAGAGTTAAATCCTTTTTCCTCTCCATGCTGTTAAAACAAATGCTGGCTTGTTAGTTGTCAGTTATATTATGTTTTCTTTGTTTTTTTTTTGTTTACAAAACTACTGGGCAGAAGCAACTGAGACTGTGTGAGTTTAAGGCTGAAGGGAAATGCCGTGTCTGTATGTGTGTGCACTCATATTGAGGTACGCATGGAGGCCACAGCTGGGTGACTGGTTTTCACTTCCTGTTCCTTGCCTGAGTGCACTAAGCTGTGCTTCCCCAGATGCAAGTCACTCAACAAAGCCCATTCACTGCTGTCTTAATCCTTAAGCACATACTTTTCTTATTTCGATTGCCAGCTTCATGACTTTTCAAATAGAGCAATCTTCACAGAAATAAATGCACTTTTTATATATATCAGGAGTCAGGACATGCTTGATTCTGAGGGAGACGAAAATATTTAATAATTGGCCAGTGAGTCTGTGACTACATTTGTGTATATCAGTGCGTATGGAACATTTTAACCTTCAGCTATTGCTGGAATAATTCCCATCATCCTTAGCCTGGATGATCAGTCCAGTAGCAGCTGAATGGCAGAAGATTTGCCACCCATAGTATAAGTGGTCATTAATATCACCTCTTATTTATCTGTATGACGTTAGCGGTACACCACAAAATTGCAGTATTCAAAAATGATTATGTGATATTGACTGTATTTAATACACCAATAAAATGTTTGGAGCTTCTACTATACACTCTTCTTTTACTCTTATAGAGTATCATAAAGTGCATCATTGACCTGAGGGCACAATCTTGACTTTGCAAGTCAGTGAGTATACATGGAAGTCAATTAGGCAGCTATTCATTCTCTCTGATTACTGCATGATCTATTGACCTCTGTGTATTGTGTGATGTGAATGAACCATACTGAGATCATCCCCAAATTAGCGTCGGTGTACTGAATGGAGTATTAGTGCAGAGAGGGGGTATATTGTGACAATATGGCATTTTCCTTAAAGAGGTTGTATTTTATATTACATTTTTCCCTAAACCCATGCTTGTGTTGTTTTTTTCATATGTGTGCAAGTGATATGTAATCATTAATTCATCTTTCCAGAGTGAATACTAATTCATTTCTAATTTAATTCTTCTTTTTGGAGCTGACAGGACTTAATTGAATTAATTTCAAAGAGTAATTATGTAATAGGTAAGCATAGGCACACATACACACACACAAAACAGATTGCAAGTCTTCTAAAAGCCACAAAAAAAAATGAGGTTCCACCAAATTATTTGGCCATATCCTTAAATCTCAACATTGTTCCTACGATCAATGTAGTGAATACATAATTATGAAAAAGGATCTGCACATTGTGTTATCAGAATTGTAAGCAAATGCATAAATCAAAAGAAAAATATGTCTAAAAGGGTCATCTATTTATGACATTACCCGTGGCTTGATATGCAAACAACATATTTCGCATTAAAATGTAGCTCATTGGCATATTAAGCCACAAGTGATGCCATAAGCAGGAGACACCCACAGGCATATTTAAATCATATTTTCCTTTAATCTATGTATTTGCATGCGATTCTGCCAACACAATGCATTACTTACTTTTTAAGTTTTGCAGTTGAAACAATCTTTAACTAAAAGGTTTGTTTAACCAAGGCTTGACAAATATTTTTACTCTTTAGATGGCAAACAAGCAAATTCAGGAGCCAGTCTAGTTAGAACTTGAGATCCATGTAAACAGTCAAATAGTAGTAGAGATGTTAGGAGCCATGCCTCCTTGGCTCCTGGAATTTGTCAAGCCCTGCCATGGCCCATCCCCTGCAAAGTATTCCAATTATGTTGAGTCCTAACTGGCTTTTTGCTTCTGTGTAGCTTAATATCCTAAACTCTGTTGCTTGTAAGGGAACAAAGCCCTTCTTTCTTTACATATACCCTCCTGTAATTAATCGTATTGTCTGGATATCATTTATGGAGGGAATTTCATCTAGAATAGGTGTTTTAAGTAGTCTGAAGAAAATCTTTTACCTGTTTTGTTTTGTGTGTGTCTGCCTGTGTATGTCTGTGACTGTGATGTGTGTGCATGTTTGCATGATTGTGTATATGTGCTGTTGTCTGGCTCCTAAAATTATTTTGCTGGCTCCTAAAGCTAAATTAAATTTGTCAAGCCCTTCCTTAACTTGTCTAAAGTCTGCAAATATTTGTCAAGCCCTGCTTATATACCTCTCTACTTAAGTGGTCAGTAAAAAAATGAAGTGTCTCACTTGTTTCATTATAGATTTGGTAACTTCTTAAGAAACCATTGACAATTATTCATGTAAGCATGCACCAGTTTTAGCACTATACTTTCCTATAGCTGGTAAAGCAACTTGCTCTTAAACCATTGTACAGTCTCACCCCAAAATCTTACACTTCTGCAATAAATGTCCCATCAGTGTTCCCACAAATTGATTTCAAATAATCAGAAATTAAAATTAAGGGGTAAAAGCTGTCCTAATGGCACATAATTACAGTTATGTATTGCAGGTCACAGCTGCTTTTTATAGTTTCTTGAACAGTTCACAGACAATAATGATAAAGTATTGCAATTAGCCAGTTGTGCCTGTCGCAGTGTATTTCTTATTTAATTCAGTTATATTGTGGCCTGTTGATGAGGCCGATTATGCTTGCATAGCAGTTCCATAAAATGCCAACATTGTAATAGCATTTTGAAATGTTAATACAAACGTTATAATTTCCAGCTCTTTTATTTGAGTTTATGCCATTGTCTTCAATATTGCCTTCCATATACCATATACCATGAAATGCAAAGCTCTGAAATACTGTGTTTGCTTGAGAGGGTTTTTCCAGAACAAAGGCTCTCAAAAACCGACCTTGCCTTAAAGGTGCGATTGCAAGCCAAAGAATTAGGTTCCCCACAGATATGCAGGGACTTGGATCTCACAAAGCGCCGGAGGTGAGCAGGCAGCACATATATTGTGTGGTCAACCAGACATACTCTCCGACTGCCCTTGCATCTCTGAAAGTAGGCCCATCAGTGGTCACGTAACCTCCCGATGCTCCAACTTCTGCCTCTTCCTAGCACCTGCAGTGAGTGCCTGCTGGTGCAATGGCAAGTCTCTTTGGGTGCTATGGGTGCAGTGGCAAGCCCCTGAGGGTGTAGTGACTGCCGTGGCAAGGCTTTTTGGGTGCAGTATGTGTGCAGCGGCAAGTTCTTGTGGGTGCAGCATGGTTGCAGTGGTAAGTCCTTATGGGTGAAATTTGGATGCAGCGGCAAATTCCTGTAAGATCAATTGGTGCAGTGACAAGTCCCTGTGAAATCAATAGGTCCTGTAACAAGTTACGGTGTAATCAGTGGGTTCTGTGACAAGTTCCTATGGGTGCAGTGGCAAGTCACTGTTGGTGCACTGGATGTAGTGGTATGTCAAGCAATATTTACTAGAAAATGTATTTCTTATACGATCACCTTATATTTAGATCTTTTCATTTTTTTCATTCATTAAATGACAAATAATAAAAAAATGTAAAAAGTAGTGTCCGCTTCTTGTAAGTATACCCAACATGTATCTGTACACACAGGTTTACTCACGGCTCTCCCTGTGATTGTGGTCTCCCTCTGCTTGTGTAGAAAAATCCTCATTATACGTGGAATCAATTAAGGTACCCTCCCCTGATCCCATGTAAAAACGAGGGTCTCACTCTGCATTGACAGAAAGAGACAGAAGCTGGTCACACCAGGCTATGAACCTACCAGGGAAACATGGCAGCTGTTGGTCAAAGAATAAACTGGCTACTATCAACAGTTTATCCTGACACTTCGGACGCTACATTTTTCACTTGTTCTTTTATTTGGAAAAAAAAGTTTAGTTGTCTTTTAAGATCCAAAGTTTTGGGGGTGGGGGTCACCTTATATTGGAGCAAATACAGTAGTTAAATCATACATATTCTTCTTAAATTCTTCCATCCTTAATTTACATGCAGGATGGTTTCACTTTCTACACTCAGAATTACTTGTACAATATTTAATTGGTTTGGGACACGATAATGCCAGTTTCAATGTTTGGTGTAACCATGTTATGCTCTGTGAATAATATAACAGCGAGACACTGCAATCATTTCACATAATGTGCTGGCCTAATGTCTGTAGGGCTGTAGGCTCGGCACTAGGCCAACACAAAATGCAGAGTCATAGAGACAGGAATATTAGGTTTGTTACTTTAGTTATGCCCCCCCCTGGTCCTGCTGCCATGACCTCTAAATCCCTTTCTGATACACTGTTGTGTGTGTACTGCAACTTTTGTTCATGTACAATCTCTGGTATAAAGTGAAATGTTGTTCTGTGAGTAAACTTGTGCCAGCTACAGATCACCTCTTGATAAAGATGTTAACCAATACATGCCCAGCGAGTAAGATAAACGTAACATCTATTGGCTGTAACCAGCCTGATGCACGTGAATTAAAGATGAATTAAATCCTTTAACTATACTTTATTAAGAAGGCAGATGGAAGGTTACACATGTAATAACTATGGGATTAGACAGTTCAATTGGTGCTACAATTAAATTATTATTGAACATATTAAAATGTGTCTTAGTTTGCAAGCAGGACTCCTAGTTTGCTATATGTAACCTTCCACAATATGGACCTTGGGTCTGGAAACAATTGAGGAGGTTTGTGTAGCTTTGCAGTTTAAAAAACAAACAAACCGGATGTTGACTGAAAAAAGAAAAACTCATGCAAGTTTGTTTTTTCAATATCTGGTGCAAAATATTCTCACACCAGTTTTACTGTCACCTAAATCAATTTAATCAGCTTTCATTTTTTGTTATGCATTAACCCTGTGGTGGCAAAATGCTTTTTATGGATTAATCTTTTTATGTATTGATTCAAAAATATGTATCAGCTATATTCAGGTATATATATAATAAAATATAAAAATATGTAAGTGGTTTTCAACAAAAATCTACAAAATATTAAAATATTAGTAATAAGTAGGGAGTAAAAAATCTCCCATTCATAGGCATTGGAGAATTGATCTTATTCGGCTACATTGGCCTAATGCTTGACATTCCCTGCCATTTTCTCTTTATTGAGTAGATCCAATAATGTGCTTTGAAATAAGAATCATTCTTCCATTTAGTCTTCCCTGTATATCTACTTGCTGTGAAAGCCTCATACCTTATTTTATCTTCCATTTGAGGATAGCCTTAGGCTTATCCCATGCATGCTTAGCTCCTTCACCATATCAACCTTTAACACTCATGCTGGATGGCTTTTCTGTACCACCCTCTGTGTAAAATAATACTTTCTGGTGTTACTTTTAATGAGCAGTATGAGTTATAAGTACCTACCAAGTATAGACCAAGTGCATCCATCCACAGAAAGGGGGAATTATACTCCGTCTTTGAGAAATTTGATGAAAAGTGACTCAGAAGAGTTTTTCATTTACAGAGAGAAGTTACCTATTTTAACTCCTTATATCTGTTAATAAATGAGATTTCGGCATTGAAAGCATGGGCTTCGTGATATTTACAAAGCAGCCATTAGTGTAACAAGTCATAGGAAACCATCTTACCATTGAAATGGAATATTTTCAGTCAAGAATTATAAAATAAATAGGGGGGAATTGAAGGGTCTACTCAATTAAGAGACAAATGCAGGTAATTGAGATGGGAAATGTAACCTTTAGGTCAAGGTGGAAACAAATCTCCAATGCAGCGGAATGGGAGGATTTTAACAACTCAGGTACATACTTAAGTGGGAAATTCCCTGCAATTCTCTCTTTGTGGAGTAGACCGTTCTCTGTTTACCTTAAATAGCCTATACACATCCTATTCCACATTTATCTCCTAAGTCTGATTTGAGTATTAATGTGTGTCAGCAAAGGCTCTGTACCAGCATAATACCATCAAACCCAGAGGACAAAGGATGTGAAGTGTGACAAGCTGTAAAGTCAAAGCCATTTTCGGCTTCCTAGAACTAGTAATAAATCACAGCCAGGAGAGATGGGAGAATATGAGCAGATCCTGAATCAATCAACTCTCTCTGTCTTTAAGGGCCAAGCGGGTGAAATGTAATCAGGAGATGCTGCCTCAAGTAAAATTACTGCTCAGTGTATCAAATCTAGGTGGAGCTGTGACTTGTCCTCCATTTATACAGGAAAGTTACAGATCTAGAGAAGAGAAAGTACTGTTTAGTTTGTGCTGAATAATCAACCTTCACATCTTATTGGCCAAAAGGCCTGTGAGGTCTACTGTATGCTTCACTTCTGTGGGTTAAGATGTCCTTTATTGTGAACTTGACCAAGCAAGTAACACATTCCAGTAGGAACTTTGTATCAATAGAGTAGAAAACATAATTAAAAAAAGAAAAACCCCTCCAAACTTTTGCGCTATTTGGTTCCGTTGACTCCCTAGGTTGTCTACCAACTTTGTGAGATATCTGTTAATTTGACACATTATAGAGAGATCCTCTGGCCAGCAGTGTTCTCTGCTACATTTTCACAGTAGACAGCAATTTCCAGTCCCAAAGAAAGAAACTTATTTTTGTTTAAATTGGCCTTGTACTCAGAAATAAAACAATAATAATAAAAAGAGTAACAAAAAAAAGGGCAGTAAAAAAAATATTTTTATGGTTTGATCACGACAACATGGTACTAATACTCACTCCCTGTTAGGCCAAGTTTGACTTGGTATATTATTTGCAAGTTTCATGCCATTTTAAGTGGTTTGGAATATACCTAAGTCTTTCTGCGCACCTTGGTGATCTACTTTTTTTGTTCATTATCTAGTTTGTGCCTGTGTTTGCTTTTATGACTCAAGCAGCGCCATTCATATTGCATTACAGGTTAGTTGCTCATCCCATTATAGTCACCTTCAGGTGATAATGTTGAACATTTTAGTTCAGCGATTACAATCGCTGGAAACCTTTAGAATTTTGCGCAGCTGTGAGAATCTAGCCTCCCTTTAAAAAAACGGTAATAGACACAAAAATGTATTTTTTTAAATGTATTACAAATTACTTTTCTCAGTTTCTAATAATTTTTATTGAACTGCAATTCAGAAGATATTCCATATTTGCTGTTGCTATTACTGGATCAGTCAAGCGACCATCCATCTCTAAATGTCTGTGTGATAATCACCAACGTAAAAGTGGGTACTAAGGAGAATTCCAATGTGAACAATTATTGGATTTCTTAAATATGGCAGGATTTTATTTTTAAGGTTTAATCCTTGTTTAAGAGTCTTTACAAATTCATATTAACATATATAATTATGATTCAACAGGTAACATATAGTACAATAAAGTATAATAAAATCAAGCAGCTTGTCGGTGTGTCTGTAAAAGTACACACAGACACACATTTTTATTCTTTCTTAGGCCTACAGGTTTCTTTTCTTATGTGTTAATTCACAAAATCCCTACATTGATTTAAGTAAAATGCTCCAGTAGACGTGAAAATAAATTTATATTAAATTCAGTATCTTGGACCGTGATGTATGTACATGTATCTATATATACATTTGAATTCATTTCACAGACATTTGATTGGGCCACATTTCCCTCTGGATTGATCTCCTGAGCAAATTACCCATAAAAGTCAGTGTGGACTTTAATTTGAAGGCTTTTAGGAGATGTTGAAACTGATCTGCACACAATGAATTCACCCCTACCCAAGATAGTAGCCCCAGTTGCCCTCAATTCATACAAATGAGTAATATAATAGCATGCATTTCATACACTTTGTACATAGTCCAGCTAAGGCCAAAACCTAGATATCCTATAATACTTCAGCTGTAGCTTTAGACAATATACCAAACAGACTAAAGAAAAATAGACTACTACTACTGATAGAAAAGTTGTACTTTAAGATAGGATTAAGAATGTTTTGTGAATTAAAGCATATAATTACCACTCCGATTTATTTTTATTTGATACATTGCCCCCAACAGTTGTTTTATATAGTCCCTGATTTACAATTTTACCTTCCAAATAAATATCCATTTTTTGCACTGTGGTTTTACTGCTCCCTGAATGCTGACTGTACAAGACTAATGTGCTACTCATTTCTATGCATGATTGGTAACAACTTGTACACTGGAGCACTCGACAAGATCAATAGGAGTAAGCTGCTCATCAAATGTTCATCGCAAGGGTAAGCAGCTAATTCGATATCTTTTGCGCTCAATGACTGACATAAACTTCAAAGCTGACTGGTAATTTTGAAGGAAGCGATGAGGCTGTTGCAATGACCTGGCTTAACCCCTTAAGGACAGAGCCTTTGAAACATTTTTGTCCTTTCTGGACAATGCCTATTTTAACATTTCTGTGCTGTTTGTGTTTAGCAGTAATTTTCTTCTTTGTCATTTGCTGTACCCACACATATTATATATTGTTTTTATCGGGACAAGAAGGGCTTTCTATGGATGCCATCTTTTTGATCATATCTTATCATATTATTAAAAAAAAAAAAAAAATATGGTAAAAAAAAAAAAAATACACAAATTTCTTTGTTTTTATTTGAAACAACTTCTCCTCATCGACAATAGCGAACGAAAAAACATGCTAAATAGATTCTACTATTTCTCCTGAGTACAGGGATACCACCCATGCATAGGTTTGTTGGGTTGTTTGGGGGCTAAAATGCCAAATTTGTGAGGTGCAGTTTTTTGTTTTCCAACTTGAAATTTTTACATGCAGACAGCCTGCACCCATGTCCCATTTGGGACATATTTGAAGCCAGCTAGTGTATTTTACCCCATCAACCCATATATTTTTTAAAAGAAGACACCTTAGGCTATCTCAAATGGTGGTATTTTTACACTTTCCATGCACTAATTCTACCACCAGCCTTTGTCAAACTTTGTGGTAGTAATTTTTCTGTGGTTTTTTTTCACAAACCTTGTACTTCAGACATGAATTCACAGATTTTGGTATGTGTCACTGCCAAATAACACCCTAATAAGTGTTCAGCAACATCTCTTGAGTACAGGGATACCACCCATGCATAGGTTTGTTGGGTTGTTTGGGGGGTAAAAGGCCAAATTTGGTAGGTGCAGTTTTTGGTTTTCCAAATTAAAATTTTGACATATTATTTTTGCTTTATTTGGAACCTCTGCTACTCACCTTCAAACTCCGTTTTCTCTTTTATTTTCGTTTACCCGACGGAAGCGCCGGGACAGCAGTAAGTTCCTTGGCATCACAAAGGATTTCCTCTGTTCGTTTATGAACTTTAAGTCACAGGGACCGGACCTTCGTTTCTGTTAAGCAGAGAATATCCCTAGATATGGAATTTAATGGAAGGTTAGAACTGCATAGTCTATTTTCATTTGAATTATAACATATTTATCAGGCATTATTGGAACAGTAAATGTGTATCCTGTTTATCCTGCACTGCTTCCATATGAAAAACATTTTACTTACCCTTGCCAGAAAGCTCCCCCCCCCCCCCCCCCCCCCGATTGCTTGAGATTTGTGAATGACAGGTCAGCTTTAAATAAATAAATAAGCCTGTATTGGTAAACAAAGGCCACCTGACTAGTGCATGAGTGTATTTGATTTCTTTATAGTTCTCATGTGATTCACAACACTGTGCATAATTAGGTTGTAGATGTAAAGTAACCAATGTGCTTCCTGATGAAATTTGTCTTTGCACATGGTTTGTGTTGGTGTCTGTGTATTCTGGGATTACACGCTGAGCACACTCGTGTGTACATCTCTCAGCACAATAACAGACATAAGTTAGAAAGTGAGAATTTTACATGTAGAACATTATATAGATTAAATGGATTGTCTTCATGTCATTTTTGCATGTCAGTGTCACATATCATCTAATACAATAGTTATTTCTAACCATATTTAAAAAAGTTTCTCACTTATTCATATTCACTTATTTTTGAATAAACTTGGGTTGAATATATAGAGTAGGAGACAAGCTGTTGGTTGCTGGGAACCAGAGAAGTGCTTCAACCATATGAGTTTTGAAATGTGCAGAACATAATTTGACTAAAAGAAATACTCTGTTATTTTGTTTTATTGTCTAGAATATAAATGTATTGTTTTATAGAGCAGTGATGTATTTTATCATGTATTTTAGTTTATTGCTGGTGCTTGCCATTTGCAGTGAGGAAGTTAGTTTCCAGAAGAGTCTGTGACTCCTGGGAGTGTACTTCCTGTCTGGTCATGTCAGCCCCCCAATGAAATAACATCAATTATAAAATAACACCAATGCTCTATAAAACAATGCTTTTAAACCAGAGGCATTGTTAAATGAAGAACATACAACAGCCTTTGTTAATAATACAAGTTAAAAAGTGGATTACTTCTTTAAAGGAGAGTTAAATGGACACTAAACATATGGACACATGTAAAACATAACATGGCTTATGCTTTTGTTTTAAAGAAAAAAATAAAAAAAATGTTTAGTGTTCCTTTAATATCGGGAAAACAGACCCCCAAAAGTTATTTTTTTATTTACAGTTTTTTTCTGCTACATACCGAACTAATAAATATTGTTACAACTGTTCATAATATCTATTCAATGTTTTCTTCTTATATAGTCCAACGAGGTCTTTGTGTTTTCATATTATCCTTCCCTGGCTGGCAGTTTTTTGTATATGCTTTTAGCTGTGAAATGTTAAACATTATCAGATCTGTTCCTCTTGTTAAGGACTTAAGAAATACTATCAGAGAATGCGGTCAAACTGTATCTTAAAAGTCAATGAGGTCTAATAATGAACAGTGGTGTATTGACACGAGAATATATGAAACAAATATAACTAATTCAGCAATTCATTCTTCTTCTGTACCCTTGATAGTTTAGTATAGGTCATTGTTTAGTGAATATACGCCAGTTTGTTATTTAAATACATTTATCCACATATTTTGAAGTCCTTAAATGCATGGACCAAGCGACCATTAAGACAGCATACAGTGCCCTCCAAATAATTATGGGATCACCTATGTCAGATCAGACCTCATGCTGACAAGATACATGGACCAATGCTCAAAGTGAGGGCCAGTTACATTCAGAGTAGCTGCTAAGTGCAAGAAATCCAGGGCTGGGCACCCTCCCCTCCCCCCCTAAACCTTTTGCTAGGACGTTGCAGGACATTTACTCATTGACTTAGAGGTTTGTAAAGATCTTTCTCGGGTCTGTGGCACTGAACCCCCCCCCCCCCCCCCCCCTAGTGTGATCAGGTGCAGATAAACAAAGCAGCATTTTTGTTCAAGATTTTGTTCTTAAAGGGACAGAACACCACTTGTTGCAATTCTGGTATACATGTAGTAATTAACTGTGTTTTTTGACTGACTGACATATATAGTAATTGACTGTTTTTTTATAAGGTCAGTTTAAAGCATTTACATGCTGTATCTCACAGAAATGACTATAGTTTGAACACATTGGGAGAGTTGATTAATTTCAAATGTAATAATATTTTTGTTTTGTAAGAAGTTCTACAATGGAGATTAACACCTTCCTTGTATAGCACTCTAAAGTCTGTTACATGGCCTGTGATGCTGTGACATTATGGTTACCATCAGGCTTTAATTGTTTAACAAAGACCTTAGTTTCTGGTTTCCAACCTGTAATGTCAGACAAGGGGTGGATGGTAATTTTAATAATATTATTTCAATGTATGAATTTTTTATTAAAATACTTCACACAAAGCAGTGTGTTTGTTACAGGAAGTAGTATTCTTTCATTTTACCTCAGATATACTTGTTTTCTAAACTTACAATTTACACAGGCAGTTGCAAGTATCAAAGGAAAATGTAAAATTTTTCTGCAATCATGTTCGAGTAAATGAGATAAATCACTGCCTTTTAAGCATCCGAACTGATGCTACATTTGAAATTGTGTCTGAATCTCATGTTGCACTATTTTGCTGCCTATGTTTATAACGGACATTGTTTTGTCTTTCTGCCATTGTTGCTTGCTGCATCCTTCTCTCAGACTCTGTCAAGTTCATGATTTAAGTGCAATAACCACTTCTAGAAAGGATAACTTTTCCAAAGTACAATGCAGATTCCTGATTCTCCATCACTGTTTAGAATACTTATGGCCCTGATGTTTGAAGAAAACACTTTATATTAGATGACAACGCATAGATATCTTTCTGTTGAATTCTCAAAATGATTTTTTTTTTTTAATCTTACCCTACAAATGCCTAAATGGTTCACTGTAAAGCCGGGAGGCAAATCTAGCGGGTAAGTATTACTCACTGCTCCCTGAGAGTGCCTCACTTTTACATATAATCAATAGAGGGAACACTAGCAGGGGTGAATATAAATGATAAACAGTTACATTATGTGACCAATTACAGAAGTGGCATTGACAGAACAGTGGAGAAACCAGGCTTGCCAGTTCCGGGTATTCGCTTCCCATCTTTGGTACAGTTAAAATATAAACAAACCATGTAGTTTATGGTGCTTTAAGAAATTTTGGTGCTGTTAGAAAAAACTAAATCTAGTTGTAAGGCTTACATTAATGAATAAGCTCTCAATTTTGGAAATCCGGAGGGTTGTAATCAGCCTAATTTACAGCAGATACTTTGGAATCACAATTAAACAGCTTGTTGGCATCAGTTCAAAGCGGAATGATCTTTACATTAATGTCTCCTCACTTTCATTTTTTGGAGGCACCCCACCTACTTTAGCCTGCACTGACTTGCTTGGAAAGCTTCACTTGTCTTCAGAAGTGTGCATGGATGCTACATGGTACTTTGCAGCCTCACTGCTTGGAAGGTTACCTAGCGATGAGAATGAAGCTTATGCTATAACAATACCCACCCAAACCCTCTCAAGTTATACATTCCCCACACAGTCAGTTTTATTTATTTGTTCTATTCCAGAGCAGTTTTGAAAGAAACTGACAATGAGTGACTACTAGCATCACATATTTTAAGGATAAAAATGTAAATATCATAGAAATGCAATTTGTTTCTAGTTAATACAAAATATTTACCTTTTGTCTCAGTAGGGAGCAGGTAACTCAAATACTGTAGATCTTTGGTTGGATTAAATCCCTCTTTTCTGGCACTTGGAGTTTGGCATACCAAAAAGGGAATGCACTTTATTATGTCTATTCCCGGGGGAGATGTAAAAGGTAGATATTTTATCAATTATTAATTAAAACATATTAAACATTTGTGATGACTATATTTTCATTTTTCGAAAATGTAAGGACAGTTGTCCAATAAATGTAAATGATAATATTTTTTGGGGATTAATTTCAAGCTGATGAAGATACTCGGTATACCATCAGCACTTATGTAATTGTGATACTTACAGCCTCTGTCTGCCACTTGTGAAAATTGTTCCTGTTTAGTTTTATAAAAAGTGTTATATTTCGAGATGGTTCATATTCAGCTGTAATAAAAAGACTCTGCACACGTGTGACCTGCATCGTTCCCATATTGTGTACAGATGACTGTCAATTAACTATTTTTTTGCCTGCATTGAAGGATGTGTACAAACACATGGTGAGTTGATGTGCCTATATATTTTTGCGGCCCCCGCAATGGGCTTTCCTGTTGATCCTTGACAGGCTAAATGGAACCTGCGCGCAAAGGGAGCCCCAGTAACATTTAACTAAATGTAAGGGATCCATAGGATTGGAAAGACCCTGATTGTATCTCTGCTGCTGTGTCCTTGGCAACCTGAACACTCTGTGGTCCAGAAAAACTAAATTACCTTTTTGTTCTAAAGGACAAAAGCACCATTAGGCATGAAGGGAATAATGTAACACAAGTTTAAAATCTTATCTTATATAATCAATTTATTTCCCGTTTTAGTTTGTAAGCAAAGCAATTGTCCATGTAATTGAGATGCCAATGTGTCTTAATCTAAGGAAGCAAGCACATTCACCATGGTTGTGTTTATTTACAGAAAAACACTGCTGAAGGGTGAATAGATGCAAACATACCCTCAAATATATATTTAATTTGAAATGTGCCACAAAGCTTTAAGACTGCAATAAGCACGTGAGTTCACAATTGTACACAATGTGATGTAGTGGAGTGTGCAAGTCATTGTGGCTGACCAGTCTGTGCTTAGTATGTATCATGTTCTGTGAGTGGTGACCTGGGAGAGTGAGGCACCATGGAGGTAACAGAAAAGGTTTCTGAGGAACACATGTTGCTCACCACTTTTCTTTTGAAGTCATTTCCTGCATGGAACACAATATGTCCCAACTGATAATGTATAGATTCATTTGTATTACTTGATCATCTATGCTATCTTTTAGGAATGAGGTTTGACTTTGAATTAAAAGGTTTTATGGTCCTAATGATTTGAGGTTTGAAGTGCTTGGTTGAAAGTGGCATGATAAGATTACTTACTAAGTCAATTTGTTGATTTTCCCAATATTTAACCACTTGAAACCCCTCGATTCATCGAGGCATCATGCAGCACCTTCTGTGCCCCACCCGGTGATCGCGGGTGGGTGCTGTATTGGAGGAGCATGCTCCTCCAATACATCGTGCCCAGCACAGAGCGACGGAAGAGAGAAAAAAAAATGTCTTCCGTCGCTCTGAAACCATTGCTTGACTGCCCCTAGAGGCAGTTAGACAATATTACAGTTAGAGGAGAAAGGAAAAATAAATAAATAAAGCTAACCCTTGATCTACTAAACCTAGATCTAAGGGTTAGGGTCATAATTAAGGTTACAGGGGGGGGGGGGGTTCGGATTAGTACAAGGGTTAGATTAAGGGGTGGGGGTAGATTTAAGGTTAGGGTAAATTTAGGGTTGGGGTAAATTTAGGGTTGGGGTTAAAAGGTCACTATAGAAGAAAATGGTTAGAAAACAAAAAAACACTAATATTGTTTATTGCCCTATTACTTGAAATAAAACATAGACAAACATGGAAACATTGGTATTTCTAAACTCAGGACAAATATTAGAAATATATCGAAGGGTTTTTTTTTACCATTTGTTATTGTGTAAAAAAAAATCAGGTCAAGTTAGAAAATTTTTTTTTTATGGCATATAATAATATAAATTATATCATAGGATGAAAATAATAGTATCAAATGAAAGCCCTATCCGTCCTTTAAAAAATGATATACAATTTGTGTGGGTGGACTGAACACGAAGAAAGAAATTAACAGTTTAGTAAACATATGACAAAAATAATGGAATTCTGGTCGTCAAGGCACATCAAATGCAGCATAGCACTCGGTCATTAAGGGGCAGAGGCGGCTCTCTAATTAGGCGAGTTAGGCAGCCGCCTAAGGCCTCGCACTCACGGGGGCCTCGCGGCTGCCTAACTCACCTTATTACCTTTGATGTATCAGGGAGCTTAACGCTGCCGTTAAGCTCCCTGTTACACTAACCTGGGACGTTTCCTCCGTGCATCTTCTCTCCTGCACGGAGGAAGGAAGTTCCGATCGCGTTTTTTTTTTTTTAAAACTTTATTGAACCCGGGCAGCTTCAATAAAGTTTAAAAAAAAAAAAAAAAACGCGACCGGAACTTCCTTCCTCCGTGCAGGAGGGAAGATGCACGGAGGAAACACCGGAGAGCAGCATGTAGGTAAGTACTAGGGAAGGGGGGAGGAGGGTGGTACAAACGAGCAAAGACTGGCATAATGAGGGGCTAAATATTGTCACAGTGTGGGGCAAAATCCTGGCATAATGAGGTGAGGGGCAAAATCCTGGCATAGTGAGAGGCAATATCCTGGCATACAGTGGCAAAATCCTGGCATATTGAGAGGCAAAATTCTTGCATATTGAGGGGCAAAATCCTGGCAAATTGAGGGGCAAGATCCTGGCATAGAGTGGCAAAATCCTGGCAAATTGTGGGGCACAATCCTGGCAGATTGAGTGGCACAATCCTGGCATATTGAGGGGCAAAATCCTGGCATATTGAATGGCTTAATCCTGGCATATTGAGGGACTAAATCCTGGCATATTGAGGGGGTAAATCCTGACATATTAAGGGGCTAAATCCTGGCATATTAAGGGGCTAAATCCTGGCATATTGAGTGGCAAAATTCTGGCATTTTGAATGGCTAAATCACAGTGCATCCGGTGCTGTGAGGAAGAACAAAGTGCCAATCTTCTAGCACAACGTGGTCTGTGAGACCACTTTCAACATTGAGCACCTTTCCTTCTGGCTGAGTGTTTCTCTTAGTGTGTGATTGTGTGCTTTCTGAGTGTGTCTGTGAGTCAGTGTGTGCTGGCGGAGTGTATCTGTGAGTGTGTGCTGGCTGAGTGTGATTGTGTGCTGACTGAGTGTGTCTGTGAGTCAGTGTGTGCTCACTGAGTGTGTCTATGAATGACTGTGTGATATGTGTTAGTGTTCACATTTAGGACACAGCAATAACAATGTGAGTTAGTCAGCCGCACACAATTTTATCTATACCAAATGTTTATAGATGTTTGTAGAATAATTATGAGACAAATAAAATTCTAGGAGCTGTTCATTTCTAGAAGCTGGGATTTGAGTCTGATCTTGAAATATGCTATTTCTACAGTTCATTTTTATTATCACTTGAATATATTTTATTTAATAATGTGTGTCCGTGAGGGCCTCATGTTTGACTTTCGCCTAAGGCCTCACAAAGTCTAGAGCCGCCACTGTTAAGGGGTTAACAAGCATGAGCTCAGAGAAGTCTGGTTGATAGTGGCCAAGTACAACCAAATAATATAAGAAGCGGTGGATTCAGAGAAATAAATACAAGATAAACATGTTCTGATCAAGCTGGAATCTTGGCAAATGGTTTAAACAGGAAAGGGCAATTACGTAGAAATTGCAATCCTAAATTCAACAGTCTTCATTGATAGTTTCAAAAACATCTATAAAATGAATTAATTTAATGTTTAGTTATTATCTTAATAGTTTTACTTCATAGAATCATGAAACTATCTATGAAATGTGTAATTCATTTAACATAAGCATTTTGTGCTGTGGTATGCACCAACACTGCTTGTGGTGGTCCAAAAACATACCGTATTTTTCGCCTCAAAAGACGCACCTGACCATAAGACGCACCCTATTTTTAGAGGAGGAAAACAAGAAAAAAAAACTCAATATGCCAGGATTTAGCCATTCAATATGCCAAGATTTTTCCCCTCACTATGCCAGGATTTAGCCATTCAATATGCCAGGATTATGCCCCCCACTATGCCAGGATTTTGCCCCTCACTATGTTAGGCTTTAGCCACTCACTATGCCAGGCTTTTGCCCCTCACTATGCCAGGATTGTGCCCCTCACTATGCCAGGATTTTGCCCCTCACTATGCCAGGCTTTAGCCACTCATTATGCCAGGATTTTGCCCCTCACTATGCCAGGCTTTAGCCACTCATTATGCCAGGCTTTTGCCCCTCACTGTGCCAGGATTTTGCCCTTCACTATGCCAGGATTTTGCCCCTCACTGTGCCAGGATTTTGCCCCTCACTATGCCAGGCTTTTGCCCCTCACTGTGCCAGGATTTTGCCCCTCACTGTGCCAGGATTTTGCCCCTCACTGTGCCAGGCTTTAGCCACTCATGCCAGGCCTTTGCCCCTCACTATGCCAGTCTTTTGCCCCTCACTATGCCAGGATTTTCCCCCTCACAATGCCAGGCTTTTGCCACTCTATGCCAGAAGTTAGCCACATAATATTACAGGATTTTCCCCTTCTATGCCAGGAGTTAGCCACTTATTATGACATTATTTGCTCGTTTTCTGCCACCCTCCTCCCCCCTTCCCTAGCACTTACCTCCATGCTGCTCTCCGTTGTGTTCTCTCCGTTGCTTCCTCCGTGAAGTCTAACCTCCTGCACGGAGGAAGGAAGCTCCGGTCGCTTTTTTTTCTTCTTCTTAACTTTATTGAAGTCGCGCAACGTCAATAAAGTTAAGAAGGGGAAAAAAAGCGCCCGGAGCTTCCTTCCTCCGTGCAGGAGGTTAGACTGCACGGAGGAAGCAACGGAGAGAACACAAAGGAGAGCAGCATGGAGGTAAGTATGCACATACATTCACTCCATAAGACGCACAGACATTTCCCCTCACTTTTGAGGAGGAAAAAAGTGCGTCTTATGAGGCGAAAAATACGGTAATTAACCTTGACACAGACAACCTTGCTCATGTGCTCTCTCTCTGACACTAGAACAGTGTGTCAGTGAGAGAGAGGATGGATTTTGACAATCAGTTCTCACACAATACTCATTGTCATTTATTGTATGCATGTGATCAATGTGACCAGATATGGGGAGGATGTCAATGGATTGTGATTAGCCGCTAGACTAATCAAAATCCTCACTGCAAAAGCTGAGACAGCCTGGAACACTCCACCCGTCATCTGCAGTGATGATTGTCACTGGCCTGTCACTTTAAACCACCCTGCAAAAAAAAAAAACATTTTGCTTTCCTGGATAACCTCACTCGTGAAGCTTCCAGGAAACCTGTGATGGGGCTAAGTGAAAATGTACATGTACGAGCATTGGATTGGGAGCCTGTACATGTATGGGAATTGTCGTGAATTGGTTAAATAGTGCCTTTACACTGCCTTTCCGATGATCCTCTGACACCAATCTGAAAAAAACAGGTATTGCTAGACGAGTTGGAAAAATTATCCATGATGCAGTATTTCTCACTCTGCTAATAATGCCTGATGTTGGCAGTTCACATTTAGTGACTAGTCTCCTAGGCTTTTATATTAGAAACACTGCATTACATTATATGTATTATTATTATTTTTTATTTATTATGCCAACAACATCCTCATGCTAAATACATTGAATACTTGACTTAAAGAGAGAAGAATGTCATGCATTTCAAACTATTAATTCATCGGCCCTGTTTTGCAGATTTAAGGTTCTACCTAATATGCACCTACCAGGCCTGAAATCGGGCCAGATCGGTGTATAAAGCCAAACTGCAGAGAAATTGAAGGACTTCTGCTATTTTCCCAATAGTGAGGGGTAATTTTCATAATAGCTGGAGAAGTCTATGTTATGAAATATCGGCATGAAAATTGTCTACTTTGGCCGATTTTGCCGGCTACTCGGATCACCAAGGTGATCCTGCTGTGTCCAAAACTTGACCCTTTAATCGGTTCCTCAATTATCTTTCACTCATGTTTTGTTAATATTACTGTTTACGTGAGAACCCACTGGGACATATCCCATGAGTCCCACCTGTCACTGGCACCTTATTAATCTGCCAATCTAACAGACAAGCCTTTGCGTTTGCCTCTGGTGGTCTGTAAGATTACTAGGGGAGCAAATCCACAGACCAACTTATGTGGATACTTCTACCATTACTAGTAGCTTTGATAAGTTACCTGGATCCTCGGATTTGTCAGTGTTATGTTGAAGGTTTATAAGAATGTTAGCAGTTATTCCAGCTAGCTTGATCTGTCATGACTCTCCAAGAATGATTATCACTGCAGCTATTTCATTTTTAGCTCCCATTTGCATACATGACCCCACAACTCTTTCCAGAAGCTCATGCATCATGTCCAAAAGACATGAAACTGGTCTGATGAAGTGAATCCTCTGCTAGTCTGTTCATTTTGATCCAAGCAGCATAGGAATCCAGTCAACATTCCTTTCAGTTAAACATTAATCTGAAATCAATACAGAGTATTTAGCCAGCATGGCAGAATTAAGGCTGTGGAGTTATCTAAATAAAGAATTTATCTGTTTAGCCTCACTGTCCATATACCAGTAACAACTCCATAATTCACATAAGAGTAGATTTTGAGGTTGTAGCTATGTTTTGCAATGCATAATGCTATGGATTATTTTGTCACCTAATAAATGACTAGTCATTAATGAGGCATGTATTTTATATTATATTCTAAGTATATTAGAAGGAGCCACTATATCAGAATCTCACTATAACACTTCCACTAACAGTGATAAGGTTCATTTAATGACACTGACATTGCAATCATTTGCATTATGTTTTATTAAAGAGGGACTAAATCACAATTTCTTCCCGAGGCAGAATGAACAGGTACTTTCAGTTTTATAGTGCCAGCATGCTGCTCAGCTGCACCTATCTAGGCTTTTACTGGATGCAAGGAATTTCCTTTCAGTGCTACTGCAGTGAGAGATCCTCACATATACAGATAACCGCTGCATAGCGTCTGATCAGACAACGTCCAATTGCATATACATCCTGTCCCGAAACCAATTTGGCAGCTTTTTCACACCTGACTGGCTCCTTCATAAACACGGGGTGTGCATGGTCACATGACACTGTACATTAACAGTTATAGGGCGGTCATTTAACATCTGTTTTGCTTAACGCCCTGTGTAACAGAACGTGTTGTGGATTTTAAGCGATGGATACCTGTACCTTAAATTGTCTAAAAGCAAGTGTCACTCACTACAGGAGCAGTGACAACCATTCAGTGGCTAGACCAGCTTGTAATACAAGCTATTTTACCCCCATGTTAGACTCACTAACATATATTAAAGACGCAAAGTGGTGTTTAAGGTTTAGTGGCACTTTATATTTGAAAACTGTGCAGCCCAAAACACTGCTCTTATACCTAAAAAAGACTTGTATTTCATTTTCCTCTGCATTGGCAGTATAGGAATATTTGAGGAATTCCTTATTGTAGAATATTAATTTAATATATGAATGATAGTGTATGGTTCATTTCCTGGAATCCTCTGTATTATCACCTTCCCTGTTGTCTAAGAAGTATTTTATTGAGTTTAACCATTCCAATTCCAATGCTTCTACCTTGCTGGAGCGCATTTTGTTTTATTTGCCACAAACTTTTTTTTTTTAATATTAATTTAATTAAGCCCTTGTAGCCCTGTGCTATGGATTTGCATGTTCTGACAGTACATTGTACTCCTTAGATTTTTTTCCTGCTTTTTTTAGATCAGTTAGTAGGTGGGCAATTGGTTGGGATATGTGAGTTAGTGTAAGATTTGTAGTCATTGAAAAAATAATAATATACATTATTATTTTTGTTCAAAATGGCCAATATGCATAGTGTGGAGGAAGCTTACGCTATTCTGGCGTCCTGTTCAGAAAGCGACATTGCAACAGCCTCCATTAATGAGCCAATTATTGACTCATGTATCAGTTCACATGATGAGTGCTGCCATTCTGCAATCCCCATAAAGGCATACAGAGTCCATAACTTAGCATGATATGTCCATTCACAGCCACCCCTGGCATCACAAGAAATATAACTTATGGTGAGCCACATCAATATGTGCACTGTTACTCAGTAATGGTTTATTTGAGGTAAGACCTCTTTTTTTAACCCGTTATAGTAACGGGCAAAAATGCCTCACTTTTTTGGGTGTTACTTCATAATGGGGGTCATTGAATAGCTTTTTGTGTGATAATTAACATGCAGCTCAGAGTTGGGATAGGGCTTTTTTAAAGGGTGCGGTACTGATTTTACCTGTTAATGGAGGGCATGGGAACACTCTTGCCCTTTAATGTACTGAATAATGCATTTTTTCATTAACTGGTGGTATTGAATAGACCCCATTATCATCTGCACCTAAAACCAGGCCAAAAATAATCACTGTTTTTGTTGCATAAGCCAGGGCTTCACAAATAGACTTTTCGAGCCAAATAGACCTATTCAGGAGCCAGTCTGGTCATTTGTTTGAACCCAAAACAAGGAACCTCCAGAGAGTTCCATGTATAACAATCAAAAAGGTTAGGAGCCAGCAGTAGGGATTTTAACAGCCATGGCTTCCCAGGATTTGTCAAGGTTTAACATAACCAAATAAGCAATATAAATATCTTATAAAAAAATGTTGCTGCTGTGATTTTGGAAACATAACCTATTGAATAGTTTTCATTTGATTTTTCAACCATTCAGTGGTTAATCATAGTTTTTGCTCTAACACATTCTGATGGTCTGTGCCAAGAGTCTTTGATTGCCCTATATTGTATTGTGTAACCTCGTATAAAAACACATCTGAAGCATGCCAGTTTGCGCTAGATTTCAGACACCCCTGTGGCCCTTTGCCAGCCTGTCTGATGTAGCTTAGCAGGTGTAGAGCCACATGCTGTCTGAGAATTGTGAGAGTCACAAATGCAGCTGCTGCCCTTGCCATAGATTTCCCATCTTTGCCGAGAATTTGTTGGATGTAATGGTTAATCTGTAACTACAGAATTGGCAGCTTTTCCATTTATTTGGAATAAATCACAGAAATGCTGTTTGTCAAGAATGGGATGTGTGAGCAGACAGAGAATAAACTACTTAAAGGTGCAATACCACATTACTTTATTCTTAACTAAGGAAATTGTTCAGTGTAGTATTAAAATACTTGTTTAAAATCCTGTTTTGATATATTGGGATTTTGTCTTTTTACTTGTTCTACCTTTTTTTTTTTTTTTACTTGGGGCCCGTTTTATTTGGTTTCATTTTATTCATATTGTTGTTTCCGGGAAAAAGAAAAGAAAATTACATTATTCCACTTGTTATTTTAAACTATCCTCAAGTTTTGAACAGTGCTGGGATTTTTTTTCCTCCCGTCACTTGTCTTGCATCTTCAGAAGCAATACTTAGGAATCATGGGAATCATGACATCAATTGCACTATTGCAGAGTTTCTCAACAATGGGCAGTTTTTGACTGTGCAGCTATTCTGTCTCTCATCACATAAACACATAAGTAAATCAATCAGTGTCAGTGTCAGACCTTAACATGTCTAATAGTGCTAATGAGGCACTTGTGCTCATATAAGGTAATCCAGGAACAGCTTTGCTATTGGGTATTCTAGATATGTGTTGAGAGTAACACTTTATTTGCTTCCATCAGGGTTCTTCTTACTAAGATTTTTTTCTGCTTTTGTAAATCTAGGTGTGGCATGAGGAGGTGGTATACTTCTGTTACCTGGGGACATAATGTGCATTGTTGAGATATTTGAACTGAACAATTATCTGTGAGAATGATGCCCCATTTGATATTGCAGACTATTCTGAAATATGTGAACTAGCATCACTGGAGTAATAGTCTGATAATCCAAAGAGTAACCATTAATGCTCTATTGTTTTTCTTGTGTTCAACTGTCTATTATAAGATATATGTCAATACATGCCCACTCAAACTTTCTGTGTTTCCTCTCAGACATTGTTTTCTAGAAGTATGGTGTTATGTTTGGTGAAACTGTAAAAAAAATTGTATTAGACTGCAAGCTTTCAGGACCACTTAAAATCATGGTTTTAGACTGCAAGCTTTCGGGACCACTTAAGATCATGGCTTTAAACTGCAAGCTTTCAGGGCCACTTTGATCATGGTTTGGCATTGAAGTAGATTTATGTTAAAGAAGTAACATAACATTTATGTTAAAGAAGGACAAACATTGGTTCTATTTTAGTTTCAGACTGGTAAAAGCTTCTGTAATGCCAGAAGCAGTTGTGGACAAATCAGGGTTAACATCGACCCAGCATTACTTTCTGTTGCATGCTTGTCTCTTGTTTCTCTCAGCCAGTGGCACACAGCCACCAGCCGAACGATAGAGCACTCACTCTGCCCTAACAAGGATTCAATTCTCCCTCTCTCAAGGCAGGCTGCTTGGAACTTGGTCATTTAATGATTGTAGCAGGGCTTAAGGCAGAAATACAAATAAAAAAGATCTATCTCAAAAACACCAGCGATATCATGTCAGACCAGAGGAATTTTCTCTTTCTGTGCCCACAGAAATGAACCGATTGTAGCTATTGGGCAGGAGCCCAGCTCTCTATTGCAACAGTAAATGTAATTGGCTGCTTAATTTTAACATGCGCATGGGGAAATACCCCTTTTTATTTATACCTACAATGGCTGACTACACCATGCAGTCAGTATCCAGAGGTTTTCTTGTTTTATAAGAGCATACAATATGGGTTTTTATTCAGTTGGGTGTGTTAAAAACTTTAAAGGCATCGCTCTCTCTGATTTATGTATCTCATCTCCTTTTTTTGCAGGTTGCTGAAACGTGCCTTTCCTGAAGTTAACGCTGCTTGGATTTCTCTGTAGTGCTGCCTCTCCCTATGGTTTTTTTTTTTCCTCCTTGTTTTTCATTTGCTTTTTTAAGTTTGCTTTTGCTTACAAGCCGTATTGCGACTGCAACTCAGTCCTACCTATTCTCATGTTAGTTCTCAAGTCTTAAAGCTATTTTTCCCATAACGCTTTGCCAAAAACAACGACAACAACAATTTTTCTTAACTAGTCATCACATATGTGCTAAATTGCTAAATTTTATTCATTAAAATTAAAGAAAAACACAGACCGTTCGAATAACCGGATTCTTGGCAATTGCTGATGCGCTTTCACAAAATATAATTGGAACCATTAAGTTGAGAGCACAGAATTGTTTTAGAAGTCTGTCACACCCCTGTGAATTCAGAGGTGGCACAAAAAAAGCTTATACAGCTGAACTTTGACATTTGCACTTTTTAAGAGCTGGCCTCTAACTAGATTTATTTTTATTTCCATTTTATCAGATAAAACGTCTCTATTTTATGATTGGATTTTTATGTTTCCTTCTTGTTTCAACAAATACAGTTTGACTTTATAAAGAGGGGAAAAAAACCTAAGTGCTGACAATTTTTTTTTTTTAACCAAAGCTTCAAGAGTTATTTTATTCATTTAAACTTGAATTCCCCTTTCCCCCGAACCCTTGTTTTAAGAGAAGAAAGATTGTAATACGAACCACAAAAAAGGGGGTGTTTGGAAATCTATCTACAACATGGCTGTTAATGTTTCCCTGGTGCGTGACACAAAATGGCTGACACTGGAAGTGTGTCGGGAATTCCAGAGAGGCACTTGTTCGAGATCTGATGCAGAGTGTAAATTTGCTCATCCTTCGCGAAGTTGCCATGTGGAAAATGGGCGAGTCATCGCCTGCTTTGACTCCTTAAAGGTAAGAGTAACCTTTGCATTGATTAGATCTGTTCCAACAGTAATACATAATGTGTATACAGGTTGGAGGGCACAGGATGGTATGTGGGAAAATACAAACAATAGTAGTTTCATTAATGTGTATATAATACACTCAGAAACCCAGGTAGAAAAAATCTCTTAAATGCTCTTCTTGCCCGATCGGGCTTCAAATGATAAACCTCTTTGCTATGTGTTCCTTACATAGAAGTCAGGATTGTGTCATGATCTTAATGACACGTAAACACAAGACTGAGATTTCCCAGGTTTGGGTTAGGTGAAATGTATTTTAGAGGATGGCCTGGATGCTGTTGGTGTACTGGAGGGATGAGGCGAGTCCCGGGGATGGGAGGGTCTGCTTTAGAAGACCTAAAGACCAAAAGTATTGATTAATCGTTTCAATAAATTCTCAGGGACTCAATTCAAACACCAGGAAAAGTAGAGTTTAGAATTTCCTCAGAAAAGAGAAAATAAGGATTGTGTTTTTTCAAGAGACCTATTGGACATGTAGGGCTTTGATGGAGACAGGGAAAAGTATTCCTTCTAGTCTTTTATTCCTCCATGCCTGATAAACAACAAGAGGGTTGGCAATAGTTTTTTTTCGAGTTCATTAAAAGTAGAGGTACAATACCAAGAATTAGATTAGGAAGTGAGATACATTATACTAGTTGCTAAAATTGATAATCAAGTATGTACTCTTGTTAATGTCTATGCTCCAAATGCACCTTCAGTAGTTGTGCTCTCTAAGTTATTGGATAACGTGAAGAAGGTTAAAAAGGGAAGAATTTTCAGTGCAGACTATTTTAATTGTATTTTAGACAAGGAGATGGATAAAAAGTTGGGCAAAACAATCGAGTATTTCATAATTTGTTAACAGCATCCAATTTAATCGACATTTTGAGAGTGTTTTATCCAAAGATGGGGAATACACACACTTCTCGAAAGTGCATTTATCCTATTATAGGATTGATCTGCTGTTGGGTGAAATTAATGCTTTAAACATGATAGATAAGATCTATATAAAGGAATATATTTGGTGGTCAGACCATAGTTTGGTGTTTTTTGAGTTAAAAGGTCAAAAAGTGGGGGATCCATATAGAACATGGCAAATGTCCTTACTTCATCCTAAAGAAAATAGAGAGTATTTGTCTAGAATTTCCAACTATTTCTTTCAGGAGAATAAATCTGAGGAGATCTTTGCGAGTACACTCTGGTGTACATATAAGGCAGTGACCAGGATTCATCTTATTAATTGCAGCTGGACTTGGATAATTGTTGTTATTGTGTGTGTCGTCTAGGCAAGCAACTCATAGTCACATAGTAATTGAGTTGGAAAAAATACCTACATCCATTAAGTCCAACTCTTGCACCCATCCTTGTACCCACCCTGCTGTAGATCGAAAAAGAAGGGGAAAAAAAAGCGTAATTAAATGATCTCGAGTTTTTGCGACATAGAGGGAAAATTCCTTCTTGATTTCAAAAAGCAACAAGATTTCTCCTTAGATCAAAACGCTCTACATATTAATGTTTATTCTTCCATTTGAAGCCCTGTATGTTCTGCTTTTCTAAAAAAAATATTATTGAAGGCCTATTGTTTTGATAGTACTACCTTTCGTGGCAGTAAAATCCATATCTTTACTGTCCTTACCATAAAGAATCCCTTCATCTGTTGCCTATGAAACCTTCTCTATTGTTCCTTGTACATTTCTGATAATGAAGATGTTTTTGGAGATTTCTTTATATTGGCCCTGCATATATTTATATAACATTATCATATCCCCTCTAAGATGAGGTTTTTCTAGCATATTTATATATATATATAAATATAAATGGAGATCGTATCAATAGAAAGTAAAAAAGTTGCATATATATATATATATATATATGCAACTTTTTTACTTTCTATTGTTAAGATCTCCATTTCTTTTATTAAGTGTGTAGTATTCTTTTGCACTCTCTCTAGTTCCATTACGTCCTCTTTTATGGACCAGTCCCCAAAATTAGACTTCATATTCAAGGTGAGATCTTACCATTGACTTGTACAGAGGCACGATGATATCCTCCACTCGTGAATCAATACCACTTTTTATACATGCCAATATCTTACAGGCCTTTACAGCTGATGATTTTTGTACAGTACCTAAGTGTGTTGTCTACAATTATTCCTAAATCCTTCTCATTAGCAGTTTTTGCCAGGTACATATTATTTAAAATATATGTTGCATTAGTTTTAAATAATATATTGGGATTAAAATGCATTCAGTGAACAGTAAATCAAGTCATGATATCATTTTCCAGTAATGCTACATTAAAAGCGAATTAAGAGTCTCCTTGGAAATGGAAGTGGTGTCGTTGTTTTGGTTTCATGTCACATTTAACAGTGTCCTTTTTTACCACTGGGCTTCTGCAAGTAGCTGCGCTACTTATACATTGATCTTAATGTCATGCAAGTTTTAAGAAGTAAGCCTAACATTCGTGGGAGGGGATATTCACACAAGGATGAGTTGGATAACCTAAACCAAAGCAACTGAACTAGGTACATAGCAAGGAGTTTTAGTTCAACCAGTCTATTATAGCCTAAATATCTTTACAGTGAATAAACCACATGATGTCTAGGATACAGCTGACCCTTTCTTCTAACACTGAAACGGAAAGCAGAAAGTTGCACTGAAAGAGGAAAAACAACTAACCCAATGATATTCTGGATGATCATGAGGACCACATTTTCTTTTCATGCTTTACATAGAAATATGTGTGCTCTAGATTGGAAGATCATTGGAGGGTCAAAAGGCAGATTTTGCAATGTAACTTTTATCACAGAACTCTCTCAGCCATAAAATGAATATATAAAAATGGTTTATATTGCGAATGCAGAGAATAAAATATTGATCAAAAATTACCTAAAAATTATCTTAACAGAATGGCAGACAAATTCATAAAATAAGAGGAAAATATGTTTTAGCTGTGTCTGTGTAATCTACTGTTTGTGCCATCACCTTGGGCTTGATAATCCAAATGAACTACTTTTAATGGGTTTTGTAATTTGCTAATCAAGCCACAAGGTGATGACATAATCAGGAGGCACCATATCCAATTGTAGATATATAAATAATAATCATTTTATTCTCTGCATTAATGGTATAAACAGTGTGATGGAAACGCTTATTTATATAATAATTTGCAGACAAATGCAGTGCTGTAAAAATGTACAAAAAAATTGTCTTTATGTTCTATGTGTTTTATTTCCTGGTGGTATAAGATGAGAGCAACCTTACATTTTACTTACAACATTTAGAAGCCTTCTTTATGATATCTTAATGTGTGGTCTCTCTTATAGAACATCTAGTTATTTCTTATAATTGAAATGTTTCTAAAATACTGGTTCCATATCTGAAGAGACTCCAACAGACCAGGTATTATAGATATCCCCTTTTAAACACAGCTGGGTATACCCCTTAACCCTGTACCCATGCAAAATGTTGTAAGAAATTTAGGTCAGGTTGACAGGGAACTAAAACCAGTATCTTTGACGGGGGAGGCATGATATGGTCACCCCCCACCTAATATTTTATTTCATGTAATTAAAAACAGCGCCACCATCTCACGAAGGATTTTACTCTAGTTAGACAATGCAAAATTCTGATCAGAAGCTTCAGAAGAGTTTGTATTACAAACGTGTTATCACCTACATAGTTTGCCAACAGAATATTACAAAAGAAAGCATGTCTTTATTAACCCCTTAACCAGCTTCTCCATCGCTGTGTGAAAACAGACCCAGTATGTGGTGTTTAAATTCTATTTCATTCAGTATTGTATGAGCAAACATTGTGTCGTGTCAGTTTGTGATTGCAAAACATCTCTAAAAAACCAACAAAAACAAAACATGCTGAGTTTGTTCTTGAACGTTTTAGTCTGTGTCCAAAACAAGTTTGTATATTTAAAACTGAAAAAAGTTTGATGGGTTTACTTTGGGCTGTTTTAATAACATGTAGACATGATAATAATAGTTCTTATTTCTTAAAAGGAAACCTGCTGATTTCCCAGAAGTGAGAGCCTGTATTTTAGTTGTATTGGTGAATGGATATTAACCCCTTGGGGTTAACAATGGACAATGGGCGACAATGGACGTGTCAGGCACGTCCTGCTGTGAATCAAGCGGTTTTCGCGATCAATGATCACGAAAACCGCTTTAACGGTGCTGGTCTTTCGCCTCGATGTCGAGACAATAGCCAGCACCGAAATTTCCAATCTGGGGCACCCACGATCGCCCCACGGAGCGATCGTGGGAGATATGGCTATGCCCACTGGTGGTTTGAGCTTCGGAAGTGAAAGCAAATTCACTTCCGTTGCTCTGAATATGCTACTTGACTGTGGTGGCTAAGTAGCATAGCAATGTAAAAAAATAAAAATAAATATTTAATAAGCTAAAAACTGGTTAAATAGTTAGATTAGGCTATAGGGTTAAAATTAAAATAAATTTTAGCATAAGGGATAGGGTTACAATGTAATTAAAATTAAAACATATTAAGGGATAGCATAAGGGTTAGAGTTGGGGTTAAATTTAGTGTTAGGGTTAAATTTTGTTTTTTGCCCCATAACAAGCAAAAAAAAAATACCGAAAAATATGGAAACATGCATATTTCTGAACTAGAAACTATTTCGACGTGTTTTTTTTTAATGATTATATTTGTGTAAATTATATTTTGGGTCAAAGTTAGAAAAAGTGTTTTTTTCATCATATTTTATGATTTTTTTGTAGTAAATTATAAGATATGATGAACATAATGGTATCTAATGAAATCCCTTCTAATGATGATAAAAACAACAAATAATTTGTGTGGGTACAGTATGTGAGAGAGAAGAAAATTGTAGCTAAACACAAAACACCCCAGAAATGTCAAAACAGCCATAGTCACCAAGGGAAAGACAAGGTGAAAATGTCTTGTCACTAAGGGGTTAACACTCTAGTTGTTTATATATTGCATGTGACATGTTGTTTGCCGGTGGTATTTGTATGAGTAGTAGTTGTAATAGTGAATAGCATCACTTCTCCATAATGTTTTTAACTACCGTATTTGCTTGAATATAAGACAAGGTTTTTTTCAGAGCAAAAGCTGTGAAAAAGTCCCCTTCTCTTATATTCGAGGTTTGTCTTATAATCAGACCTCAAATCGAGGTCTGACTATAAGACTGGGATCCAGGTCCCCGCAGAGCTGCAGGGGACGTGGATCCCCTTCACAAGCAGCCAGTGGATGCGCAGACATCCTCTGCTGCTGCCCAGCTTGTCCATCAGGACTTCTATGATAGATGCCAGGAGGTCATGTGTGTGTATCGTGCAGACATCCACCGGCTGCCCCCACTAGCCACCAGGGAGATTGGGGCAGCTGGTGGATGTCTGCACGATACGCGCAGACATCCTCCGCTACTGCCTGGCACTTCCGCCGGGACTTCTATGACGGCAGTCCATCATAGAAGACAGAAGTGTCGGGCTGCAGCAGAGGTTTTCTGCACGTATTGTGCAGACATCCCTGGCTGCCCCCACTAGCCACAGGGAGTTTGGCTGGGGAGGGCGGGAGAGAGGCAACATTGGGGGAGGGAGGGAGGGAGAGCCAACATTGGGCAAGTCTGGGGGAGGAAGGGTGGAGATCCAGCATAGGGCAAGTCTGGGGGAGGGACTTGCCCAATTCCCCTCTCCCCCTCCCTCCCCGAGACTTTCCCAATGCTGCTTATCTCCCTTCCCTCTCCCAGACTTGTCCAATGCTGCCTCTCCCTCCCCAGACTTGCCCAATGCTGCCTCTCTCACCTCCCTCTCCCAGACTTACCCAATGCTGCCTCTCTCCCCTTACTCCTACAGACTTGCCCAATGCTGCCTCTCTCCCCTCCCCAGACTTGCCCAATGCTGCCTCTCCCCCCTCCACAGGCCCACCATCAGGGGGTGACGGGTGATACTGGCGTCCCGGGCCTGGAGGGTCCAGGAGGCCCGGCGGCCCGGGTCACGCCAAGGTTAAAAAAAACTCAGTTAAAAGCCGGTCCGCGGCTGTGAGGGAAGTGTTGTGCGCTCCCCTCCAGCCGCGTTGCTTCAATAAAGTTTGTTCAAAAAAATAATAATTCGAGTTACTCTGGTCGCATTTTTTTTTTTAACAAACTTTATTGAATCCGCGTGGCTGGAGGGGAGCGCACAACGCTTTCCTCACAGCCGCGGACCGGCAGAGCAGCAAGGAGGTAAGTACTGGGGAAGGGGGATGAGGGTGGTATATAACGAGCATATTGAGGTGCACAATCCTGGCATATTGAGGGTCAAAATCCTGGCATATTAATTGGCATAATCCTGGCATATTAATTGGCATAACCCTGACATATTAATTGGCATATTGAGGGGCAAAAATCCTGGCATATTAATTGGCATATTGAGGGGCAAAATCCTGGCATATTGAAGGGCTAAATCTTAGCATATTAAATGGCCATATCCCTGGCATATTGAGGGGCAAAATCCTGGCATATTGAAGGCCTTAATCCTGGCATATTAAATGGCTATATTCTGGCATATTGAGTGGCTAAATCCTGGCATATTGAGGGGCAAAATCCTGGCATATTGAGGGGCAAAGTCCTGGCATATTAATTGGCAAATTCCTGGCATATTGAGGGGCAAAATACTGGCATATTAAATGGCACATTGAGGGGCAAAATACTGGCATAATAATGGCACATTGAGGGGCAAAATACTTTTATATTAATTGGCAAAATAATGGCATATTTAGGGCAAAATACTGACTTATTGAGTGGCAAAATATTACTGTCATATTGATCAAGTGCTCCCAACCACCCTCCATATTAGAGTAGACCGGTATAACATGCTTGTAAGGGTAAGTGGGGCCATTGGGAGATATTGTTGGGGGGGGGATGTTGGGGTAGCATTGGCTATGTCTGGGGGGCAGATGGGCAAATAAAAACAAGAAATGCATTTTTTTTCTGTCCAAATTTTTTATTAAATATGAAAAAGCAATTTACATGTGAATATATACAAGTTAAACTTTGTTCCTATAGGGTGGTCTTATATTCAGACTTTTTTTTTTCCTAAATGAATATACAAAGTTTAGGGGTTGTCTTATAATCAGGGTCATCTTATATTCGAGCAAATATAGTATGTCAAAAATGTATTTTTGTCTCCAAGAAAATGTTTAGTACCCACTTTGTTCAAAAAGAAAAGGGATAAGGGGTGGCCAAAGGACGGAGTCTACTAGCAGCAAGGGAAAATAGTACACTACAGATTGACACAAAGAAGAAGAGTAAAGACACCTAGGGCAACACCAATATGTGGTAAACTATACTTACTTAAATAAACATACTTACAAAATATATCATGAATTCACAAATATCCATTTTGCAGCTTCTATTGACCATCCCAATCAGCTATCAACATTTGGCTGTTGTTATCGGTCACTGATGGAACTCTGAGCACGTTCCCTGGAGTTTCATGATTGCTCAGAGTTCCGTCAGTCGCCTGTGACTACAGCCAAATATTGATAACTGATTGGGATGGTCAGTAGAAGCTGCTGATAAAATATATTCATAAAATATTTTGTAAGTATGTTTTTTTTTTTAAAGTAAAGTTAATATAGTTTATTTTAACACATACTGGTGTTGCCCTAGATGTCATATTTGCAGGGCTTTAACCACTTTGCAAACAAATTTTCTTTTAAGAAAATGGTTATATAAAATTCCAACAATATTGCTGTTTTTCGCCGACAGTCCTTTCATCATTATTTTTTTTATTTCTGAATTTGTATATCATAAAACATGATTTCAAAGTAATGTTAATAAATAAAAACTATCTGACTTACCGTATTTGCTCGAATATAAGACGCTCGTCTTATATTCAAGGTTCGTCTTATAATCAGACCATCAGTTTGAGGTCTGAATGTTACACTAGGATCCAGGTCCCCCGCAGAGCTGCAGGGGACCTGGATCCCCATAGCAACACCGGTGGATGTCTGCGCATTTTTTTTTTTTTTTTAATGTATTTAGAAAGTTTTTTACCAGGAAGAATACATTGAGATTTCTCTCATTTTCAAGTATTTCCTGGGGACCCAGCCCAGAATGGAGTTACACAGAGTTACAAATTTAACAGTAGATTAAAAATACATATATACGTATATTTAAACAAGTTGTAAGAACATACATGGTAAATCATTATTGGAAATCAAAAAGGAACAACAAGTACAGTAAACAAAGGAGTATTGTAAACTAATATCAGGAACAATCTGTTTTGAGGATTTTTTTTCAGGGATTTTAGACTAGATGATGATTTGGCAGAAACAGGAAGGCTATTCCACATATGAGGAGCTCTGAAATAGAACACACCTCGACCTGCTTTCTTTTTGAAGTGAGGGATCGCTAGTGAAGGGTTGGTGCAGGATCTGAGATTGTAGGATGTGCAGGGAGTAAAAATGAGCATGCCGCTCAGGTAGGGGGGGAGCTTTCCAGTGGTTATGCACTAAGCAAGCTAGGTGGAGAGTGTGCTTGGAGGCAAGTGTCAGCCAGTTTAACTCTTTTAACATTTTACAGTGATGAATGTTATAATCATACTGTAGTGCAAAACGACACAATGTATTGTATGGGGTGTCAAGTATACCGGAGCGATCGCAATGCCAACGACTGTTTTTTTTTTAATATAGCGCGATGCTTCCACACGGATGCACTATAGCAATACCATTGGAGCACTGAAAGACTAGGTCCATCCAATGTTACTAACGCTTCGCCACACAGGAGGTCCTAGTCCATCCTGTGTAGGCAAGGGGTTACACTAAACTTTTTTTTCCACTTGTGCTTCCAATATAGAAGCTTAACTTTGAGGCAAAGTTGAAATTTAAACATGTTAGATTTACTTGGGGGAAGGGGACACAATTTTTTTTAAAAATGTTTCCTGTACGGAAGCACGGGTTAAAAAAACAATATTTTTTAAGTTACCGAACTCTGCTTGTGGATGTTGTTTGGAAAAGTAATATTTTCTATGACTAAATTTTGTCTGGTATACGTGAGATCTTTTATGGGCATTCATTAAAAGCACTTCCATTTAAAAATCAATAAAGTGGATTGTTGATGATCTCTCCCCCTAATGCTGTGCCTTGCAAAGTCACTTCATCAGACAGAGGCTGCCAAATGTTTTTTATTTGTTCCCTAATAAAACATGATTGATGCTCATGAGTATAGCTATAGTGCATTGTTTGGCCTGTCACAAGTAGCACTAAACAAAGACTGAAATCTAAAAACTTAAGATAACACAACATTTATTTATTTACTTTTCATGCATCTACAAATGCTAGGCAGATTATAAATTTGCTGTTCCAATCTTCCATGAAAAATATATATTTTTTTTTAAACTTTCTTTAAATATACTATGGATTGTGCAGTTTTATAGCACATTTTAGTGTCACTTTTATATATACTGCAATACTACTGATCTGAAATCCTTGCTTGTAGACATTAAAGTGACATTAATGGTTTATTGTAAGTTTTGCTTAACTAATGGAAGCAAAAGTGAAAAGCCTGTTGTGAATGGAATGGAGTAAACCCTGCATACATCTTCTAGATGCTGGAGCACCTAGGGCCCTCCCTTGTTTTTGAATGCCACCAACATTTTAGGGGCATTGACTAATGAGGGTTACTCTTGTGATAACCAGGACACACTTGGTTTCTTTTCTATGCTTGCTATTCTTCTAAAATAGTGGTGCAAAAAATAGCTAGACAAACTAGAACAGACTGGTACGTGAGGGAGAGAACCCTGCTCGCAAGCTATTGTTATCGCAAGTATACCATGTTTTTTGTGAAATATGTAATAATTATTCTTTTTATCTACATTTTATCAGTGGGCTAACATCTGTTATCATATGTGTCAATACAATTAAATCTTTACTATTATTGTCAGTTAAAAAAAAACAAAAAAACTAATGAGGGTTACTCACTGCACTGGCAGTGAGAGACTGTCGGCAACATCCTCAGCCATGATGCCAGTTTATTCTCCTACTATGGCTATTTGATATTTCACCTGTGCTTCTATTTTTGAAGCACATGTGAAACAATGTTTAGGGACTATTTACATATACAGGCATACTGTGCTTAAACCACTTACATAAGATGTAATTAGATTACCTGTGCATTTAAAACAAACACATATATAAGACATATGCTTCTGTTTTTTCTTCTTCAATATTTGAATTAATTGCACATAAAAGTAAAAATAAAATTAGGTGTTCATCTCCAGCATCCATTTTGAGAATTTAACCCTTGATGCAACATTCTGCAAAATCTTCCAGCAAGTCTCACTTTACAACGGTGGCCAAAGCCTGCATGATGATGTCATAAGATACACCCCTTCTAACTCCAGACTTTGCCCTTTTCCACTTGAGCCCATCGGTAAAGGAAAGAGAAATACAATCCTTATTGATTCATATAGTTCTTGCTGTGAAGTTGGAGATTGTAAGGAATTGGAAATTAACCACACCTCCAGCTTGGTCAAAACAGCAGATTCAGTTTCAAGCCCAAATGAAAAATGCCTTCTGGTATAATAATGGAAAATCTCTAACAACATATGAAAGAATTTGGCACAATTGGATTCATAGAAGAAACATTATATAATTTAAATCCAATAAAATCAAATTGTACAGACACCAACACGAGAGTGAATGTGGAGTGTAAAAGGAGTATGAATGTAGAAAGTAGAGGTAAAGGAATATATTATGGTTTTCTATTTGACATTTTTATTGTAAGAATGTAAATAAAGAATGTATATTGTAACTTTTTCTATATTTGATAATAAAAAAAGATACACCTCTCTCTTACTGGCTCCTGTGTATCATACTGGGCAGGACTAGGTGGCTGTGTAAAACTTTTTTTTTACCTGCCTTCCAACACAAATAGAGAAGATTGACCTGATCAAACAGAATAATATCTCCGCCTCCTTGTGATGTAATAGTTACATTACCCTCCCATTCAATGCAAGTCTATGATCAAAATTAAGACTGCATTCTGTGTCCCCAGCCCAAAAGTGAGATAGTAATGCTGTAAAGTCACTGGGGGTGGCACCAAAAAACACTATATTTCACAAAATGGCGGTGCCCAGTCACACTTGTTTAGTAAAATATTTCATAAAATAAAGTCACATAACAAAAACAAAAGGACATATCTGAAATCAACAATGCAAAAAAAAAAACCTTTTCATTTTTTGGTGGGAGTGTCCCTTTTAAGGTCCTTCACTCACGAGTAATGACGTCATTACAGTGCAACCATTCTTAATTATGGATTCTCAAAAACGCTATTCACAAAGCATATTTTCAAGGTTGAGAAGTAGTGGCAGCAGGTGCGATGGAGGTTGAGAGGTGTGCTAAGAAGGTCGATTTGAACTTAGTCTCAAAATTACAATTCATCTTCCATTATATTCAATCAGAGAAGAAATGACAGTATCTGTTTTCGAGACGAAGTCGAAATCGCCTTTTGTTTCCTATTATTTTCAATGGCAGAACAAATTACAGTTTTGGAGACACTGAAAATCGAGTTGGACTTAAAAGACAACTAAACATTTTTTTAACCCTTGCTTCCTTAAAAGAAAACAAAACCACTATAGGCACAAGGCACTATGACACGCTTCTGGGGTTAAGAGGAAGCTTGGAATGTTTCTAATCTGTTCTGGCTCAGAAATTTCCTTCTTCATATCTCCAAGAGGTCTGGAGGGAGGCAGGCACAGGCATATGGGGTGGTGACAGTCTTAAACTAGGCAGGCCGCCCAAAAGATGAGCAGCTGTCACAGAGTCTGTTTGTGGATGGACGGAGAGTGAAAGAGGTATGAGTCAATTTTTAAAGCAGCATATAGGCACAAAAAAATCAACCACACATATTTTATATACATATTTTTGGATCTATAAATATAGCCATCCCATTTCCTTCTGTGTAATTTAATTTGGGATGAAGACAGCTCAAGAAGATGTGTTTTTTTTTTTTTCTCCAGCTAGTTTTCTTCATTCTCCAGTTTTTTGCTGCTCTGGAACAAATCAAACCACCTATTGTTTGTATAAGCATGCTTTAAAACAAAACAGAAGACCCGTATAGATGATAACAATATGGCTGGGTGCTCTTCAAAGACACACATGAAAGACAGAGCTGCAGTTTTGTTTAGAGATGTAATCTTTGCCATGCCGTGTTATACTGCAGCGATGAATTATCAAGCGCTAAGATATTTTAAACCCTTTGAATCATATTTCCGTCTAATCACTTGGCATAAAGTGATGTTATCTCAGGTGGTGCCACCCATTTTTTTCCTGCAACTGTAAATTCACGTATAAACATGTCAGTGCCTTGAAAGAATTGTAGTTATTGGGTAAAAGGTTTTTTTGGGTTTTACTAGTTAATCCTTAGAAAGTCAAGGAGGAGATTTACGAAAGGGGTTCAAACAGTGCCTAATAGTGACACGTTCTCTGGGTGTGACAATGTATAGTGCTGACACCTGGTCTTGAGCCAGTTTCTGTATTATTTGCACCTCTGTAAACCATTTATTTTAAAGCACAAATTCAAGTGCTTAAAGTTTCGGGATGCATCAATCAAGTAGTTTCTGGTATAATTATGATCTCTGTGACTGCACATTATTTTATTACTGTTCTGATATTTCAGAATTTGCCTGCATTATATAAATCCTTCCAAAAGATTTCAGAAGTGTAGTCCAAAAAAAGTGTTTTCAAACTCTCTGTCCCAAAAATTACTCATCATATCAAAAGGCCCAAAGTTCTAAATTAGGGCCAAACTCTGTGGAAAGCAATGGAATGTTGCTTCTGGTAACTCAAGAATTGCTCTTTATAGATATGGCCTTTGTATCTCCATTGGGCAATTCCTAATTGAACACATAGGTCTTTTTCACACGTTTTACACTGGTAATAGCTCCGAATTGTGTTTACTGTCATATGGGACTGCTCATATAAACAACTGTTAAAACTGTCAGTTGTTCCCAGAGGAAGCCGTCTTATCTGTCTTGGGAAGGAAACAGTAGGCATGTATGCAGCCTTTATGGTGCAAACATTTAGGTTAAGCAAGGATACCCTGTGTTGATCAGAAAATCACAGATCAGCTCCTCTGTCCACTTTACTGACCATTTAATCATCTTGAAATTGGTAAAACTCCAAAAGCCAAATGTGTCATTTTTAAATAAAATAACAACTAGGATCTTTTCTTTCAAAAGTAGCCCACTTTTTTGTTTTTAAGTAAATTCTCTCTACTTTTTAAACTCTCATTGTGAGAAGAAAAGGAACAGATATTTAATATTTTGGATGTTATGAAACACTCAGAAAATTATCAGTTGGTTTAACATTTGTTGTGTGGTATGATGTAATATTGTTTGATGTTGTCTACATTGAACCAAGAAGTAACATTTATAAAAACATGATAATGTTAACAAATTATCGATTTACTATATTAATCTATTTTATGAAGACATAGAATGAATACAGATCTTTACAGCTCAGAGAATTTAATACAAGATCTGGAAGGGAATGATGTACTCAAAGGAACAATGGAAGCAAATAATTTCTGTTGGCCATGTTATTACTGAGTTTATTAGTCATATCAGCAATGTATATGACGAGTTGTATAAGATTTTTGTTTAAATCAGGCCATTGTTGACATTGGGAGCCTGGGAAATCGTAGAGGATGTGTTGAGTTGACATGTTGGAAAGTGTGTCATTAATTGTTAGGAGTTTAGGGTAAACATTTAGTGTGAGTGTTGGAGTTTGCTAGAGATGTGACAGTGCCTTCTCCAATAAGGATACTATTTATATGCATTTCTGCATCTGTCTTTTATAAGTGGACTGTGCCCAACGCATTCCAAAAGTGCAGGTCTGGCACACATAGCACTTGTGGTAGTTTGCGGATTACGTTGGCGCACTAAGTGATAATACCACTATTAGGTGCTAGTAGCAGTGCACTGACTTTATATATGTACATAGACTTCCATATTATTTTTGCTTGACATTTGTCAACTAGAAACATACTTCCCCTTTATCCTTCACAGTGCTAGCGTATATATATATTCAACTCTGAATGACCTTATTAACACTAATAGTCTGTCTAATAATAACTTGCAATGCAAGCAGGCCATCTGCTCCAACATCATGTATAAACCTTGTCAAATGCAGCTGTTTCGTTTATTTTACTGATCAGCATAGATGAAGGCCATAGCTGCTGGTTCCATGCAAAGGACAATAAATATATGTTTAAGAGTTTGTATAACAAAAAACGTAAGCTTCTCCATGTTACATATGTAAATGAAGCATGAGGCATAGTCAGTAGTGTATCTTCTACAAGGCAAACAAGGCACTTGCCCAGGGCGGCATTTTGCCAGAGGGCGGCACTTTGCCAGAGGGTGTTAAAGCACACTTCTGGTGCTTGAAACATTTTCACTCCCTCCCCCACCGTTTGGCAAGCTTTAGCTCCTTCCAGTTAATCGGGGTGATGGGAGCATGTAATGGACTTGGTGGGGGTATGTAATGAGGGTGATGGTGGCATGTAATGGGGGTGATGTGGCATTTAGTGTGTATGCAATGTGGGTGATGGGGCATGGAATGAGGTGATAGGGCATGTCATGGGTGTGCAACGTGGGTGATGGGGCATGTCTTAGGTGTGCAATGTGGGTGGGTTGGTGCCCGAATTTTGTCTGCCTAGGGCAGCACAAAACCAAGATACACCACTGGGCATAGTGGGGTCTGGTCACTAAAACGGGAAGTGATCTGCATTAATAGAGCTGAGTTGGAAAGGTAGATACAGCTCAGCAATAAAAGCCTGATTTTTGCACAACTCCAGTGAGATTGGCTAGTAGTTACAAATTGGGAGTTGTGAATAAAATGCAATTTAAAGTTGTAAAAGTGGAATAATCAGCAGTGACATTCTACTGGTTTCAGTATTAAGTATTTTCACCTTTACAGCTATATTCCAGGACGCCTATTTATACATAATTTCTCATGATGATCTAGTGAATATGCAGCAACTATGGGATTTCTAATGCATGACCTATGTCTAGAACTTTCATAGCAGCTCTAGAAATACAATTGTCGATAAGCCCAGCTTTAATTTTATTTCTGTTTATTTAGATAGCACCAACCTATTCTGCGTGACTATACAGTTTGTGTCTTGGATAGCTGGAAAAACAATACATCAAACCCTCAACTTTTGTGGGGGTTAGGGGTGCAAGCCCCCCATGATAGTGGAAAAAAAGCCCAAACGGGTTGATGTAAATAAAAAAAAAATTCCATGGCAGCTCTGAACTTACGCAGATCCTCTGCAATATTGACCAATGTTATTGTGTCTTTTTGCATTTCTTGTTCGTCTGCTATCGCCTATGCTTCGGGAAGAGTCAACTCCATTAGGTCACCCTCTGTTAATTCATCTATGCTGGTATTAATTAACTAATGAATTTCTCCAAGATCCATATCCATATACTGAAAAAATTCACCACCTGCCATCCTCCTTCTTTTGCCAACTCCACAATGCATTTCATAATCTCTTTGGCTGTGTAGTAAAACCAGTTCAGTCATTCACATATTCTGACCAAAGATTGTTCCAGCATGAGTGTGGGTTGGTAGCTTTTGTTGCTTTTTCAATGAGGTTTATGGCATTGGTGATAGTGCACTATTACCTTACACCAGGGCTCGACAAATACCAGTCGCCATGGCGACTAGATTCTGGCTCCTGGCGCCTGGAATACTCTTTGAGCAGTGTAAACTGCAATGTCCCGGTCCCACACTCTGCTATCCCTTACCTACCGATCAGATAAGGAGCAGAGTGTGGGAGAAGCAGCACAGAGCAGCCTTCCGATTAGCTCCTCAACCCGGCTTCCTGTTCCTGCTGCTCACCGGGCAGTAGCTGTAGCAGTGAGGAGATGCGTGTGAGATGTGATGGGAACTCCTCCTGCTGCCTCAAAATGGAGGGAAGTGATACAGGGTCTGTCTCCAACTTCTCACTGTAAGTCTAGTAAGTAAATAGTGTGTGTATTAGAATGTGTGTTAGCATGTATGTGTGGGTTCAGCACCAGAATCTGTGTGACAGCATGTTAGTGTGCATGTATGTATTTGTGTCTGCATATGTTACTGTGTGTATCAGCATATTACAGTGTGTATATAATTGTGACAGCATGTGTTAGTGTATCTCAGTGTGTGTGTGACCTGTGTAGGTGTGTGTTGGCATTTAAGTGAATATGAATGTGTTTGTGCATGTATGTAAGGGTGAAATCATGTGTTAGTGTGTGTCAGCATTTAGGTATGTGTATGTATGTGTGTGTGTTAGCTTGTGTGTACATTAGTATGTGTGAATGGTGTGTATCCATAAGTGTATGTCATTTTTATATGTTTATGGACTGTGACCCAAGCATTTTTCTTTGTGACACAGCATTTGGTACTGGCTCCTTAAGTTTTCAGCTGGCTCCTAGATTTAAATCAAATTTGTCAAGCCCTGCCTTACACGTTTTTATTATGTCCTCTTCGTTGGTTTCTTCTTTCATAGACTGCACAATCCTCTCCATCCAATAACATGTGTAATGTACCTTAAACATCCTCATTACCTTGATCGAGCGACGTTGTGTTGGGTGTCTTCAGGGCCGGCCTTAGGGGTGTGCGACCTGTGCGAGCGCACAGGGCGCAACACCCCAGGGGACGCCCTCCCGTAAAAAAAAAAAAGCCGGTAGAGGCACTGGCTGTGGGAGATCAAAAGATCCCCCCTCACCAGCCCTCTGCTCGGCAGGTTCTTCTAGATCCGGGGAGGGGGCGGGGCTAACCGGCTCAATGTTGTAGCTCCGCCCCCACCCTGTGAAGCAGAGCAGCATCTGCTTCACGGGGAGCCACTGGCACCATGAGAAAGTGCTGCTAGGCTCCCCATGCCTGCATTAAGCATGGGGAGCTGAGCAGCACCTTCTCTTGATGCCCATGGCTCCCCGTAATGCAGACTGTGCTCTGCTTCACAGGGTGGGGGCGGAGCTACACCTCTCAGCCGGTTAGCTCCGCCCCCTCCCTGGATCCAACTTTGCAGGCAAAGGTAGGGGAGGGGGGAGAGAGAGAGAGGCAGAATAGGGGCAGGGGGGGAGAGACAGAACAGGGCTAGAGAGAGATAACAGGGGGAGGGGGGAGAGAGAGACAGAACAGTGGATGGGGGAGAGACAGAACAGGGGAGGGGGAGAGAGAGACAGACAGAACAGGGGCAGGGGGAAGAGACAGAACTGGGGGAGAGAGAGCCAGAACAGTGGATGGGGGAGAGACAGAACAGGGGAGGGGGAGAGACAGAACAGGGGAGGGGGGAGAGACAGAACAGGGGAGGGGTGAGAGAGACAGACAGAACAGGGGCAGGGGGCAGAGACAGAACTGGGGGGGGAGAGAGATAACAGGGGGAGGGGGGAGAGACAGGACAGGGGAGGGGGAGAGAGAGAGAGACAGACAGAACAGGGGCAGGGGGAGAGACAGAACTGGGGGAGAGAGAGAAAACGGGGAGGGGGGAGAGAGAGAGACAGAACAGGGGGAGGGTGGGACAGAACAGGGGACAGGGGGGGAGAGAGAGAGAGAGAGACAAACATGGCAAGGAAGAGGAAAGGAACAAACATGGGAAGGGAGAGAGACACATACATAGGGGGGTGAAAGAGATAGGGGGGGGGGCGCCACGGGGGAAGCCCGCACAGGGCGCCGGAACACTTAAGGCCAGCCCTGGGTGTCGTGTAGTGGACTTGAACACCTTCAGTGTTAAACTTATGGTGCTCTGAGTGTCCAGGGCATTGTCCAGTAATACTATTACCTGGTAAACCTTTACCTTACTGATAAGGTATTTTCTTCACTTTCTTTTGCCGCTTGGGAGCACTTTCAGAAGCACCACGACTTTAACTCATTGGATCCATGATGGAACCTGCACTTTACAGTACAGTAATTAGTCCATTTACAGTACGGTACAGTAATTAGTGAAATTTGCGAATAATCTGCGATTAATAAATCCGGCGAAAGCCGAGGGTTTGCTATACTCAGAACAAATTGAGACTTATCACTAGGGGCTTTATTCATGAAAGAGGGGATTGCAGGTAGTTGTCAGGGCCAAAACTGCAGAGATTGGAGTATAGCTGTATGGGAGAATCTGGTAGGCAATTGGTAGGAATGTAGAAGTAGCCAGTTCAGGAGACAACCTATTTTTTTTTTTTTTAGGAGCCATGGAATTGCCACTCATAGAGATGTAAAACAATCACAATGGTTATTATCCAGGACTAGAACCGACAGTATATTAGTTATGGGATCCTGGGATTTGTCAAGTGATTTTATACAAAGCAACCCACACGAGTGATGTCTTATGAGAACTTTGCTCTTGAGATTAAATACTAAATAAAATTCTTGGCAGTGAAGAGACACAAAGCGAGATGAGAGAGAAAACTTGAGAAATATTGTTAGTTTTTGGAATAATGAGCTGGTGGCAATTAGTGTGATTGACAGCAAATTGCAAAATCCCTCTAAGTGAAACATTTAAGTCTCAGGAGAGGTCAGTTACAAAATTATTGCTGCATATGAATCTGGTGGATGCAAGGAATATTGTTACAGGAAAGTTGTAGATGCCGAGATTCAGTGAAGTTTAGAAATTGTAACAAGTTTGGTTCATTACTTTGGAAGGGCGGATCTGAGGCAGAAATATGGGAATAAAGCAAACCAGATTTAAACATTATATGTATTTAGGATGGACAGAAGTATGTAATTAGAACAAGAACTGTATTTTCCTCCACCCAAACCAATGATAAGTACCCTCTCTCCATGTAAAGATGTGATGGCCCAGAAAATAACTACAAATTACAGAATTTTTAAAAGACAACAGCCTCCCTGACCTAACCACCAACATTAGCTTGAGGGCATTTCCACCTTACATCCACTAAACTCTAAGGTGGCATGTAAACTGGCATACTGGTGAATAGGATATCCACAGCGCCAACTAGAGGCAATCTTCGGACTATCAGTGAGACTGTACTGTATATATATTATTTTGCACATAAAAATATGTGTGATGGTTTGCTGTGGGAGTACACAACAGTCTGGGACTGAAAGGTTTGAGAACAATGGACAGACTGTATGAATGTAAAATCAAATAAAGCCTCAGTGTACAAATAATCTATAGCACTTCAGCTTATTCATATTATCAGTGGAAAGTACATAAAAATAGATTTTAAATCTTAATGTGATGGGATCTGGATACATTCTTTGTTACGTTACCCATTGATTCATTATCTAATTATCTATTCCTCTATTGATTGAGCTATAGGAGATCCTGCAGTGCATTGTATAACTACTTCCTACCATTTATTAAGACACATACAGGAAAACATAATTGTGCTTTTATAATAAAGTGCATTTTAATTGCTTCTCTGGCTTTAGGAATCAAACATTTTTTAAAGGGACTGTATCACTTAATCATTGCTTGTATTGTGAATGTATAGAATACAAAATGATTAAAATGAATCTATACATTATGGTGGCAGAATTGCAAGCAAACAAGTAAATTAGGAGAAAAAAGGTGTTTTAAATGTGTCTGTGTAGTCCCCCGCGTATGACATCACCTCTGGCTTAATATACAAATGATACATTAACCATTGAAAACCAGTTCATTTACATATCAAGCCACAGGTGATGTCATAAACAGGAGATTCCAAAGACGCATTTAAAAGCATTTGCTTGCAGTTTTGCTAACGCAGTGTATTGACAAATTTCAATCGTTATTTATTCTCTACAACACGGCTAGGCAACCTTCGGCACTCGACATGCTGTGGACTACATCCCCCTTGATGCTTTGACAGCATTACAGCTGTAAGAGTATAATGGGAGATGTATCCACAACATCTGGAGTGCCAAAGGTTACCTACCCCCTGCTCTACATTCACTGTAAAAGCAATGTTTAGGTGATACAGTCCCTTAAATGTATGCTCATGTGTAGCAGAGATGAATGAACTGCCATGTATAATCCTAAGCACTATGAACACATGTATTTCCCTTCACAGGCCCCCTGCAGGCTCATTGCAAAATACACTGACTTGTGTTCTCTGTGACTGAAGAATGGAGAATATAGCTTAACCCCTTAGTGACATGACTTTTTTGGCTTGTCCGACGCTTGGTGACATGGGCTGTTTTAACATTTCTGAGGTGTTTGTGTTTTGCTGTAATTTATTTCTGTCTCATTTAGTGTACCCGCACAAACTATATATTGTTTTTATCGTTATAAGAAGGGCTTTCTTTTGATACCATTATTTTGATAATAGCATATAATTTGATGTAAAAAAAATAATAAAATATGGCAAAAAAATTGAAAAAATACTTTTTTTATGACTTTTATTTGAAAAATCGTATACTCATGTACAAGAGACAACAAAAAAACACTGCTAAAAAGTTTCTAATATATGTCCTGAGTTCAGAAATAGCCCATGTTTTTATGTTTTTGTGCTTTTTTATTCATGTTACAGGGCCAGAACTATAAGTGGTGCAAAGCTATTTTAAAATCCTTTCTTTCAAAATTAGCGATAGTGACATTGTAACACTGATTTCTGTACTAAATCCATGAATGACCCCCAACATGTACATATTTTTGAAAACTAGACAACTCAGGGCATTTAACTTGGGGTATTTTGACACATTTCATGTAGCCATTTTACCACCAATCTATGCCAAAGTTTGCAGCAAAAAATCTTTTTTTTAATTTTTCACATATATTGCAATTTAGGTAAACATTACCTTAAAATGTGAAGGGATATTTCCAAATAACACCTCAATATGTGTTCAGCAACATCTCCTGAGTACAGGGATACCACCCATGCATAGGTTTGTTGGTTTGTTTTGGGGCTAAAAGGCCACATTTAGGGGGTGCGCATTTTGGTTTTCCAACTTGGAATTCTGACATGCAGAAAACTTGTGCCCATGTCCCATTTGGGACATTTTTGAAGCCAGAAAGTGTATTCTACCCCACAAAACCATATATATTTTTAAACTAGACACCCTAGGGTATTTCAAATGGTAGTATTTTAACACTTTCCATGCACTAATTATACTACCAGCCTATGTCAATGTTTTGGGTAGTAATTTTTTTTCACATACATTGTACTTTGTGCATGAATTCACAGATCCTGTTATATGTCAGTGCCAAACAACACCTCAATATGTGTTCAGCAACATCTCCTGAGTACAGGGATACCCCCCATGTATAGGTTGGTTAGGTTATTTGGGGGTTAAAAGGCCACATTTGAGAGGTGCGCTTTTTGGTTTTCCAACTTGGAATTCTGACGTGCAGAAAACCTGCTCCCATGTCCCATTTGGGACATTTTTGAAGCCAAAAAGTGTATTCTATCCCACAAAACCATATATTTTTGAAAACTAGACACCCTAGGGTATTTCAAATGGTAGTATTTTAACACTTTCCATGCACTAATTATACTACCAGCCTATGTCAATGTTATGGATAGTAATTTTTTTTCACATACATAGTACTTTGGGCATGAATTCACAGATCCTGTTATATGTCAGTGCCAAACAACACCTCAATATGTGTTTAGCAACATCTCCTGAGTACAGGGATACCACCCATGTATAGGTTGGTTAGGTTATTTGGGGGTTAAAAGGCCACATTTGAGAGGTGCGCTTTTTGGTTTTCCAACTTGGAATTCTGATGTGCAGAAAACCTGCGCCGATGTCCCATTTGGGACATTTTTGAAGCCAAAAAGTGTATTCTATCCCACAAAACCATATATTTTTGAAAACTAGACACCCTAGGGTATTTCAAATGGTAGTATTTTAACACTTTCCATGCACTAATTCTACCACCAGCCTATGTCAATGTTATGGATAGTAATTTGTTTTTCACATTCATTGTACATCGGGCATGAATTCATAGATCCTATTATGTGTCAGTGCCACAAAACACATTAATATGTGTTCAGCAACATCTCCTGAGTACAGGGATACCACCCATGTGTAGGTTAGTTAGATTATTTGGGGGCTAAAAGGCCATGTTTAGGGGGGGTGCATTTCCAACTTGGAATTTTGACATGTAGTCAGCCTGCGCCCATGTTCCATTTGGGACACTTTTGAAGCCTGTCAAAGTATTTTACCCCATAAAACCATATATTTTGGAAAACTAGACATCCTAGGGTTTTTAAAATTGTGGTATTTTAACACTTTCCAAGTGCTAATTCTACCACCAACCTATGTCAAAGGGTTGGGATGTCATTTTTTCCCCACACACATTGTAGTTCAGGCAGGAATTTTCAGATTCTGGTATTTGCCACTGCCAACCAACACCTCAATATGTGTTCAGCAACATCTCCTGAGTACAGGGATACCCCCCATGCATAGGTTTGTTGGTTTGTATTGGGTCTAAAATTCCACATTTAGGGGGTGCGCAATTCCAACCTGGAATTTTGACATGTAGTCAGCTTGCGCCCATGTTCCATTTGCAACATTTTTGAAGCCGTCCAATGAATTTTACCCCATCAAACCATATATTTTTGGAAAATAGACATCCTAAGGTATTTCAAATGGTGGTATTTTAATACTGTATAGGTACTAATTCTACCACCAGCCTTTGTAAAAGTTTGTGGTAGTACTTTTTTGGGAGGTTTTTTTCCACATGCATTGTACTTCAGGCATGAATTCACAGATTCTGGTATATGTCACTGCCAAACAACAACCCAATATGTGTTCAGCAACATCTCCCGAGTACAGGGATAGCACCCATGCATAGGTTTATTGGTTTGTTTTTGGCTAGAAGGCAACATTTGTGAGATGCGCATCTCAAAATTCCAACTTGGAATTTTGACATGTAGTCAACCTGCGTACGTGTCCTTTATGCGATATATCTTTGAAGCCAGCCAATGTAATTTACCCCCACCAAACCATATATTTTTTTATCGGTAGACCCCCATCACTTCTTGTGGCAAGGGCTCAGCAGCCACCGATACATCGCTAGATGATGTATCAGAAAGCTGAATAGGGTCAAAATCGAACCCTGAGTCCGCGGCCTCAGAATCAGTGCGTAAGCAGTGATCTCGAGCAAAGAAGGGGTTAATAGCTCTTAGAAGAGCCTATCTAGTACTGTAATACATTACAGTACAAAGAAATTAATCCATAAAACAGTGCAGACAGAAAAACATACTGTTGCTGTGCAAGATTACTGCTTACACAGTGATGAATGGCAGGGAAGGGGTTAATACACAGTGAAAGACTTTCATAAAACCTGACAATTTTATAAAATGTTATTTTATATCACTAATACTGATCTGTCTCTTTCCGTCACAAAAATGTAAGTGAGGAGAGGGAGGCAGATCAATATTTGTGAATATTGATCCGACCAATTTTGATCTGACCAGGGCGAATGGTGAGCTTAATTGAGAAATCACCAAACCGCCTTTGCCACTAATTTGCTGTTACTGATCGCTATGCGCTCAGGCAGCTTAAAAAAAAAAAACTCAAATATTTTTACTTTACATGTAATCCCCTAGCGGGTATGTGTAAAAAAAATAAAATAAAAATATGCAGACAGATAAAAATTGCTTTGGCGTCAATATCATTGCCTAAGCAGTGATCGACGGCAAAGAAGGGGTTAATAACTCTTAGAAGAGCCTTTTTAATACTGTAATAAATGACAGTACAAAAAAAATTAACCCCAAAAAAATGCACAAACGGCAAAAATAAATGCGCTGATGTGCACGATCACTGCTTATGCAAGATCAGTAGCAGGGAAGGGGTTAAACGCAGGGAACTGCTTTAATAAATTTTTTTTTATTGTTTTAATATTTGTGTGTTGTGTGTTTATTGTTTTTTTTTTACTTTTAGAACTTTGATCTGTCTCTCTCCCTCACTAAAAAAATGTGAGGAGAGGGAGGCAGATCATAACTGGTCAGATCAATATGTGAAGAGGCAATCGTGTGACTCTCCGGAGCGATCGAAATGCCGACGGGCATTTTTTTTAGTATTGTACGATGCATCCACACGGAAGCATCGTTACAATACCATCAGAGCACTGAAAGCGGAAAAACTCCGCTTTCAGTGCTCGTTTTGACACAGGACGGACTAGGTCCGTCCTGTGTCACTAACGCTTCGCCACACAGGACGGACCTAGTCCGTCCTGTGTCGCGAAGGGGTTAAGGAAAGCAGAACTGTGTAGAATCCTGTTCAGCTCAAATTGAGACTACAGGTTTAATTAAATATGGCTGACGGTTAAGCTCTTCCCTCTATGGACCTACTAGGAATAGTGGATTAGTTTACAGTGAACTAGTTTTTTTTGTAATCTTTGGGTATTAGCTGTGCTAATGAGAGGCAGCAGATAGATTAGTATTAGATAGTATTTTTCCGTGTAAAAGACGCACCCTAATTTTTGGAACCCTAATTAATTAAATCAATATATTTTTTTTAAATTTCTTTTTATTGTTCTTTATCGATCATTATTCCCTCAGAATCCACTATGTACTCATGAGTTGCCCCATCACCCAAATTGAACACCCATTACATGCCCCATCACCCATACTTTTTAAAGGGTCAGCATTTTTAGGCACTTGTCTGCCTTGCGCAATATACACAATGCTGTGGTTTATAAAACAACATTTTTTTTTTTAAATGGTTGTCTTATACATGAAAAAAAAAAATATATATATATATATATATATATGCCTGGCTTTTCTACAGTGTGAGTGTGAGGATCTTGTTTTTACAGTAGTGGCAGTGGACTCTTGTCAAGGGGTGCCATATTTACTAGGGGATCCATGTGCTTGATGTATTTCTAGATGGACTTATAAAGTCGACTTTTTAAATATGCAACACAATATATTTAATAGCATCCCCGCAGATAAAAACTGTGTATCGAAATCTCCAGAGACAACAAAAAGACACAGGTATCCCTGTAGTACTCACCTGGGCGTTACCTTTTGCTGCTTGCATGCATGAGGATTGTGGAAACACATATTGCCAATAGGTATATGTATAAATACTAATAAGTGATTGTTGAAGGACTTTTTTTTCAGATAACAACTGAGGGATAATCATGCTAAAAAATGTTTTTTTTAAAAGATTGATAACAACAAAGATATAGCTGTTGGACATCATTTTTTGCAACATCCTGTACACCCCTTTGGCACCAGATATGTTAGGATATTTAATCTGCTGTGTGTTGCAGATTCCTTTACAGACCATCATATTATTATTCTTTTTTTTACATGTACCTGCATTATGTAATCACGCAGATGTTTGTGGTGTTAGCTGTTATGTGATAGCATGTATACTGCTATGGTGATTTACTAGGACGAGACCCCTACTAATTATTGTAATTGTCCCTGAAAATAACAGGTTTCATTTGTTTCTTGAATGTGTAACATTGTGACAGAGCACTTAGTTAAGTGATTTATCATTATAGGACACTTTAGACGCCAAACATATTAAATTGATTTGTGCATATTAAAGCGTATTAAAATGTTTAATTTAAATGTAAACTGTTTCTGCAAAACATAGATTTAAAATGCAGTTTTTGCATAGAAACGGTGCTGCTGCACCTGCAGTAAACATGCAGAGTAATCACTGGGGAGGGCTTGAGTCAAATATTAAAAATGTGATTTATACAGAATGCCTGCATCAAATCACACAGGGATAAAAATCCTGTGTATTATACAAGTAGTGATCTTCATCTTGCACCACAGGTAGTTTGGGGACTAGACTGTCCCTTTAATATGATACCTGGAGTGTCACCTTAAGTGCAACTAATGTAAAGCCACAGTTAAAATAGTAAAAGTAATGTAATGTGTCTTTTTTGTTCCTTTAAAAAGAAATCCTGCAAATGATAGATGACTTTGTGATGTGAATTTTAGCTTTATTATGAGAACATCAGCAATCTCATCACACTGTCATTTTTACATTTTATTATGTGACATTGTATTTCTCATAATCAGCTCTCTCTAAAATATCGGTCCTCTTGCTACAGTAAAAGGCAGAATAAGCAAGTCCCATCAATTTTACATACCTACTTGAAGTCCTATTATTGTGCTATTTTGTGTAATAATAATTATTATTTGTGATTTCTATAACACTATTATCCCTGTATTACTGTGTGCTTTCCAAATACATTTACAGTCAATTCAACTGAAGATTCCTATTTCTCAGTTGCACTGATGCAAACCTTCCAAAATATGTGGCTCATTAGCTGAAAGGATGACTGACTGAGCGAAGTAAAGATATCCAGAATGTGGGAATGCTCAGGAACATGATTTTGTGTTTATTCGGGGCACAGACAGGACTGACTCTTGCGCTAACCAAAGGCAGCAAGATTGAGTGTAGTCTGTCAGGAGCTCAGTAAGTTGGCTATGATTGTTAAAGGCTTCGAAGGTCTGTAAGCAACTGTAATTTAAAAGACACATATTGTGCCCCTTTAAAAATTTTATAACAACTTTTAAAGCATATTTACCCCTACATGTAAAATGATTTCCTTGTGTGTGCTTGGGATACGTTTTTCCAAGTCATTTTATTAAGTGGTGTATAAATTTACTTTTTTTTTTATTATTTGCAATATATTTTTCTTTTTTTATTGTTTGGTTTGCTCTACAATCCTGCTGGGCTTGATTGTGCTCAGTTTACACAGCTTGGTCTTTGTGTCTGTAGATTGTTGATACAAATCAGGGGAAGGTAGGAGAATTGAATGTCTAGAGAAATACTGCTACATTGTAAAACAATATAGCCAAGGTGATATGAAATTAAACACCAGAATAGTGAGCAGTGCATTATATCTCCATTAGCACACCAATGTGCAGAACATTTAATAATATATAGTTTAGTACAATTGTATTGATGTTTATCTGAAACTAAGGCTTTTATTTATTAGGCTTCAGAACTGTTGCTTCAGATTTTTTAAAGGATTCTTATTTGGGTGGGGGGTAATTTGTTTTCTGTTTTGATGCTTTAATCATGTGATTCTTTTTTCTCTGGGATGTTTTTTTCTTCATTAGTTCCTCTAGTGCAGTGATGGCGAACCTTTTTGGGCTCAAGTGCCCAATTTCCTGAATGCAGCCAAGTTCCAGACCTCAAAGTGCCAACACCGCTTTATATTAAATGCCCACATACGTATTCTCACACATACACACAGCACATGTATACCCAGATATTACATACTTCACATGTATACAAACATACACATACATACAGCACATGTATACACACACTCACACATACATACAGCACATGTATACACACCTACATACAGCACATGTATACACACATACTTACTCACACTTACATATAGCATATGTATACACACATACATACTCACACTTACAGCACATGTATACATGCATTTTTACGTATTCTCACACATACACACAGCACATGTATACCCAGATATTACATACTTCACATGTATACAAACATACACACACATACAGCACATGTATACCCACATACTTCACATTTATACACACATACAGAAAATGTATACACAGACTCACACATACATACAGCACATGTATACACACATACAGTGGATATAAAACGTCTACACACCCCTGTTAAAATGTCAGGTTTCTGTGCTGTAAAAAAATGAGACAAAGATAAATCATTTCAGAACTTTTTCCACCTTTAATGTGACCTATAAACTGTACAACTCAATTGAAAAACAAACTGAAATCTTTTAGGTAGAGGGAAGAAAAAATATAAAAATATAATAGTCAGTAACACACAGTCAGTCAAACACATTTTTTAAAAAAAATGCTCACCTAGCAATATGTCCCCCTCCCTGCTGCTATACTTCATTGAAGGGAAGGGGAGTATTTTCATTCCAGGTTAGTCTGTGCCTCTTATACAGGTACAGACATTGTTGCTTCTAGCCCTACAGTTGGGCATTATAAAGCGATGTGCGAAGGGGCGCAGCAGGAAGTTTGTGCAGCCGGTGCACACACTGCTGCCTCACTGTATGTCTTTGTGTGTGTCTGACTGTATGTCTGTGTGTGCATGTGACTGACTGCATGGATGTGACTGACCGTATGTGTGTGTATGTGACTGACTGTATATATGTATGTGTGTGTGTGTATGTGACTGTGTGTGTGTGAATGTGACTGACTGACTGTGTGTGCTGTTGTCTGACTTCTAGATTTTTTTGCTGGCTCCTTAAACTCAGTTAAGTTTGTCAAGTCCCGTCTAATATGTTTGTCAGTATAATGTGTATGTACAGAAAACTTTACAGTGAATACCAAAGCATTGGCTGGGCTACTTTGAAAGCACATTGATATGTATTAATATTTGGAAGATGCATTTTGGGCACTAGACAGTCAAGAAGCAAGAGTTGTTTTTAAAGTCCGGTGGCAGCTCATGTATTTTCCCCCCGACCCAGGTAGCTCCAATTTTTACTTCGGTGGGTGATTTTTGTGCCAGCATTTCGGAATCTGAGCTCCTACATTTGGCTTTTAAAATGGTAGAATAGTTCCTCCCCATACACTGCTATGGCGAGGACTTATGCTTATTTCCTTATTGACTGGATGTGTTTGTGTTTATATATGTGTGTGACTGGATGTGTTGTGTTTATATGTGTGTGACTGGATGTGTTTGTGTGTATATATGTGTCTGACTGAATGCGTTTGTGTGTATGTATGTATGTGTCTGACTAGATGAGTTTGTGTGTATGTATTTGAGTGACTGGATGTGTTTGTGTGTGTGTGTATATGTGATTGACTGGGTGTGTGTGTGTGTGTGTGTGTGTGTGTTTGTATGTATTTGTAGAAAAACAAGGTATAACAGGTTTCGCACTCAGAAGTGGAGGGTGCAAGGAGAGGATTTTCACCCTAGTGAAATAAAGGATCCTGTATGTATATGGGACAGACTATGTGTCTGTGTGTGACTGCTTGTGTTTGTGTTTATGTGCCGTTGTCTGGCTCCTGCATTTTTTAGCTGGCTCCTAAAACTCAGATAAATTTGTCAAGCCCTGTAATATTATTATATTTGTATATAAACATTTTATACTATTTTATTAGCTAAAATCTGGAGAATTCTGCAGTTTCCAAAACAAACAAAGGCAAACACATACACCACAGGTGGTATACAAAATATAAATGATACTCCGAGCAAACTGGCAGCACCCACAAAAGCACTCCTTCAGCGTTAAAAAAAATGGTACAAATCTTCACAGAGGGGCGCACTTATGCAAGGAGAGAAGAAATGCAAAAAAAACATTGGACTAAAAATGGTATAGTGATGGAGGTAATGATTGCACTCACATCTTCAAAAAGTCAAGCAGGCTCATCAAACAAATTCTTTAAAATCTTCAAAGCTAAAACATATTAAAATGAAGAACCTAATGGCACAGTATCACAAATACACAACAGTAGAAATTGTCTTTTTTATGTCGAACTTTCAGCTTTTAGTTGGTGGACTTTTCCATGGTTTGCTGCTTATTCATCTGTTGTGTTCAAAACACATATGCACATTCCTGATTGTAAGTGCAATTACATTTTTACTGTTGCGTATTTGTGATACTGGGCCATTCATGGGTCGTCCACAGGATTTGTTCCATCAGGGTTTTCCTGGGGGTAGGCAAATGTTACAAAAGTTACCCATTAATAGGTCAATTATTTGACCATGGTAGTAGTAACTAACAGACCAGCATATACCTGAGCATCATGGGAAGTTTACAATAGCTGGAGTGGTAAAGATTAGCCACTACCACACCAGTCTACAATTCCTATGAAATTCAGCCAGTAATGGGCTGGCTGTATATGATGGTAGCGGCAGTCAACAACAAACATACAATATAGGAGGTAAATTTAGCTACAACTTGATTGTATAGATGAAGATAAATGTACTGTAATATTGAATCAAGGGAAAATAACAAAGATATTATTAAGGAAGTATTTCTTTTTCTTTTTTTTTTTGTACTTTGTATAAAAAAACCAACAACAAAAAACAAGTGTGTATAGTGTAGTATGCGATACCACAATCCTAGTCTACAAACACATCCAATAAAGTTAAGCTAGCGATATGGCTGGTTGAATATTCTTGTAGATTCTGTCAACAAAAGTTAGTGTTTGTACTGGAGACTTACAGTAACCCCATTGCCCCCTCACACAGCCCGATTACAGTTAGCAACTAGTAATGTTACTTGCTTAACATCATGGTAGTTGCAGTCAACAAAAGTTAATGTTGTGTTGTGCAGTGCAGCTCTGTGATGCACAGCAAACATTCAAAGTATTACAAAGGTCAGTGAGAGACAATAAAAAGGGATATAAAGGGCTGGTTCCAAAAAAGGACACTTGGTAGTTACGCAGCAGTGGTAGTAACCTTTGGCACTCCAAGTGCTGCTATAACATTTATCATATGTAATATGTGCCACCTAAACCAACACTCCACATTGGCACTAAAGGGGTTGCAAAATAATGATCTTCTTACCAGTTATCAGCTCCTGTAGAGGCAGAAGAAACCTGAATTAGGAGGTGGGGGTAAGCAAAAACCAGCCAATACCAAGGTACAGGAAATCAGAGTGACTGGAGAGAGACCAATAGGATGAAATAAGGGATCTAAGGGAAGCTGGCCAATAGGATGAAAGACAGACAGTTAGTGGCCAGTGGGGTGAATGAAATCAATGGTAGTTAGAAGAAGCTAAGGGAACTTGGGCAATACCACGATCAAATGGGTTTAGTGGTGAGTGAGGAAAAGTATAAAATGAATAATAATTTAAACCAGTTTAATGTCATCCACCCTGGCACCCTTTTTCTGCAATTTCCTGTCTTACAGGTGTTTTTCATGATCTACATATCTAGTTAACCAAAACTAAGCAGCCTACTGCTTCTCCCTCTGATGATGCAACTCCAATTTCCGGGGGTGGGGGGGTGCCCATGGTGCCATTGGGTTTTGCATTTTATATTTTTTAGCCCTGAAGATATTAAAGAATTTGATGAGCCTTCTTGATTCCTTGAAGATGTGAGTGCAATAATTACCCCCATCAATATCCCATTTTAATTTGCAATACTACTCTAGGATCTTTTGCATTTCTTCTCTCCTTGCATAAGTGCGCCCCTCTGTGAAGATTTATTCTGCCATTTCGGGCCAACTTTGGGGAGTTAAGAGTAATCCATAAGATTTCGCTGTACACCCTCCCTCCCTCGCCATGGAACAAATGTGGGCAAAAGTTGGTCCGAAATCATCGGAAATTTACTATTTCATGACAAATTGGCCATAGTAAGTAGTTGAACTGCGGACTTCTCCCCAATTCGGCTTTATGTCACAATCTGGCTCAACGGAGTAAGATAATGTTTTGATAGTTTCTGGTCACAATTTGAGTGTTATAAATGACTGTATTTCATAAAAAATGCTATTTTGAAAAAAAACATTATAAAAAAAAACTTGGTATTGGTTTGGGAACCACTGAATTAAAAGATTGCATCAAGTTTAGTCATTTTAAATAGAATGAATTCTAATGAACGAATATAAATATAGTTCCTTATTAAGATAGTTCCTGTGTATGATGCATTCTTTCTAGAAAACATGCTTTTATTTATGTTACAGTTTCCTGAAACAAGTTCTTAGTATATTTCGTGTTTGAATTGTTATTCTTTTCCCTCGCCTATGTTTAACATAACCTTAAGAGTATTGTGAACTTGGTGAAACACTTTGAATTGCTTCAGCTTTGCAAGAGTTACACTGTTGTTCTCCTTGTTTTTCCAGGACACTTACATATAAAACAGAAGTGCCATTGTATACCAAAGTGCTGGATTCTTTATCCAGGCCAACCTCAGATGCCAATCAATTATGGCATTGAACTTAACATTTCAAGCTCTAACTAGCACAGCCAAGACCTGGCATTGGGGAGGGATGGGCAAGCTGAAAGCTGTACTTTGCCTTCTCCATTTAGAAACCTTTTATTTCTAAAGTATAAAGCTCAGTCTGTAATCAAGTAGAGTATATTGACTGCTGGAAGCCTATCATTTGCAGCATCTCATTGTAAAACCATGATAACAAATGTATTTAAAGCTGACCTTTTAAAAAATGCATTCATTTTAAAATATATTGTTTATATTTTTACATTTTAATCATTCATAATGTACCTTTTTTGTGTGGTTTCTTTTGTATTGGGCATCCTTTTGTAAAATGGGATTCACCAGCTTCTCCTTGGAGGGGTGCGTTTTCATACAGGTCCAAAGAGATGCCCAATGTGCATGTGTGCAATGTCTGCATGTTTAAATAAAAATGCATATGAAATAAATAAAAAGAGGGTTAAAGTGCATATTTCACTAATGCAAACACTTCTTTTCTACCAGTGCTGTATTTATACACTTCATCTTTGCAAAAACTGCAGCTAATCCAGAACTGCCTCAAAGCTCTAAAGTTTTTTTGTTTTGAAACTGACTGATTTTACCAGATCTTATAATGAATTCACAGGTTTTAACCCACAAGGGACAGGTATAAACGTGACGAACATTCAGATAACGTCAAGTAATGGCGCTATCGCCGTGTGCTCTTATGTATAAATCCGACTCCCCCACAAATTTGTCTTAGCTGCTTCCCCCAGTTATGTGAATTTTGGTTGGTCCGGCACTCAATGCACATCAAACCAGGCTCTGAAAAGTGCACCAAATCTCCCACACTGACTGTGGCGGGATTTATAAAAAGGTGCAATCGCTGTTCTACATAACAAACGGCGATTGGGCCGAGTGTTTAGACATGTCCCCCCTAGAGTCAACTCTGTAAAGCTATAGGATTTCTAGGTGAAATATTCATGCATTTATGTAGAACTCTAACAAACATTAAAGTACATTAGGATTCTTCTAACAGTGGTTCCCTTGGAAATTCCAATGTTGAATCTCATTAAATCTCTCTTAATTCAGTTACCACATGACACACTAGTGAGCGTATCAAAGAGTGTGAGAAAATAGAAACCAATGCAACATGTAAATTAGCCAACACTCGACTGCGAGAATCTTTTTATTTGCTGTAAGGTTATGAGACAGCAATGAAATCCATCTGGTCAAATCCCTGGTCCTCTGGTTCGAGTCCCCAGGTATGAATATGTGTGGGACTATCTCACAGACTGCAAACAGCATTGATCAATGATCATGGATCTTGGATACATACACAAAATTAACTTTTTGTAATCTCCATTCTCAAGAACCAGGAGACCAATCTTTTAAATAACATAAATTACTAACAGGTTACAATTTACGTAACTGCCTGGCACTACAGAATTTGCTTGATCAGATTAGTGGAATGCCACACATAACAAGAACAGTATGTTTTAAAGTGCTCCTGTCTTCAGACCGTTTGAATTTATATGTGCTGTTTTTTTTTTTTTGTTTTTTATTCGTTAGGGTCGGTGTACAAGAGAGAATTGTAAATATCTGCATCCTCCTCCACACTTAAAAACCCAGCTCGAAATCAATGGACGGAACAATCTCATACAGCAAAAGACAGCGGCCGCCATGCTTGCACAGCAGATGCAGTTTATGCTCCCTGGCACACAGCTACAGCCAATCGTAAGTAAGCTGGAGCACAGGATTTAATCAATATTGCACGCTATATGTGTATATTCAACATCATTCCTCTGTAACTATATTGTTAAAGAGGAAGGGTCGCAAAAGTATAAAGTAATCTAATGAGTTCCACTATAGGTTCACGTTTCAAAATTTAAAAAAAATGAACTATGGTTATTAATTTCATATATTTGAAAGTTCATTACAAAATGTAAAAAAAATATGTAACAGATATAAAGAATATTTTTCTGTACCATTAAATTCACAAAGAAATAATAGAGCACACAATGCATAAAATGAGGAAGAAAAGAAGCTGCATTGTGTTTAATAATATTGATTATATGTAGTGATACACACTTCCAATGTTCTGAAGAATAATCAGCTTCATGCATAGTTATCTGATCACTAGTTTTCAAATCAAACTTTTCTGTTGATAAAGGAAATTGGGTCATTAAGAGGAACCCAAGAACTCAGCTGATCAACAGTTAGATAATCACATACTCTGGTAAAGGCATAAAATAAAACACAATAGTGTAGTTTATCACTGCTAATAAATATTAGAACATGTAAATGGCTGATGGCTAACCTTTGGCATGCCACCCGCTATGGACTAGCAGAATAACATGCTAAGAATAGATATTTCTTATTGTGGCTTTGTTTGCTTTTGCTTATAACACTGTGATATATATATAGCCTATGGCACATACAGGTTGGGATCGTCAAAAAGATTATGTGGGTCTAGTTGGGCCAGTGAGCATCTAGCTAGGCATCCCTAATGTACAGTAAGCACAGTGCCTCATGCGTAGCTGCCGGCTTATGTTCGTATCAGAAACATAACTGCTAATGTAGCAAGGTAAGTCATAGCAGCTCGCTGTTGGTTAATAAAAGAGGGTAAGGAAAGAATTTCCTGTCTGCACTGGATATTAATAAGCATCTGCATACATTCCTCTTAGTCTCACACCTTGCTATAAATTCCTTTTTATGATTAAATACCTTCACTCAGCATCAGGGTGGATTTGATTTAAATCACTAGTCTGTAAGACTCATTTTAAATCAACAACCTCCTTGTTGGTATTTAGATCTTTTATATTTGCAATCAGATGAAGATTTCATATTTATAATAACATTTGTCAGATTAGTAAAACATATCAGAATTGATTTTAGTTAAATAGGTTAATCACTCATATTTGGAGAACTACTTAAATTGTTTTATATAACTAAAACAATAACATTACATAGCATGTACTGAAGTGGTTATGTGTTCTTTGTTTGTACATAGATTCACAGAACAACAATGGGATTAAGGTCATTTCCTGAACTTTGTTTATTGTAAATGATTTTTACTGTGAAAAGGTGCATGTTATCTCATCTTGGATAACTTGCATGAAGATACAGTCTTCTGTTACTAAGCTCTATTTGATGCTGAATAACATTTGAACTGTAATGTATCTTAAATTGAAAACAATCTTTAGATAGATTTTTCCTCCAAAAGCATTTCATTCTAATAAATTTCATTTAAAGCTTTAAAAAAAATCTGATTTAAATAAATAAAAAAAATCCTCTATTTTAATTCATCAGACTCTGAACAAGGGCTCCAGGAAAGACATATCAATTTAAAATAATGTCACTAAGTGATAAGGTATATGGTAGGCGAGACTGTAATTATCAGTCGGTGAATTTATTTATCATGCTGAACATTGCATGATAAGGTTGCCTACTGTTAATACATTTTAATTCAGGGCTTGACAAATTTATCTGGGTTTTAGGAGCCAGCTAAAAAAATCTAGGAGCCAGACAACGGCACATAAACACAAACACACGCAGTCACACACAGACACATAGTCTGTCCCATATACATACAGGATCCTTTTTCACTAGGGTGAAAGTCCTCTCCTTGCACCCTCCACTTCTGAGTGCGAAACCTGTTACACCTTGTTTTTCTACAAATACATACAGACACACACACACACACACACACACACACACACACACACACACACACACATCCAGTCAGTCACATACAAAACACATCCAGTCAGACACATATATACACACAAACACATCCACACACATATATAAACACAAACACATCCAGTCACACACATATATATACACACAAACACATCCAGTCACACACATATATACACACAAACACATCCAGTCAGTCACATATATACACACAAACAAATCCAGTCACACACATATATATACACACACACAAAGACATCCAGGCAGACACATTTATACACATAAAACACATCCAGCCAGACACATTTATACACACAAACACATCCAGGCAGACACATATTTACACACAAACACATCCAGGCAGACACATATTTACACACAAACACATCCAGGCAGACACACACAAACACATCCAGGCAGACACATATTTACACACAAACACATCCAGGCAGACACATATATACACACAAACACATCCAGTCAGACACATAAATACACACAAACACATCCAGACAGACACATACACAAGAAAGTAGGTTTTTGGGGGGTTTTAAGAAAAAAAAAAAAAAGTTCACCTATCAATGTCCCCCCTCCCTGCCATTACACCTCAATGCAGGGAGGGGGGGGGCGGTTTCCGTTGCAGCCCGGTGGCACAGAGAAGCTTCCCTGCTATGCTCCCAGTTGATCAGCTATAACGCGGTGCGCGAGGGGGCGGAGCAGGAAGTCTGTGCAGCCGGTGCACTCACTCTGCTCCCTCGTGCACCGCTGCTGCAAAAAAGAAAAGGGGAAAAAAAGATCCCGTTGCCGAGGGCACCACGCGGGGCTCACATTACCCGGGCGCCAGGTCTGATTTCCTGGTCGCCATGGCGACCTGGCGCCCGGGGTTTGTCGAGCCCTGTTTTAATTACCTGTATTCTCTCAATAAAAGAGCACATATGTTCAAGCTTGCCATCACAAATGGAAAGGGGATAGGTTAAACACACAGTGCAGAGAATGGCATGTCAAGTGTACAGTGCTAAACTGAAGACAGGGAACTATGATGATTAATGAAGTGGAGAATTTCAAGTCATGGAAATAGTAGAGGAGACATGTTGAGGAGGATCAAGTAATAAATGCAAATATAAGAGGGAGCAGAACTATCAGGGTCAGGATTTTACATCATAGTCTAGATGGGTTGAGAAGCCAGTAGAGGACCCAAGAAGCAAGAATGTTGAGTGGGTAATATAGGCCTGCAGCACTATGTGAGTTGGGTATGGGATGAATATATGAGAGCAGTGCCAATTAGAAGACCTTTGTGGTAATCAAGATGGAAGAAAATAAGGGAGTCACCCAGGGTTTTTGCTGTAACTTGACTGAGAAGGGATGGATTCAAGCAGTATTCTTTTGGTGGAGTTTGCAGAACCACTGCTGTTTGAAAGTAAGTGTCCTGTTCTAGTATCGAATAAGAGCAATAACCAATAGCCCAGTCTGTGGAAATAAACATATAAAGGTCTACGTAATAAAGAGAGATTTGCGGGCAATAAGACGGAATTTAAATGGGAATCTCAAACTGTAGCGCATGTAGTTGAGTTTTTCCAAGGCTACTTTAGCCTTAAGTTTGAAATTCACATCTCAATTCCCTGCAAATCTCTCTTTATTGAGTAAACTTTATAGTCTGACATGCGTGGGCAGAGAATACAAAGGCAAAAGTCATGGAGCAAGCAGTTGTTTAGGACAAATGACCCAGAATAATATAATCTGTATAATAGATGATTTACTGTAATTAGGTGACAGCATTCCACATTGGAAATGATTCCATTAAAAACTAGAGCTCCTTACTATGGGTCTGACATGCTGTTCCAATATATGCTAGAAGGAACTGAATTGGTATCAGATGAAGTCATTGCTATTAAACCATTATTCTATCCAGATGCCTTCCGTCCTATGCGTCCAACAGGAATATGTGACACTGCCTTTATTCTGATGGCTCAAGGAAACTGATTTTAATTATGTTAGAGGTTTGGAGACATTCTGTCTGTTAACTAATTATATAAAGGACTGTTAGCTTTGAAAATGGCTATAGCATATAGGCACCTGCTGTCAAGTTCTTCAGTGATATCCTTAACTGGATTTATTATCCTCTAGCATCAAATGACGAACTGCTTGCTGTTATGGGATCATACAAATCAAATGCAGTCTCTTTGGGTCCCTGCAGATCACCAACTGTCATGTGACTTGCTTGCCCTTCCAAACCATTTTGTGTCAGTTATATATTAAAGTCTAGCTAGTGGTGAAATGCAGTTCCCTTTGGTTGTTTTAATACAAAATCTAATGGCCCTCCCCAATTAGGTTCTCTAATCACCAAAGTTAAAATTTGAATTCAAACCTTTGTAACATAAGTTAACAAGTAGAACAGATTTAATAGTTAACTACAAGACTTATGTTATAAAAAATCAAAAACTTACCTCCTCTCTCCAGCGGCCTCGGAATTATCTTAACTATTTCATTGATCCCGGAGTGGGGCGTTTGGGCCTCACCAGATGGCCACGTAGCCCACTTTTTGAGCAGCTCACTCTGCCAGCTGCAGATATACCCTCTCTTGGAATATCCTTTCCCCTATCTTTCACTCCCTCACTTATCTTTTTCGATCCTTTCTCGGATTACCCTCTCTCCATAACATTGTCACCTTATAGTCTGACACATGCTCTCATCGGGCTCATCCTTGGCCCTCTCTTTTTCTATACCTCTCTCTATTCCCCACTCAGTTTCTTCCCCCCCTTTCTCTTCACCACTTCTTTCCTTTCTCCGAAATGCCATATTGTTATATTACTTATTGGCTTTATATATTGTTGTGTCTTTTTATTGACCTTGTTTTTGATGTCCTTTTGACTGGTCTTATTTGAGTTTGGCCTTTTTTAAGTACTGTGAACATAATGCAAAGCATGATGAGTCTGCACACGATTTAAGAGGCCATGTGTCTTTTTATTACTGCCAATTTTTGACATGCTGTACTCGTAGCAGCTGGGCACGAGGTGGGTACATCAATCCGATAAAGGGCGCCTGTGACAATTAATTTGTAGACTCACACTATTACCAATAGGTTGAAGAATTTTCCCAGATATTTCTTGAATTTTTATAACCTGCTTATCTCATAAAGGTTTGACTTTAATTCCTTTTGTCCTCTGATGCTTCCACTTTGCAGGATTCCACCAGTGCCCTGGTGTTTAAATAGTCGGTACCATTAAACTTACCTTTCTTCTCTTGTTCAACTTTTGATCCCTTGAGCCAAATACGCTCTATGCTGTTAGTCAACAACGATGTGCTTATTATTCTATACCGTGTCTTGGATTGTGTACTCTGACATTGGTCCTGCTTGACTGTGACTCAAATAAATTTTAAATAATAAAAAAAAAAAACTCAAATCGTCATTGAACGCCATTGGTCTGTAAGATCTCAGTGTGCATGACGTTGAACTCACTGGAGTCCAAAGCTGATATGGACTTCAATGCGATACTGACACAAGTGTAAAACAGTCCTTTGTGATGAGAATTCTGCTCTATGGTCAGTCATACCACATATATGGACTGCTTATTGGCTGACTTGACCAAAATAAGGAGTGCTTAAAATAGATAGCAGCAAGCTACGGGAATCGGTTAAGAAATAAAATGTACTGAGGACATCTTTCTGGACATTCTGTACATATATTTAGAGTCTGCAACATTATGACTTCACTTTTTATTAGAATTGATTTTAAACCATTATGTAACTAGATTTAGACAATATTCTTTTTGTTTGCAATGAATAATCCATCACTAGGCAGTAAAACTTTAAATAGAGGAAATGGTAACTATTAGTAATACCAAAACAGGGATATTTTTTCAAATATAGCTACATGAGTACAAGAAATAACTTGTAGCATGTATTTACTCTACTTCCAGTAGAAGTATTATGGGCTAACACTGGAATTAAAGAATGTCTGGAATGTTTCTAAAATTACCCAGAAAAATAAATACATCTGCTCTTTTTGTTTTGGACAAAACTTGGGTCAGTTAATTCTTATCTGCCATCACAGTCTATGTTTCTGTTATTGATAATTCATTTTAGAACACTGTACATCTTGCCTATTTTTTTTTAAACTTTTCTTAACCCGTTCACGACAATGCACGTACATGTGCGGGCTCCCGTTGCAATGCGTTGGTGACAATGCCGTAAATGTAAGGGCTCCCATTGCAATGTGTTGGTGACAATGCCGTACATGTAAGGGCTCCCATTGCAATGCGTTGGTGACAATGCCGTACATGTACGGGCTCCCATAGCAATGCGTTGGTGACAATGCCGTACATGTACGGGCTCCCATTGCAATGCGTTGGTGACAACGCCGTACATGTACGGGCTCCCATTGCAATGCGTTGGTGAGAATGCCGTACATGTGCGGGCTCCCATTGCAATGCGTTGGTGACAATGCCGTACATGTACGGGCTCCCATTGCAATGCGTTGGTGACAATGCCGTACATGCAGGGGCTCCCATTGCAATGCGTTGGTGACAATGCCGTACATATACGGGCTCCCATTGCAATGCGTTGGTGACAATGCCGTACATGTACGGGCTCCCATTACAATGCATTGGTGACATTGCCGTACATGTGCAGGCTACGTTTAAAATAGAGCAATCGCAGCGTTTTTGCCACAATTCACTGTATTTTCAGCTTTCCAGTGGGCTTCACAAGTGAAGGTATCCAGGAAAGCAAAACAAATGGCCAGTGGGACTGTCCATGGGCGGTCTTCAAATAACAGGCTATAGTTTAACTGGTTTAACATTTTATTTCAATTAATGCTGATTTATCTCTTACCCGCAGACCACATTCTCTGTAACGCCCTCTCTTGCAACAAGTCCATCGATGGCTTTTAGCCCATACCTGAGTCATGTATCTCCAGGAATGGGCTTGGTTCCGGCAGAGCTTCTACCAAATACACAAGTCCTGGTTTCTGGGAATCCAGCTGTTGCAGTGCCCGGAGGCTCTGCAGGACAGAAACTGGTGCGCACGGACAAACTGGAGGTATGTGAGTGGTCAGGACACAGAATGGACAGAGGGTCTGACAGACATTCACTGGGACTTTCACGATGTACCTAGGCAACGTTAGAAATTTATCATATATTTAGGACCCCTTACAAATATAGATGACACTCCATTATTGATGTAACCTAGCAACAGGACACTGCTGCTAAGAAATGAGAGTCTATTAAAATACATTCATAATAGTAGAACCATTATCAACCCTTGTTTAATCCCTATATGGCTGTGGCCTGTACCACAATTTATCAGCTTTAGTCAGTGCATATTTCACCTTGAAAGAGCTGAAGAAGGGGGGATTGAGAGAACTAATTCTCACAACAGTGATTCAGCTAGATGTTCTAAATAGATGGATGAAAGTTTACTCTCTTTAAAGTGACAGTATCCCGTTTGTTGCAGAAATAAGACCAAAGTATCTGACTTGGAGAATTTTGGCTTAGATATTGGAACTTGCTAATTCCTTCTTTATTGCAAAGTCATGTAAATGTTTATTAACAAAATACTCAATTTGTTTTGTTTCCGAAAATATGTTATTTGTTTGTATTGAATTAACAATACAAATTAAGAATGGGCTTGATGAAATACATAATGTGTTTTATTGTGTATTATGTGTCTGGAGTGCGTCATGATGTTTTGTTTCTTTTTAAGGTTTGTAGAGAGTTCCAGCGTGGGAACTGCACCCGCGGTGAGAATGATTGCCGTTACGCCCACCCGATAGATATTGCCATGATCGACACGAATGAGAACACTGTAACAGTTTGTATGGATTACATCAAGGGCCGCTGCTCTAGGGAGAAGTGCAAGTACTTTCACCCTCCTGCGCATCTGCAAGCAAAAATAAAGGCAGCCCAACACCAGGTGAACCAAACAGCCGCAGCTGCAATGGTAAGGGCATACCTGTTCTTTATCTACAGAGATTTACTATAGGTGCCTGGGGGGGTAATTAAATTGCCATTAACCCTACTGGGATGGCACAACCTGCAATGTGCAGTATTGCCTAATAACACCAACACCTAATTATACATGGAGCACATGACAGAAATTCAAAATACATTTAAGTTTGTAATAAAAATCGTATCTGCTGTGCGAGGCACAACGGGGTAAATTGCATGTAACTTGTAAAGTACCTAATGTTTCTCCATTAGAGAATGTATTAATAATATGATTTTTTGGGGGGCTTTTCAGAGCTGAATCACTCACAAAAAAGGTTCTTAGATTTAAAAATCTAGCGTCCACTCATTGTTTAGTCCCCCCTGCTGATCCCATGTAAAAACGAGGGTCTCTCTCTGCGCTAGCAGAGAAAGCTGGTCGCCGACCAGATGGCTGCCTGCTTCCTATGGAAGCATGGCAGCTGCAGATCAGAGGATAAACTGCCGTGTACTATCAAAAATAGCATGTTATGTGAAACATATATAAAAGAAGCTTTATATCAAAACACAATAAGGATCCAGCACGCGCCAATTTTAAGTGAAGTGATTTATTCAAACACAGGCGACATTTCAACCCTGGCGGGAGAAAAACCCGCCAGGGTTGAAATGTCGCCTGTGTTTGAATAAATCACTTGTCTAAAATTGTCGAGGGCTGGATCCTTATTTTGATTCTTCTACACTGCTGGCTTGGGTGGCGCCCCAGAACCTCGGCACCACTACATTCAAGTGTGCGGATTCGGATATTTAATTTATTATAGCAAAACATAATTTAATTAAAGTTTATAAAATTGAACAGTTAACATTTTGCTTGTTTTAATAATTATACATTTTAATATAAAAGTACTTTTCATTTGTGTTAATATTTTTTGGGCTGTTTCTCATAATTTTAGGATTTTATAGGGATATATATAACAAAGACCACAAACACCATGTCTTGACTCCATTAACCATCATTGCATAATTTGTTTTATCTAGTTCATTTTCTTGCATGACTTTTGTAAGCTCTAAAAGCAGCAATCTTAATTTACTCTACTTTTTGTTTCTATATTCAAAAACTAAAGTTATCTAAGACTTTTAATTCAAATTATCTAAGCCAGAAAGCTGACCCACTTGTAATGTTGGGTATAGTAATAGTTGCTCCCCCCCCCCCCCCCCCCAATAGGTCATATCCAATAGGAAATGGGGATTTATTCACACGCTTGGTGACGTTTCAACCGTAAGGGTTGAAATGTCGCCAAGCGTGTGAATAAATCCTTACTTCACACTGGGTGCTGGGCTCTATATCTTTATTTATGTGACTTTTGGAGATTTGGGCGGCATCTTGGAGCTTCGGCACCTGGTTTTCTTTTTGGTGCGGATCTGAAACTATTTAGTTATCAATAGGAAATGGAACTGGATTTAAGATATAATAAATGAAAACACAGTATAGCTTAGTCAAACCGCTGGTTCCAGTTCTAGGAAAATCACAAAACGTTGTCTATCTAGAGTTAAACTTACTGCTAGGATATGCATATATATGTTGCTGCTTTTTGAGTGTATAAACAAAGTCATCAGTTGTATTAAATTAAATTAACTAAAGTCGCCACTGTGTGTGCATGTTCCGTCTTAATATATTGTGTAATGCATTATTTTTTCCCCCCTCCTTTTCTTCACCTATCCACAAAATGTCGCTCTCCTTACGATGCACCTCTGCTTGCTGTTTTGTTGTTGCGCTTGACCCCCTTTGGCTCATTGCAACCATGTGCTCCCTGCCTGCTAATTAAGACTCAGCCAGATGTCAGATCATTGAAGCGATCCCACAAGGCACCCCTTGACCTGGTACTTTGGACCTTTGACCTTCTTGCTTTGCATGTGACCATTTCAAAGAGCATGCATATGTGTTCACTTACATTTCATATTCTCTACTGGTTTGCAGCCCATGTCTGTCCAAGCAGCCTTAAAATGATTTCCCTGAATTTGAAAAGCAATTTTTTGGCCCAGTGTATGCAAGAAGCACACATTAATTAACAGTTATTTTCATTAAAAAATTGAAAATCATATTTCGATCTGTTGACACATATGTCTTGCTAAAGATCTCAGCTATCCCAAAATATAGTGTATTAGTCAAACACAAGATTGCTTTTGCCTGATTAAAATGCCTATAGAATAGTGTTCTTAAGTGCGTCTTTCAGAAAACATAGAGGTTTAATCCAAGTATAACATTTACACTTGGAGAAAATCATCTAATGAAGCTGCCACAATTGGTCGGTCAGCACATCAGTCATGTATGACACTCTGGGGTCTATTCACTAAAATCAGAATTTTGGCAAAATTAGAGCTAATCTTGACCTCTAAACTCATACAATCTTGCCACCCCCTCAGATGCCTCATCCTGACCTAGCAAAATGGTATTCACTAACATTTTGTACAAGGTGGAGATGAGGCAAGGGAAGGTCAAACTAGACCTCCAAGACTAAAAAAAAAAAGGTAAATAATTAACCACAGGACACGCAACACAAATGAAGGGTCAGGGCTGGTAGCACTGGTCCCCCTCTTTCATTAAATGGTGCCTGGAGCTTCCATTGGCCCCAACCATAATTATGTGCTGTGAGCCTGCTTATTGGCTCTGAGTACACACCCCATTTCTAATACCTGGCTAGGAGCCAATAAGCAGGCTCCCAGCACATATTTATGATTGGTGCCATTGGCAGCTCCAGGCACCATTTTAATGAAAGGTATAACATCTCACACAAGGCAAGTTGTGGGAAGGGGGTTTATAGGTGTTGTCTGTGGTGTATCAATACATAAATGGTTGAAGAATAACATGCCAACCAAACAGTTATTTATTAGAATCCATAAGTCTAAATGTTGGATTAAGTCTTTAAGATCAAACCATTATTTTGGTGGTGTACTCACTACACATTAATTACTTCATGGCAATGCCCAGACTTGTATGGGTTAAAGTGCAAGGCATTGGTGAAAATGCCCATACACATGCTGGGTGCTTTAAAACCTCTGCCAATCGTGAAATTTTCGTGGCATCCAGGAAAGCAAAAATGGCCGCCGCACTGCCCAATTGCTGTGGCAGCCAGTTACGGAAATGGGCAGTTATATATGACAGGTCACTGATGATCATCACTGGCCTTTCAATCACCCCCTCCCCCCCAAACCTTATGCAAATTTGTTGAGGGGTGTTCCAGGACGACTCTGGATTGAGGCAAGTCTGGAACGCCCCAAAAAAGGGCACATCTGAAGCGCAAAAGCTGTATCAGCAATCGCAGAGAGGATTGGACAAGTTATCACAATCCACAGTCTTCCACCCCCACATGTAGGGTGTGGATGGGGTGGGTTGATCCTGGTTGCCTTAAGAGTTAGGCCGAACAGGATAAACCATTATTTTTTTGTATTTATTCATGTGATCACATGCAATAAATGACAATTCAGTGTTCTGTAAACATTGGATTTTTAGATTCATCCCTCTCTCACTGACACACTTGGATCTTGTGTCAGAGAGAGGAGAAAGATATACTGTTAAGTAAAACCATGGTCTCAAAAGAAAGCCCTATCTGTCCTTAGATAAACAATATATAATATGTGTGGATTAATTTAAGAAGCAAGGATAATACCACATTTTTAGTATGCTTCTAAGGCAAAGATGGGTTTCAAGAGTTTAATGAAAGGATGACTGAAGTATTAATAGTAAACTATAATGGCCATAAATTATTTGTACATTTAAGTGTTGTGCAATGCTATAGATTAATATAAAATCATTCATTCGTGGAAATAGCACCAAATAGTGCCACTGTTGTGCATGCCACAAACAGAAGTTGGAAACCTGCACCATAAGCGCTAGCCACCAGGGAGGCTACATTGGGGGGAGGGAGGGGGGAGACAGACAACATTGGGGGGAGGGTGGGGGAGAGAGACAGACAACATTGGGGGGAGGGTGGGGGAGAGAGACAGACAACATTGGGGGAGGGAGAGGTGGAGATACAGACAACATTGGAGGGAGGGTGGAGGAGAGAGACAGACAACTTGGGGGGAGGGTGGGGGAGAGAGAAAGACACCGTTGGGGGGAGCATTGGGGTAAGTCTTGGGGGTAGGGGCAGCATTGGCACATAAAAGGTAAATAAAAACAAGAAATTCATTTTTTTTGTATCATAAGTTTTTATTAAAGATGAAAAAGCTATTTACATGTGAATATATACAAGTTAAACTTTTTTCCTATAGGGTAGTCTTATATTCAGGCTTTTAATTTTTTTCCTAAAGGAATATCCATACTTTGGGCGGTCGTGTTATAATCAGGGTCGTCTTATATGCGAGCAAATACGGTATGTTTTGTGGAATTGCACAGCCTATTTTCATAATGTTTGTTTTACCATTTCTTTCCTTTCACCTCGTGGTTGATCTCTTAGATAAATCACTTCTTATATATGTAATAAAATATTTTTTTCAAAGAGCCCACCATAAGGTAAAAAGAGAGTCATGGTAAAACACTATTATGATAATAGGCTGTGCAATTCCCTAAAACATAATGTGACCAGTGATCTATAACAAAATCCACATAGATATAGTCAGTGTCAGAGGAGTTAACCCCGGGATTGCTTGACATATATATAGGCAGTGTCAGATGAGTTAACCCCTGGATGGCTAGACAGATATAGGAAGTGTCAGAGGAGTTAACCCCTTGGTGACTAGACAGATATTGGCAGTATCAGAGGAGAAAACCCCTTGGGTGGCTAGACAGATCTAGGCAATGTCACGGGAGTTAACCCCTTGGGTGGCTAGACAGATAAGCAGTGTCAGAGGAGTTAACCCCTTGGGTGGCTAGACAGATAGAAGCAGTGTCAGAGGAGTTAACCCCTTGGGTGGCTAGACTGATGGAGGCCGTGTCAGAGGAGTTAACCCGTTTATCCACACACTCACTCACACACAATGACAGACAGTCTGTCACACACACACACACTCTCACTCACACTGACATACACACACACTCACACTGACATACACACTCTCACTCACACTGACATACCCACACACTTACTCACACTGACATACACACACACTCACACTGACATACACACACTGTCTAACTCTTTAACTTACCTGCTGCAGGCATTTCATTGCGTTGAGTGCCTCATGTGAAGGAGGGACTGAGCCAGTCATGGGAGGCTTCTGAACTCTCATCCAATCAGGAAAGTTGAGAGGTCTCATCTGATTGGCTGAGACCTCCTTCTATCAAGCTCCCAGACACAGGAAAAAATGAAAGAAAAAGACCGCTGCATGGAGCAAAGTGCCGCTTCAGCCAGGGTGCCACCTGGGGCAGCTGCCCCAGTCTGCCTCATTAAAGGGCCGGCCCTAAGTGCCGGCGACTCCCACTGTTAAAGAAAATCAGGTGCTAAGAAGGATCTGAAAAGTCTGTACTTTGTTACATTACCAGTAAAATTTGGCTATATAAAATAACCATAACGTATTTTCACACACATGCTTTAGGACTTTTCCATTCCGGTATGTCAGCATTTCATACTCAATATATAAAGGAAGGGTTGATATTTTCTAATTTTTCTTAAATTGCTCTCAATATATTTTGTTCTTCATACCAATAATCAGTTCATCCAAACTGGAGAAACTTAGCTAGCATTACTTTATAAACTCATGGGAGAAAGAAAAAGGGAATTTTCCATATAAAATATGTTAATTAGGAGACACAGGATTTTTTACATCTTGGTACAATTGGCACTTATTTCAGCTTCCCTTGTAAACCAATGGACATTGTGAAGTAGGTGGCCATTTTGAGGCATTGGGCTGCAAACCGGATGTTCTTTTACATTTATAAGTATTAGCTTTCGTTTTCCATTGCTTAATTTATTGGTATATTTTAGGACCTTTAATGTTTTTTTGTCTGGAGTGTTTTGTTATGTATCAGATTATTTATGTTTCTCCTTAAGAACTTTAGCAATGTAAGTGTTGCAGACATGTTTAGTTCTGGGTGACAGAATTTGAACAAAGTAGTGTATAACATATGCACTTATTCATTCATTAAAAAAATATTTATTTAATGTAAATAGCAATTAATGTGTAATTTCTCACCAATAATGTTTGTTTTAGTGCCAAAATCACTAATTCCTTGCAGTAATAGACTATTATGTTGTGAATGGTACATACTGTCCACATTTAAGGTCAGACAAACTGAAGAAAGGGACATACCAACATGCAGATGTTTGTTTAGGATATTGTTTGACAAAAAAAACAAGAAAATATATATATCAAACCTCCCAACATTTCAAAATGTGAAAGTGGGACACTTTTTTTTTTTAATCGCTCTCGCACAACTCACCCAATAGAAGAAATTGCACCTTTACTGCGAGTTATTACATGACTGGGGCTTTGTCATACAGTATGACTGAGCCCCGGCCATGTAATACAACTCACAGTAATGTGAAACTGATTCAGCGGCCGAAACCACTTTAACTGATTCGGCCATTGGGAGTGAGGCGAATTTGTTAAAGCTGCGACGGCCGCAGAATTAGTTAAAGTGGTGTCGGCCGTGGAATATACATATATATATACATACACTGAAAATGTAAAAGTGATACAAGCTTTGGCCAAAATAGTTGACTTGGAAAAATTATTATTGAATTCAGTTTTGCAAATCTATGCGATAGAGGGGAATATTAAAAACATATTCTATAAATATTCATCTTTATAAATTCCCTAGCCAAAGATTTGTAGTGTGCATATTATTTAGTAAGGTAGGTGGTAATTTACATTCAAATGTCACATTTGTTTAGCTTGTATACTCTTATATTTTCATTGTTTTACTGTTCTCCCTTTCAGACCTACCATATCACAGGAAGTTTACACATAAAATAACTCTAAACAACATTAAAGAAACTAATTCTTGATTTTTGTCTTTCGTTTACTTATTAAATTTGCCACTAGGATTGCTACCCAGTCAATATTTTACCAGCAGGTCCATAAACAAATTACCGTATTTGCTCGATTATAAGACGAGGTTTTTTTCAGAGCAAATGCTCTGAAAAATCCCCCTCGTCTTATAATCGAGGTCTCTTATAATCTGACCTCAAATTGAGGTCAGATTATAAGACATGAATCCAGGTCCCCAGCAGAGCTGCAGGGGACCTGGATCCCCCTCTCTAGCAGCAGGGGATGTCTGCGCAACGAGCGCAGACTCCCCTGCTTCCGCCCGGCACGACCGCCGGGGCTTCTGTGAAGAAGCCGGGTACTTCCGCTTTCGTCACAGAAGTCCCGGCGAGCGTGCCGGGCGGCAGCAGGGGAGGTCTGCGCTCATCGCGCAGACTTCCTCTGCTGCCCCACTAGCCACCAGGGTAAATCGGGCAGCTGGGGGATGTCTGCACGATACGTGCAGATATCCTCCATGCTGCCCGACACGGCAGACTATTATGACGGACAGCTGTCCGTCATAATAGACTGCCGTGTCGGGCAGCATGGAGGATATCTGCACGTATCGTGCAGACATCCCCCGGCTGCCCCCACTAGCCACCAGGGATCAAGGTAAAGGGGAGGGAGGGAGGGGGTTAAGAAGAGACAGAGACATGGGGGCAAGGGAGGGAGGGGGTTAAGAAGAGACAGAGACATGGGGGCAAGGGAGGGAGGGGGTTAAGAAGAGACAGAGACATGGGGGCAAGGGAGGGAGGGGGTTAAGAAGAGACAGAGACATGGGGGCAAGGGAGGGAGGGGGTTAAGAAGAGACAGAGACATGGGGGCAAGGGAGGGAGGGGGTTAAGAAGAGACAGAGACATGGGGGCAAGGGAGGGAGGGGGTTAAGAAGAGACAGAGACATGGGGGCAAGGGAGGGAGGGGGTTAAGAAGAGACAGAGACATGGGGGCAAGGGAGGGAGGGGGTTAAGAAGAGACAGAGACATGGGGGCAAGGGAAAGAGAAAGGCAGCATTGGCACATAAAAGGAAATAAAAACAAGAAATGCATTTTTTTATATCATCATTTTTTATTAAAAAAGCAATTTACATGTGAATATATACAAGTTTAACTTTTTTCCTATAGGGTAGTCTTATATTCAGGCTTTTAGTTTTTTTCCTAAAGGAATATCCAAAGTTTGGGGGGTCGTCTTATAATCAGGGTCGTCTTATAATCGAGCAAATACGGTATTTGAATCCAATGTTAAGTGTAGGGAGGCAGTAGCATGGCCGGTATTTTTCAAAAGAAAAGGTGGCACCCTCTTATTAGCGCTTGGTGGACAAGTGACAAACTCAAAGAAATAGTTGAAGTTCTAAAATTCCAACATTATGCACTTATGGATTTCTCCATCTCAGCCATGTAGAAGGGGGTATCCAACATTTGGTCCATAGGCTAAATGTTGCCTAACAACAAGGTGTGGCCTAACTAAATTAACTACACAAATACTCAGTAGGCCTATAAATTTAAACCGTTTTTGGTCTGCCTTTGTATGACTGCTAAATAAACATTTTTCTATGGCTACTCAGCCCTTTTTTCAGTATTAGTGTAGATAAAAAATTAAGGCACATGCATTTCTTAGTACATAGCCCCAGATCTTGTAGTATACTACAGAAAATACGTGGATGTCCCTGATATACAAAGTTGGAGGTGTATTTAAACGACTCTGAAATTTAAATTATGCTAGAATTTTCAGTTTTTATGAAACATTTACAATTTCCAGGGATGGGCACCTGGAGACTGTTAAATAAATGTGGAAAACTGGCTTAATACTTGCATTTTGCTGCGTTGGCGGCATCCTACACAGGAAAAAGTGCGTCACCACACACTTCCCAATAACCAAACCAGTGTTAACACTGCTGTCATCTGGCAGTTTGCAGGTTCACAGTGTCCCTCTAAAGGTTTCATAAAGCCAACATCTTATTAATAAGCATTGCTTTCCTCAAATCACAGAATTAATATAGGATGAAATCTAAAACTGTTTTTAAAATGTATATGTTGCTTTGCAACAAATATGTTCACCAGTGCAGTTGTTGGCTTGTTTATAAGCCTATGCGAGACAAGCTTGTCCACTTTTTTTTTTTTTTGGTCTATCAGAAGCCCTCGCTGGTTAAACCAAAAAAATAATCAGGTAGAACTCTTCCCCCAGCTTGCACTGTTTAAATTGATGAATAAGGTATATAATGAAGACATACTAGCTACCATATCACGGAGTTGCAGCCCCATGACATGCAACTATTGGTGTGTAGGCATGCCAGTTATTAATGACAGCTAGTGGTTGTATGAGGAACACCAATAGAAAATTGACATGAACACACACCAATGACTGATAACCTGAGTTGCTCCACTTGTGGAGTTGAGCTCAATGACATGGGTGTCTGGAGGTCTTTCATGAACAGTGCACATTCAGAAGATGTTAAGACATTTCCCATTGGACTGCAGAAATTATATATACATATTCTGAGATGTGATGTGTGTTGCTCAGCTTCCCAGCTGTCTTGGTGCATACAAAAGTAAACATTACGTGGCTCTGTTAGCACTGCTCTTTTCCTGTCACCAATAATTGTGGTCTTGGCTATTTTTAAGCTGAGTAATGTAGATAAATAATACTAGATATGTAAGCCTTTCATGAGCTGGGAAATTAAGTAGAGGGAAGAGTCCATAAATTCCTGATCCCTCAATAATAGGGATCCAAAAATATAATCCCCTGTATATGGATCAGGTTGAGTTAGTCTATATAAGTTGATCTGACCTTCTGTCTTTAAATAGTATATACTAATTAACACTTGGTGTTAACAACAAGGTAGCTTTTTTAAAAAAAAAAAAACACTGAAATTACTTTTCATTAGTTGATCTGTGACACTAATATTCCACAAAATATTCCACAGTGCTGTACAAACATAACAACATAAATATGTGTTGTCATTACAATGTAGAGAACATATTGGGACTAAAGGAGAAGGAACTATTTCCAAGAGACATACATGATGCACTCATTATTCAGTAGCTTTCTTTATAGTCTTCATAGTCCTTTTTTATGCATTATTTAGCTCAAAACACTGACTTGCTGAAAAAATCCTGTTACCCACAACGTGTTGTTGCAGTTAAGCAATGCAAAATCTTTTTAGTTAATTATTAACTTTTAAAACAATATTCTCTATGTACTTTTCTTTTCCTTTTATTCTTTACAGTTGTAATTTTACTCTTCGTTATCTTTAATGCATCTTTTTCAGTTGATTTGTTTGTTTGGGGACAATAATACAATGCTGGTGGTTGTGTGTATCACAGTTCATGTCTCTTTAATTCCCAGGACTTTCCTAATTGCTTTAACAGACTCCCTCTTCTGCAGGGACTGCAACCTGGAGCACTTCAACCTTTACCAAAGAGGCCAGCACTTGAAAAAAGCAATGGAGCCACCACAGTGTTTAACCCAAGTGTTTTTCACTATCAACAGGCTCTAGCTAATATGCAGTTACAACAACCCACATTTATCCCTACAGGTAAGCAATGCCAATAAATCTAATCTGCTTTCATGGAGGAAGATGTGAGTTTCTATCATTTCAAATATATAGTGTGAGCACAAAAGGCCAATGGGAAATAGGATAGGGGAATGAGATAAGTATCTTGGCTTTCCTTTGTACTATATGTAAAGATATAAAAGACAGAACATAGTGCATTTTAATTTAAAATATACCACTTTAAAAAAGAATGTTCCACATATACATACACTATAAAACACAAAAATAATTCACATAAAATTAAAAGGTTTTGTGCCTTACAGCCTTGTGGGAGAAATACTATAATTGAATTTGCATTCTCTTTGGTGTCCTATGCATCACTCTTGATTTGACTATACCTGACACATTTCACTGCATCAATTGCATCTTCAGAGGTTAAGTGTCAATAAAATTCTACTGTTCATATTTCTTTTCCTTGTTGGAGATAGAATTGAATCCAGTATTCGGTGATGTGCTTGTGGTTAGTTCACAGTGATTCTTCACCTTGCAGAACATGTGCCCAAATAAACAGTGGGGTTAGAATAGTGGTCAGAACACCATTTGGGGAATGCATTAAGTTAGCAAGACTCTGAACTTCTAAAACGGTTCAGTGATTGAAATCTCTATTAAAACATTTGAGTGTTGGGTATTCAACTTCAGTTCTATCACTAACAGATTGTCTAAGATAATAAATATGAACAGTTACATTTCATAGATACTTAACTCAGAGTAAGCTGGTGAAAAGTGTAATGACGCACAGAGAACCCAAGATTAGCTAATTAAATGGCACTATTTCTCTAAGACAGGGGCGTCACTAGGGTTGGTGTCACCCGGTGCGGAAACTCATGGTGTCACCCCCCTGGATTTCCTCCAATACAATGCCAAACAGTTTCCTTAGTAATGCCAGTTAGATGGCCTATTAACTATGCCACACACAGAAGCCCCATAACTATGCCACACACTGGAGCCCCATAAATTATGCCACACCAGAGCCCCATAAATTATGCCACACCAGAGCCCCACTATTTATGCCTCACCGCTGCCCAATTAATTATGCTACACACACAGGTGCCCCATAATTATGCCACACAAAAGACTCCCCATAATTATGCCACTCACACACAGGTGCCCCATAATTATGCCACACAAAAGAGTCCCTTAATTATGCCACACAAAAGAGTCCCTTAATTATGCCACACATAGGGCCAAATTAATATGCCACACACAAGCACCCCATAATTATGCACACATGGAACCGCCATTAATTATACAACACACAGGAGCCCCACGAGGTGACAATTGTACAAGTCTAAAACAATACATATCTATACATACAGACATCTCTCTCTCTCTCTCTCTCTATAACAGCCAATTTGCCCAATTATATGCCAGTATCATTTTGTCATTAATAAGCCACAGCCAATCTTCCTATTAATATGTCAGTATTATTGTGCCAGATGCCAATACCATTGTGCCATTAAGATGCCAGTATTATTGTGCCATTCATATGCCAGTAATATTGTGCGATTCAGATACCAGTAATATTGTGCCAGTCAGAGCCCAGTAATATTGTGCCAGTCAGAGCCCAGAAATATTGTGCCAGTCAGAGCCCAGTAATATTGTGCCAGTCAGATACCAGTAATGTTGTGCCAGTCAGAGCCCAGGAATATTGTGCCAGTCAGAGCCCAGTAATATTGGTCCATTACCCTGATCGTTATTCCTCCCCCCTTCCCCATCACTTACCTCCTGGCTGAAGCTCCGTGTCCCCCGCCGGACGTCTCCGTGTAGTGTTCCCTCCGGCAGCACGGGTGTCACGGGCGGTCTGCACCCCCAGAACCCCCCTCGGGACGCCACTGCTCTAAGAAATCTTTAAAGTTGCGTGGGGCTTCTTCATTTTATGGAACTTATATTTGGCCCATGCAATTTTTTGTAAATATATTGTATATTAATATTTTAAACCTTTTTTATTAAGTGGTGTATTTTACATTATTACTCATGTTCCTGACTTTTATACAAAGTGTTATTTAAAGCTACCCACAGGAGCTAATTCGCTTTCATGCAGGTCACGCCTATATATTTGTATTAGTTCTCTGCCGCTTACAAAGAATAAATCTTCACCACTCAAGTTCATGTGGACTACATTTCCCATGATGCATCTGAAAATCATGGGAACTGAAGTAATCTGGAGCTGTAATATTTGGTTCTTGGCTAGTCAATCCCACCATGTTGGTTACTTTACTAAGTGAAATCACAGTGTATCACTTCATATGTCTGGTCTTCCTTATTTCATTCATTGCTTTTTGAAGCCTGCTTTGCTTCCACGCTTCCACTCTTCGTCAGTGCCTCACCCGCTGAAACATTTTTTTATTTCGTAGGGTGTTGCCGTTTGTTTTGATCCTGTCTCTACTTAGAGGTTCATAAGATCTAAATGAAGCCATGGATACTTGTTAGTGGTGGTATAAGTGTTTCAGAGGATAATTAACTATAGACTTTAGGTGGCAGTGGCTTTGGGTAACACCATTTGTTATTATGGCTGTGCAGGGATAAAATGGTGTTTGGATGATACATTAAAAAGATAAATATTTTAAAAGCCAATGGGGTTCTGTAAATCAGGTAATTTAAAACAACTTAGAGTTGTGATTTTACAATATCAATAAAGTCATGATGAAAGCATTATTCTATTTATTTAGGATGGCCGTGCAATCATTTTTTTTTTGGTGTATGCAGTTGTAAAGCAGGGGTGTGGAATTTTTAAAAAAAATCTACTTGTCCAAGAGACTAAAGGGGTAGCCCTATGTACTTGTCCCTCATGACAATCTACTAGTCCACACACATGCAGAGACAGTTACACACACAGAGACACACAAACAGTCAAACACAGACAGACAGTCACACACACACACACACACACACACAAACCAGCAGTTTTGGGGCTTTTTTTTAAAGAGAAAAAAAAGTATATTTCTCTTTTTCTCAATGTGTCCTCCTGCTGCATTACCTCATTTCAGAGGTAGGCATTTCTACAGCAGCCTGGTCTGGGCCTTTCACACAGGCACAAGACCATCTTACCCCTTCCCCATCTATCTATTTCCATTTCCCCCTTGTCTGTCTTTCTCCGCCATGTCATATTTGTCTGTCTCTCTCTTCCATCTTCCTTTTTTGTCTGTCTTTCCCCCTTCCTATTTTTTTGTGTATACCTCTCCTTCATCCTTGTTATTGTCTGTCTCTCTCCCTCAATCCCCTTTTTGTGTCTCCTATATCTCCCTTTATGTTTGTCTCTCCCCATCTCCCTTTTTTTCTGTCTCTCTCCCTCATTTCCTATGTAGTTTGTCTCTCTCTCCCATAAACCCTTTGGTTTGTCTCTCTTCCATCCCTCCTGCACTTATATACCTAAGTACTACACATTTCCCACACTATACACGGGAAACCAATCGCAGCGTTGAGACTTGCACACAGACCTGCAGCTTTCCTGAATGGGGATGGACTGCCACTTCCGCCGATGACGCCTCCCTTCACCCCGCTTCCCCCCTTCCCCCATCACATGTAAGATACCCTTCCACCCGCTCTGCGCTCCCCTGCTCTATGTTTACATGCTAAATGTAAAAAAAAAAAAAAACCTGACCTGTATCCGGAATTGCTATTGTCCTGGCCGTCGGGCAATAGGAATTTCACATGCCTGTAAAGTAAGGCTGGTTGGCAATCTGTTCATATTTGCAACAATTCTAAACTGACATTTTCTTTGTCTGACAGAAAAACTGGAACTTTACAACGAGTATAGAGATTCAATGTCCCAAGCTGTATTAAATGTTCTTCCCAATTACATTCCTAGTATAAAGTGGTTTCAGAGGCATTTTCAAACACAAATCTACACAACCAGCCAGGCAGCCGACTTGCTTTTACTACAGAAATCCTAAACTTGCAGTACTGCCATCACTGCAAGGGATTCTGGGTAGGCATATCCAAATAAGGTTAACAATGATCACATTTTTGCCTCTGTATTTACGTGATACATTGCCCCCTGGAATAACCTTATTAAAATAAATTATTCTGGCTTGTGTAGATTTGTGTCTAATAATGTTAATTTTTAAGTGGAGGGTTTTTCCCATCACCTTTATCTGCTTCATAACTTAGGTTATCCAGTGATATGGAAATGATTATTTGTATTCCTTAAAACGTTATATAATGTGGGTTGTATGAAGTATGCATAGAAGTATATGAAAGGCATCTAATTTCATTCATATCTTGATTAAAACATTTTGTGTGTCACCCTGAAACAGTTTGAAGTTATATATGTTACTTACCAATTGTGTGTCAGGATCTAGTGTCCTTCTTACAATAATGATCACACAATTAATTAGGGACCGAGAAAGGCAGGGCTTGGTCTATATCTGGTAAAGATTGAATGGGTCATTTGGAGTGCTCAGCTAAAGCGATTGAGATTGATGTTTATTCCAGATTAGACTAGATCTCCCAAAAAAGCAGTGTCTAGTGGTGTCTCAAACAAGCCAGGAGACACCAATAAAGGTTTTATTTCTGGGGTTAACGTTACTCTTTCAATCAAAGATTGAAAGGTGGGATTTGAAGTGACTGCAGGTATTTTAGCCAATCAAATTGCTCTAGATTTAACATGGTTTTTTTTTAAATAAATTTTCTGCAAAATGAAGTCACTTTACTAAAGCCCAACTGGGGCTTTGATATAAGTGCAATGTTTTTATTTTGTATGTGCAGAGTTCTCTTAGGTAGCAGCTTAATGATAAATGTTTTTGTGGTAAATGAAATGTTCTAATGGTTTCTTTGAGGTTTTTTTTATGTTTGTTTTCCGTCACTACACTACTTACTATCATTTTGATAGATGATAAATGCAAAATAACAGGAGAATATACAAAGTGTTGTCCACCCCACATAAAATACATTACACACAATGGAAATCCTCCTTCTGATGTCTTTCCAGCTCTGCTCCCAATATTCTCTTAAAGAAATGGGAGCATATGAAAAGTCTAAATAACGAAAAAAGAATGTGTATATTAAACCCACAGCATTATTGCTCAAGGCATTGTACAATAATCTCTAAAGTAATAGTGTAATAGATGGACTTCCAAGCTAATAGATGCAGGCAAAAGGAAAGAGCAAATATTTATATATAACGGGGCAATAAAGCACAATTTCTTTGTGGGCATATTACTGTTTTACTTTATACTGTGTTTGGTGCTCAGTTTTGAAAGTCGTTCAGAAGTTAATTTGTTGTAAAATAAGTATGCAGCCAGATTTATTCTCAGGAGCATATGAGGTAGTCATTTTTTAAAAGTTTTAACAAAAAACTATAGGTTTTAATTAAAGTGGGTTTGTCAGCTAAAAATGTAAAGGTTATAAGCCAAAATCACTAACAAATAGTTACATAAAGTGATATGCTGCTACGAAGGCTTCTTATGTGGGTTGAGGGTGCACATATGCTTTGTTACCCAGCATGCACTTGTTGCATTCTAGGATGGAATGATTTGCGGTGTGGTTTTAGGCAGCCCCTTCCACAGCAGGGTTGTTATTCATGTAGGTGGCCTAATAACTTACACAAGTAAATGGGGGAAAAATGTAATGTATTCTTCATACCATGACATGTACATATGAAAGCATGCACTCTTTGTAAAGCAGCCATGTCAGATTTCATGACTGATGCGCTTGCAAGGTCAGTGCTTAGATAAACAAAATGGATTCTGTTGGTGTTAAGCTATGTATACTATACTGCATACTTTATGTAAAACATGAATGTCACTTCATAAAAGTAAAGAACTGTTTTCTTTGTCAACCTTAGATGGCAACTGCAGTATTAAACAAAAATGTGGATTTTCAGAGACATTTTGAGGGGAAAGAAGTAAAATAAAAGTTAGCACTCTGTAGATTAGAGTAGGATATTCTAACACCCCTTCCTTAAGCTATTTTAATATCTCTTTAGAAAAATCATGACTTGTATAGGAGAAAATCTTATTATGATTTTTTTGTATGATAAAAAGCAGCAACACACACCATTTCTGTGCTTATAAATGTATTGTGTTTGAAATGTTTTAGTTTCCTTAATTATAATTGGCTTTTCCCTTTTTTTCTCTTTTTTTTTTTCTTTTGATAACGCTGTCTTGCTTTGCACTGTGATTGCATGCTGCTCCTGGTGTAACCTTCATGGTGATGTCACATGGCTTGCTGCTGTGATACCTACCACGCTCCTCCAATCCACCATATGTTGCTATGGTTACCATTAATCCTCCACCCTCCTGTATGTCGCTTCCATGGTTCCCTCCTGAAAGTTCCCATGATGCACGGTGCTACGCCCACCACTGTTTCTGCAGCAACAACACCTGCCACCAGCGTGCCCTTCGCTGCAACAGCTACAGCCAATCAGGTTTGGCCCTTTAAATAGCTTTATTTCACATGTAGAATCCTGACATATTTAATTAACAGTAACAATCATATGCACCTTTAGGATGGATGAAGAGCACAATTGTTGGTATTTTCTATTTTATATAAATAGGCTTTGGATTACAGTTTTTCAAATGCATTATTTTATTTGAATTGGAAAAATACAATACGTTAGTAATCAGTATTTTAATTATTGCAATTATTACATAATAACTGCGGCACCTGTCTGAAGATGCATATGGTGGCTGCTTGTGGCAGTTCCTTCCTTCTGCTAAATAGAAATAAAGGCATTTAATAATGAAACACAGGCTTTTGGATGTGTGATACAGTTACCATAAATCTGTCCTTAATATCCAAGGAGAGATTAAGACAGACACTGATGAGGTAGTGCTTCATTCCCCTTTCATAAAGGGGTATATAGATGATGCAATCCTTCAAGTGCTTTTGGCCTGTCATTCAACCCTCTGATACTAAAATGGGTTATTTTCTTGCTAGTGACATTGATTATACTGGCAGTCTACCTTTTTTTTTCTTCACTTTTTATTAACCAAAATAAGGTTAAATATTCCTTGGAGAAAAATATTTGACAGCTAAAGTGCACATGCATTCAGATTATCATTAATGACACATTTTTCACTGAGATGAATGGATCTATAGAAAACACTGTGGTCTGTTTACTAAAAGTGCTATCATATGTTCTTTTCAACAGTTGTGGTTGATTAAAGTGCCACAAGTTTTAACTTAATGTGAATTTCTGTCCAGTGCCATGTATTTATATACACCCACATAACAATCAATTGATCTACACACCCACCCTTATCGATCTACACACACACATACACCCACCCATACATATCAATGTACACCAAATACCTCTGGATTGTAATACCTTCCCTGTTTATCATAGAACTAAAGAACTGGTCGATTTTTTTTAAAGATGTTCCTGCAGATTTTTAAGATAATTTACAATAAATTACAATAAAATAAGTTACAGGCCATTCAGGTCCGCATATCCCTGCCCTATTATAAAATACATTTGGCACAAACGATAAGTAAATTACAAATGTGATATTAACAACTCTCAACACTACTCAATTATTTCTGTTTGCTCTGCTGATTATATTAAAGTTTTAGTGAAATCACTAAATGAAAATCATAAGCCGTACGACACACAGTAAGAAAACCATATTTTTATGTACTAACAAGACGCTGTCCAAATGACACCAGCTCTGCCAAACCAACAGATACTAATGGAAATCCATTTTTAGTAAACAGACCCCAATATATGCTCACGTGGGCCCTTGTAACAGAGCAGTGTGGGAAATGGGTTATCTTGATTTCCAGTCCTCGAGGGCTGCAGACATATCAGATTATTTTTATATTTGTTTATTGCTAATATTAATTACGGACATCCCGATTCTGTCCAGATTGCAACCCTTGAGGACCATGGATAAGATATCAGTTTACATTGTCCAAAATCCAATGACAGAGAAAAGAAATCCCATGACTTCTAGAATACAAACCTATGTTTTAGCCACCATCCATGGAAGGCCGTCATCAATAGCACTATCTGCAGAGAAACGTTTTAATTCTAAATCTTTTCCACTGTAGATATCCCAATTTTCAATAGATGAACTGAATAGCAGCATGTATGTATCACAGATGTTACCAATAGAACAGTAAGTTTTTTTCAGTATTCATCTCAACATTAACATATCGACACATTTGTATTATTTTTTTTTTTTAAAGAGGATGTATCTGTAATTATGAATTTTGCAATTATACACATATTATACAGCGATTGTGGAGCTTTTGTTGCTGAATTAACTTCAAATATTCGTTTTTTTGAAGGATTCTTTGTGTAGTGTGTTATTTGGTCTAGACATAGGGGTTTGCTTTGAGTCTCAAAAGGCACTGCATTCTTCATCACAATGTGAGGTTATGTGAAATGGAGCAGTGAGATCTGAGTCGGAATGGGATCAGACTATCTCAATAATTTTACGGTGACTCATGGCTCTAGCATATTACATATATATATATACATATGTGACGGATATACATCATTGGGAATTGCCACTCAACCCCCAGGGAAACAAAAAGTATGCAAGACGTTTGAAAGAGAGTAAGCTTTAATAAAAAAAATTGAACCATATGGATTTTCTTCCAGTGGGGCTTTTTACTTTTATTTCCTATATAGAAAGTGATCAGTGATCAAACTGTACATAGACAACAAAATAAAAGAAAATAGAATGGCTGTGAAATACACTGCACCAAGAATCTCCAACAAAATACAGATAGAGTGGGTAAGCTCTACAAAATATACATTTTCATGGTACTTCCCCTTTAAAGCAGTTACAGAGGAATTACACTGCAGAATTACAATTCAAATATTCATTTATGAAGATCTAAATCAAATGACATGAACAGAGATTTCATTGCTATAAATAATGAAACAGTTAAAGGCTAGATACTGATTTTTCAGTGTTAGGGAGAATAGCTACACTCTTGACAGTGTATCACAATTTTAAAATCACTGTAGAATTTTGGAAATTCTACATTTCTCTTAATATAACAAGTCTGCAAACTAAATTAAGAAAAAATGCTATTTATCACAACATTGCAGAATATTGCTTTCATAGTATGTTGCTTTGTGTTGCTTTCCATGTGTAAGCTTAGTAGCGTGTTTCAGATTCCAGATGTGTTTTTTCCCCTTAAACATAATGTGTTACTTGTGAAAACCAGGCCGTTATCTGAACAGGACTTTTGTTACAGGGAGAATCAAGATGTGGAGCTGTTTTGTCAATTATTCTTTGTATTGTCCATGCATGCAGTTATCTATTACATAGGAAAAATCGATATAGGTTAGATTTACCCATCGATCAACTATCCAGCTATTGTCGAATTCCAACTTAATGCTGTTGGCTAAGCAAGCACAAGAGGAGTTGTAGTTTAACATTAAAATGACTATCCTTAACTACCCCCGGTATAGGCGAGTATAATTTATAGATATTAACTCATTTGCACTCTGAGTGATCCTGTGTGCATCATAAATGTGCAACACGGACCACATGTTTAAATTGCATAATCCTGGAGCAAACATTATTCCCAAGCCACATAGTCTACATAATTTAGCTGTGTGGTCCCATTCTGTAGCCACCGGGTATTAAAACCATAATCTCTTTGTAATAGCAGCTATGTAATAAGTATTTGGGTGTCGTTCTTGCTATTTATTAAGCAGCACCATACTTGACATAACTGTACATTGCTAATGGCAATGGGCGTTACAGTCTAACAACAGTTAAAGGCCAATGGTTTTCCCCAATTTCCTATTAAAGCATCTGGTTTGACTATAAACCCAATTGAAGCCGGTTTAGTTTTTATGATTGGCTCATACTTTAAGATTTACATTTGCGCTATTAATCTTACCATATAATAGTGGTTCGGTAAGGTTTGCAATACAAATTCAAGGGAAAATGATATGCAGATCATTTACACAGCATTTTTGCATGATGGAAGAGTTAGTATTTTTTCCCCTGTGTAATATAGATATCTGTTGTAAAGACGTCAGGGCTTGTTGGTATAGATTCTTTGGATTTCCCAATTTTGAGTCCAATACCAACAAAGACTTTGAACAATGATGTTGCATACAGCCAACTGGGCTCTTGGAATTATGAATGGTGATGTTCTCCTATTATAGGTTAATGATGACATACCAAAACTGTAAGGGCTGTTGTTTTAAATAAGATTGAGCTATGGTTGAAAATGTATTATTTCCTCTTGCAATAATTAATTTCCTCTTCTGTACAAGTCTCAATTTATTAACTTTACTCTCTTTTGTTCTTTTTTTCCTCCCTTCTAGTAGACCATGTTGAAATTCTGAACAGCAGAATTGTGGAGTACCAGAATTTATCCATGGGAAATTATACATGGCCTTTCTGTAAATATCCCCTCCTGGCATCCTCTTCCACCTCGACAGTAAGCCTGCTGCAGCCTACATGTTAACCAAAACCAAAAGTCATGGGAATGTCTCGAAACAGCACTATGAAAAAAAAAAAAAAAAAAAAACATTTAAAAAAAAAAAGGCAAACATAGCTCTTTCAAAACAGTTATACACGTAGGATATTATAATAGACTTTTGTAACACATTAACTTTTAACACGTAATCATTCTGTGTGTACCATTTTAACGGCATACACCCTGTGAACGCTCAGATTATTGCATATTAATGACGGAGTCATGTTTTAAAGTGTTATCTTACTGTTTTGTTTACATTGTAGTCAATTCATTATCAAGTATACTCAAGACCATCTTTTTCATTGTGATTATTAAATGATTTGTTGTTTTTGTAATATTCTCGGTATTCTGAGAAACGAGGACAAAGTGGTTTTGAAATGAGTCGGAATTTTTTTTTCTTTAAATGATTTGTGAAAAGGAAGTTTGACATGTAACATTTTGTGATTCATTTTCTTTTTTTATAGATGCCTTTTAAATTTGTCACAATTCATGTTAATGTTTCAGATGTCTGTCACACACGTCATCCTTCTAGGGTAATTATATTGTATAAAGATATTGTGAACAGAGCCATAATTGCACCCCATGAGCCTTTTAGCCGAGAGACTACATGTGTCCCATCCTCCTTTATTTTTACATAAAAGTAAAAGGCACAATCAATGATTGGCCTAGTGTGCCTTATATGGTACATGCCTCTAAATCTGAAGACTGTTTCCCTGTGACACAAAGGGGGTCATGTATAAATATGCCCCACACGCAGATAGAGCCATTGTATAAAGCAGTTTTTGGGAGTCTGCAATATCTATGCCAAATGCGTAGATTTTGGTTTTGCTGGCTCTCATTGCGCCTGCGCAGCCTATGTGTAAAAAAATTAGGGAACCTCTGCCAAACTCCTTCTTTCTTGCACTTTCTTGTGTCAGGAGTTATTAAAAAAAAAGCGCAGTCACCGTTATACATAACAAACGGCGATTACACCTTTTTATAAAACTCCAGACACTTTGCAGTGCTGGAGTTTTTATACATTACCCCCTAAGTCTCTTTCTAAAAATCAGTGAGCATCCCCATGCATTTCTATGGTATGACTGGTTCCCAAGAGATGCTGTGGAGTTTTCGCTTGAGCTACTTAAATCATGGAGTGCTGATCAATTCTAACACAGTGGTTATCACATGTAAAGTTCTAATCATTCCAGAGGCCTTAGAAGTGTAGTTAATTCACACATCTTTCTCCTTGATGTCATTCCAAATTAGCGCTTCTGTACAATACTTCAGAATATTTCTGACATTTAAAAAAGCAATCCAACCAATACAGTAATCCAACCAATACAATAGTCCAATGATTGGCCATGATTGTATATCATGGGTGTCCAAGTGGAGGTGTATGGGTCTGATTTACCCCTCCAGCCTGACTAAAAAAGGTATGAAATCATTTAGCTGAAAGCAGCTTAACTATGAGCAAATCTGGCAAGTTCCAAAGAAAAAACATTGCAAAAGTTTTAAGTAGGAAAATGCATGGCAAATTGAGCTTTTCTAGGAGAAACTCACCAGGTTTTCTCATCGCAGCTCACCTACAACTAACTTTAAGTGATAAGCTCAATTTATTACACTGAATGTGACCATTCCCCATTACAAGGTTGGAAGATTTCATGTATATTACAGTTACAAAGCAAAATCAATTTATTTTAGCTTATGGAGAGAGCCTACAAATTTTCTTCATCTTATTGTACTACGTTACAAATTCACATAAATAATATACGCATAATATCATGCATATATTGGATTAATTATTGTCCAGTATAGAAAACTATGGTGCAACATTTTAACTGGTACTCAATTTTTTTTAAGGTATTAAGAAAAATAATTTAAAATTGGTTTTCTTTCTTTTCTCGTAAATTTTAATGTCATCAACAATACATACAAAATATGGGATATCACATTCTGGAAATTCAGTTGTGTGTATGTGGTTGAAGGGTACCCTGCTCTAAAGTCTATACACCAGTTGTGTGTATGTCAGTCTCAACAGTATCCAAGTCTGAAAAGAGTATAAAGTTTGCATGAGTAAACTATATGTAGAGCAAGAAACTACAGTTAAACATACACAAAACCAAAAACTCTACAACAAAGCATAAATCAACTAAAATTTGGAAATGTTTTAGTTCTGGTCATTTGCCCAGTATTAATGCCCCAAATTAAATAATTAAATAGAATGTCTATTTATTTCAAAATTCTGACATTCATTTTCAACCACCTTGTCTACTGTTTTACATAATACTGCAAAGATTACGGTAAAAATGAACTGATTGGAATGTTTTCTGTTTGAAATGATTCTAGTTTTGCACAATATGTGCCAGTGCCTCATTAAGAAAGGGTTGCGTCTGAACCAGGCCTGATACATCCACACGGTATATGGCTTTATGAACTTAAAGGATGTTGGAGATTTTCTTTCAGTGCTAAATCGTTTTTTGTACATTCTGACACCTTATTGTAATTTTTTTATATAAATATATACATATATATGAAACATCTGGCAGAGATGTATATAGAATGTAAAACTGGGGGTTTATTCCAAAGCCCAGTAATAATGTTTTCGCTATTCTTGCAGTGGAGAAAACAAATTATCCTTAATGTTATGATGATGATTTTAGAATTTAATGGACAGGCCACTTATATCTTTATTGTTTAAAGGTGCATTCACTCATAAAGATCATTGATTATTTGGGCCTCATTTGACTGAAGAGGTTAAGGGTCAATATAATATTTTCAAGATATTGTCTCAACACATATTTTAATCAAATTTGCATTATTTCAATTATTGTATTATTCTGAATTTCCTTGATCTGTTCTTTACTGTTGGACAAAGGGGAGAGTCTTGGATACTTAACATTTTCAGTACAGATATATTACCTGATGGGTCAGAAATACACAACAGCACATTGCATACATTGATTTTTGGTTCCAATTAATATATGATTTTATCTTGAGTTCAGTTCAGGAAGACAACATTTAGAATGCTATGTAGAAATGGCACGTCTCATAATAAGTATGGGTCTGATGCGAGTCCTTTTTTTTTTTTTACCTTTCAGTGCCCTTTGACCAGTAACAGCTGCTGTGCATATCTTGCTCCTAGGCATTCCTTTAAGAATCAAGGGCGCCTACATATAAAGCACAACAGCCGCGGGTTATTTACTCTTTGGTTGTGCCGGCACTCGTTTCACTTGCGCAGTTAATGTAGTGTCGGGGAATCTCTGCCAAGCACACTTTTTGGTGGAGGTCCCTCTCCCACACTGCAAAGAGTCGGGATCTATAAAAAGGCACAATAGTCATTATACATAACAAACGTCGATTACGCCTTTTCAGACACTACAGTGCACACTTTTTCACACATGACTCCCATTATGTCTCTTTCCTTGTTCACAAAATAACTTTTCAATGGCTATCCAAATTAAGCTACTATTTCCACATGAGCTCATTTAAATAATGTGTCACTGGGAGAATGCACCTTTTAACAAAATATTGACACCCTAGGTGTCTTAAAAATTAAAATGGGCTTTGACCTCCCAGGAGGTACTAGCATGAGAAAAACATAATAAAGAACCTTTATGGTAGGGTTACAAGGAATCTTGTTATATTTTATCTCTCTCACAATTCTATATATATATATATATATATATATATAATTTTTGGAGGGATAGAATTCTAATGATTTTGTACATGTAAAAATCAAAAGCTTGAAGCATTAAATTATTTACCAAATTTGAAACAATCCAGGCAAAGGAATTGCCATGTTGAGATAGCACTATGTATACAAGTTGTGCAATGGCTCAAACTTTCTGTGTTCATAGAAACGATAAACTGATGTCATCCGACTCTAAATATCCTGATTATTTTATTCTAATAGTCACCAAATCAGTGACTCTAAATGTATAGGTTTCAGACAAAGTGCTATATGAAAAAAAAACACCTCCCATGTTAATGAACCTATGTTATCTTTATTTTTTTTATTTATCCAAAGTTCTTTCTGTTTGTCCATTTTCGCTCAGCCTTATGCAAACGATATGCAAGACTGCTGAAACTTGGATATAACGGGTCTCAAGGAGGGAAAGCTCAAATGCTTAATTTACTTACTAGTGTCTATGAAGCCTGGCTATGATATCTCCTTTTGAATGATAATGTAGGTAGACATGATGGAGTGAGTTTGGAAAAAAATATTTTTTTTAAATACATTATTTTGTTTTTAATTTGTGAAATATGATTTCATAATCGGCTGTTTTCTTAGTATTTTTTTTTTTTATATTTGAGTTGTATTTGTACCCATGTGTTAGTGTAACCTTTAAACCATTCTGGAATAATAAAAAAAACTTTTATTATTATTTCTGCTGACCGATAGTGCATACTAATGAACATAAAATTCACAGTTTTCTTAATTTGTTGCTGTCGGCCACATTTCTTTCTTTCTTTCTTTTTTTTTTTTTGGTCGGAATAGGAGAGTGCTAAGATAAGAGTTTCTTATTTTAGGCCTTAATTGTTAATTTTAATAATATTTTACAGTTGTTTATATCTGGCCCCAAGAGTTTAGAAAATATATTAATGTATTGTTTGATTTGAATCGGTTTTAGCTAACCAGCCTGTCTCAGAATGCTATGCTAATGAACCTAAAAACAAGAACTAAATGTTTGATCTGCATTATTTAACTTGTGGGTGTGTAAAGTACAAATGCGCAAACAATGGTTGTAGAACAGGTCCAGTCATTTATCCATAATTCCTTGCATCACAATTTTTGCACATTTTAAATGTTTTGTGTGCCATTACAGACTTTTCATTTCACTGCTAAACATTTACATGTCAGGACTCCAGAGTAGTGACAAAACATTCCCAATCATAGGTGTAACAGCCTGTTTGCTGTTAATGGTCAGCAAATATTCTAGTGATGGCACTGCAGATGTTTGGGAACTGCATATCCCATGATGCCACTATACAAGGTTAGCCATCACTGTTTTAGTGCATTGCTGTTATCATTATTTCTGTTAGGGGTGAGGTGTTGCCACCTTTTTTTTCTTTGATGTAGATTTGCTGCAAGGTAAATAAAATAAGCACTACACCTTTACAACAACAAAAAAATCTTCATGTATTTGGAAATAGACAATTTTAAGACCTTTTCTCAAGTGAACCTTTGTGTTTGTAAAGAGCTGTCCTGGAAGAAAGTTTTAAAAATACAAATTTTCACTACTACTCTTTTTGAATTGGGTTTTTCTTTCTAAAACGGAAATGGTTAAATGGTTCCCAGCTTATTGCATATTACTGAATTTCACCCAAGCTTTCACAAACTGTTCAGTGCTCCTAGGTCAAATCTAGAAAATAAAAGCGTAGTTTACCAACTTATACATGTACAGCTAAAATGTTTCTTAAAGGAAAACTGGAAGATGTGACAAGTCAGTATTGAAAGAAATAAAATTAATCTCCCCCCAAAACATACTTTAAATAAAAAAAGAAAAGCTGTAGATATATACATCTATAGCTAGATATAGATGTATATGTATGTACACAACGGGATAGATAAATGTACATGTAAATGCCTATATTTGCAAGATTTACGTTGAAGAATGTTTTTAATCTAAAATAAGCTATACTTTATACTTGAGAGCAAAATGTGGTACATACTTTGGTCATTCGCAAATATCCTGATTCTAATGTAAATATAGAAGCTATTAAATGTAGATGTTAGATAATAATAATGTAGTATTTTTTGTTGCATACCTTCGTCTGCTTATCATGTTAACATTTTTATATTTCTTTGTTTATATTACATTTTTATAACTTTAATGACTAATGAATTAAAATTTGAAGGATCCAAGCTATCCTATATATCTAAATATATATACATATATATACAAATATATGAACATGTATATATATATATATATATTTATATAGATACACAATTATGTATATAAAGATATACTCATATATGCATACACACACTGTCAGATCTGCACCAAAGCATGATATAGATTACCAATAGACTGTATTTTACAGTCTAAGAACAAAAATCAACTCTGTATGTCATATCCTACAATGACAGATTAATTGTTATAGAATTCTATTAAGTTGTTGCTATGGCAACGGAACTACAACATGGCTACCTTTTATATACATTATTTGTGAAACCGATGTAAAATGATTGGCATCAGTATGAGCATGATAACGGTACATAAGGAAACTGTGAAACAGAGAGAGAAAAAATGTATTTTTGAAAAAAAAAAATCCTTAAGGTCTCTGTGTGAAGAGGTGACATGACAGTTGTGTATTTTATGGCATATTTGTCCAAAACCCTTACTGCAGCAAATGATTTAATTCTGTCTGTTGCCACCTATCAGGTAGATTAACTAATTATACAATATGACTCTTAATGTTCTGCTTTTGTTAAGATAGCACACCAGCCTTCTTTATTTTTTCAGTTTTATATAATTTGGACAGTGTTTCCTGGATTTATTATGTTTTGGCAAGTAGTGATGGAACAAGAATATACAGTCCTCCTTCCATCTCCCAGCAGCAACTAAGCCATTAGTCACACAACTTTGGCATTCCCACTACTAACTACATTTTTTATGATGCTCAGCTAGAATTTCTATGACTGAGAACCGAAGTAAATATAGTGCAATCTTTTCTATTGTTGCAAATCTAATTTCCCATGATGCTTAACCAGCTAAAAGCTAGCTGAGTACCACATGACATGTAATCCACAACAAATGGAGCGCTAAATGCATTAACCTTTAGCATTCCTCCTGGTGCAAACAATATGTTAACCTTTGGATCTGAGCACCTTGGGAACTGTATTGCAAAATAGCTACTGAATGCAAATTTTTGCTACTTCTACTGTTGTGGATTACATTTAGCATGATGCTCAGCCAGCCACTAAGTGCATGCTGTCTTTAGCCTGCAGAGGATAGTGAGGATGTAAAACTATCCAGTCGAAATCTGGCAGAATTGTTGTTCTGTTATAACATGTCTGCCGTGGGCCCCTCTCGATCTGCAGATGTCTCTATGCAGGACAATATGCACCTCTGTTTTTAGTCTCCCTAAAATAAATTAGTTCCATATTGCCTACCCTATTTGGCTACCCTGGTATTCTGTACCCTTTGCTGTGCAGCACTGACTCCTTTAACCACATGCAATCCTCCCATGCATCCATTTTGAGTTAAAGTGCAAGGATGTTGCGTGGCGTTTGGGGCTCTCTCTTTCAGAGGTGTGCAAGAGGCTGGTTTGAATAAAGATCTGGAGGAGTAGTATGTTGTTTGTTCTTTGGCAGTGCTTGAAGAGACTGGGCCGTGTATGGTAGCAGAGATTCTGACTCTTTGCACTTTAAGGGTTGCAGGATTGGTTAGGGAATATCTCCACTCTCAACCGAATTTTATGAGAAAGGGAAGGCGTGATTTTACTGGGGTGAGGCAAGTGCTCTCTTTGCCACCTTCAGTTGGATGTAGATGCCCTTCCTAGCTCCCGGGCCCTGAGCTACGCACAGTCTTGCTCCTCCTGGGAATATAAAGTGACATAGAAGCGAAAATAACTTAGACAATAATAAATGTTTTGCCAGCTATTTGGGAAGTAATTGAACACATGAAATGTAGTTCAAAACACTTTTCTCCAAAATGAATGATTCTTCTTTTAAATAACATAAACTAAGTTGTACTATTATGAATTCTGGCTCTATTTACTCACATTTTACATAGTTACAGCAGGCCCAGATACATGTAAAAATAAAACAATACTGCTGAGTGTGATGTATCTTTCCATTTTTCAGAAATTACAATACATTATACCAAAGTGACAAGGTAACCGTCACAATGCTTACAGAAAAAGAAAGCAACAACTAACCTGAACATTTTTGACAATAAATAATGTAAACAGGTTTCACAATCTACTATTTAGAGTTAATAAATAAAATAGTTTAATTTGCTCTGACCTTTTCACACTGTTTGCATAACAGTGTGAACCCCAGAAGTCTATTGGCTCCCTTTTTTAGCTTCAAAGTTACTAATGGCATCTGGTGAAGGACTCAAAAGATGCAAGAACTGAGAAGTGTCGACTTGTGCTGCTTTCTAAAAGCTCTGTAGACTAAGGTCAGCCCAATGACAAGCTTAGTACTGCCATATTTACACTAACTTCTGTTTAAAGGAACATTACATTGCTTATATTGTGAATGTAGTGAATATAAAAAGTATCTATACATTGTGTTAGCAGAATTGCATGTCGCTGCATATAAAAAAAATAAAAATATATGAATCCCAACACTTTTCAGTGCAGGGGGCTTTTCAGCACTTGATTCTTTATGCATTGGCAGTGCCGGCAACCCAATAGGTGGCACAGACTCCCAAAGCTTGTCGGGAGTCTGATTTACATAGGCACACATGGTGATAGCATCATTATTTGGTGATAGCTGCGTGTGGGACGTATTTATATATAACCCCCATTTATCTCATTTTATGCATTTGAATCCCATTTTGCTAACAGAATGTATAGTTCATTTTTCATTCCCTACATTCACAGTATATTCAGTGTTTAGGTTAACAGAATGACTTTACCCTTCTGTTCTATTAACAGTGTCTAAGTTTTCAAGCCGTCCTGCCCAATAGAGTTGCACCTGACAGTTGTGAAGTATGCAGTGGAATTATACAAAAAAAGGGGACAAGTACAAAATAGAAAGGAAATCACCACAATTATCATTTGGACCATACTCCCTGGTACCGCTGCTAATACCCCATTTTGTTTCTGGCAGTGTAGGCAACTGTCTTGTTAGCTAAGTGGGGAATTCAGCCCTACTGGTGAACAGTTCCAACACAAACTAAGCGACCTGGTGTTTTGGAGCCAAAAGAGCTGGGCCTAGGGATCAAGGTCTAGAGCTTTTAGATATATTGGATGTGGTCACATTAATACCACAGTATTTGAATTGTAATGTGCAGAAAGATAATGTACATTTCTTGTACATTATCGTTACATGGGCTGACTTGTCCCTTTTAATAACGAGTTCTGTCAAAATAAAAAGAAACTGCTGGGTTATTTTAGTACTAATTTATATACGTAGTCTGTAAAAATAAATCATGTGGAATTGCCTATTTAAGCCGAATTTCATGTTTAGAACCACATCCTTCTCTCTTAAAATGGCGCAGTATAAAAGAATGATGACTGTCACTTAGCAAATTTATTCACTTAAAAGTGAGTTGTGATGATCTGACAAAGAAGTTGCAAAATGTAGACAAAAATAGCAGAGTTGACATATTGTTAAATCAGCTGTTTTAAACCATGTTTTGCAACTTGGTTGTTATTTCACCATAATTCACTAGTCTATCAAATAAAACCTTTAGTTTTGTTTTAAATAAATTGAAAAGCTTGCATAATAACGGGACTCAGGAAGTGTTAAATTCACAGTAGTTAGCAGTTAATATAGAGACAGGAGAATGAAGAATGTAACCAGCATAGAAGACTTGACATGGGTTTTAGGCTATGTGAGTACTTTTGTGAAAGATTTAAAAAGTGAGATGATGGGCCTTTTTTATGTGAGGGAAAAATGAGATTGGGAAGTCTATTTTTCTTGCTATGAGAATTTGATGGCAAGAAGAAACTGAAGAGTCTGATTTTTCCCTTCATGTCTAATATGGCCCTAGAACTCTATGCTGCATTGTACATGATGTATATTTTGGGGGTGATTTTATCCCTTTTCCCTGAAAATGGAATAAGTGCTTCAACAATGTTGAAGATACAATATGCTGCAGTTAAACTGGTTCAGATAGTGTACGAATGTGTGAGACACACCTTTTTTGCACTTATGTACATAGTCCATGAATAAAAAATAAAAAATATCTTGGAACATATTTTGAATATAAAAGTCCATTTGAAAAAAAAAAAAAAAAACAGGAAAAGTTTGTAAAAGAGTTAGAGTATTACTAAAGCTTTCAAGAAGGCATTTTGCCATTAAAAAATGTTAAAAATATCAAAAAGCATGATGTTGCTTTGCCATTGCAAAAGCTTTGTAGCTCTCCACAGCTTAATATGCAACACTTGATAAATTTATATTTGCGGCATTATCAGTATATGCTGTTAAGTCTCTGGACTGGGAAAGAGTAATTCTGTTCATTAGAGAATAGGTCATGCCTTGAAATCTTGAGGGCATCCGCCATAATAATACCAGCCATATGAACCTACATTTGGATGGTGAGACAAGAACACAAATTTAAATTGATTCTTAAATTACCTGTCAGTTTAACTCCTCTATTAAAAAACATAGCTGATACCTTCTCCAGGATAATAAACTGGTAACTCATATAATGGTATAGAAGACATGTGAAAACCACTAGCAAACACATCCCTTTCAATGCTGGCTTTCTGAGCAAAAAAAAGGGGGGTGGGGAGATTGTATCTGTTATTTGTACATGCACCTTCATTCAATATGAACCCAAATGTTTTTTGGGGAAAGGTTTGGGCATCTCTGTAAACCACTGTGAGAATAAATGCACACGTAAAAAATATAAAAAAAAGTCTAGCCTACGTAATGGTAAAGTAAAAATGTATAGGAAATTATTATAATACATATAATAAAGCTAAATAGATTGGGTGTAGCCAAAAATACCTTTATCCTCATCATGGGTCATTTTATTCAATAACATTAAATAGACTGAACATTGAATATTTACTTCACATACAAGGCCTACAGTTGATGTCAGTATTGCCAGTAAATTACATACATCTGCAGCAGAAACAGCCTTATAGGCAGTATTGTGTCAACACGCTGCAGATTTCTCTCAATGCTGATTGGCCTAAAAATATGTTCTTGCTCTCTGCCTGGGACTCATGGGTCCAATGTAAGAGTGTAATAGAATATTTATTCTTTGAGACTGAACTGTTGTACTGGATAGTGCACAGTTATACTTTACCTGATATTTTGATATAAAAGGTGATAAAAAGAATATAATATTTAAAAGTTATCTTAAGGGTGCATTCCCCTGGACCAATGCACACAGTAATAGTCTTAAAAGGCCATCCTACATTTCATAGCTGTTGCCTCATTAACCATTCTCAAACGTCCTAAATGAAAAATTCCACCAAAGATGGCAGCTGCCAATTTATTTAAGATAGGAATCTATGCAATGTTAGCTGTCCTGCAAATGTTTTTAATTAAAAACAAAAAAATAAGACTGTATTTTAAAATGCAAAAAAACAGAAAGTGGACAAAATACATTCCTTTGTCCCTGCACAGACATGGCCTAGCACTCAATTCCTTCTATAGTACTAAAATAAAGAAAAAAGATCAATGGGCCTTGACACGGGACGGATACAATTTCTGTGATGCATTATGGAAGTGCTCCGAGCAGCCTCCAGGAAGTCAGCCTCATTTTGAGGCTTAGTCTTCTTCCGAGAGCTGGCAGGTGCGAGTGCACCTGTTGTTCAGAATGCGAGGACGTAATGCATGGTCCTCTAGACACATTCTATTGCACATATATACGTCCGTTTGGCACAAGGTGTTAAACTTAATCATCGCAGTTGTGGAAAATTTGACACGGCTGACTTTATGGCCCCTCCACATGACAATAATCTTGCATTACAAATGAATTTCAACCAGATTTGCTAGTGGTCTTCAATGTCTATCTACACTGTGCTTGAAAGGATGATTAACTCTATTTTGGAACTCGCAGGAACTGTATGTTGGTAAATAATAAAGCTTCAAGTTATTCTGTCATATTTTTTTTTCAACAACACATAAATGACAGACTTTCTAATTGTATCATGCTTTGCACAGTAAACAGCTGGAAGGTAGTGGTGGGAACGAAAAGAGTTTGTTGTCATTGCTCTTTATGTTCTAGCAGATGAGGGGATGATTAGTTCATTGGTGTCAAGTGTTTTCTTTCTAAAAAAAAAAGACATCATTGTGTAAAATAATACTTCGCTCTCTTGACTAAAATATGAACTGAACCAAAAAAATCCGACATTAGTAGCCAAGTTGACCATCTTATAGCGCAGGCTGATTCAGAAACATCATCAGCAAATGGAGCAGCTGTTGAAATGAATGTTTCCTCCGGAGATTTCGAAATATCTACTGCCTTTGGTACAAGGGAACCATGTTGGCATAAGACTTGACAGCAGGTAAGGTATTTGGCCTCTTAGACTGCCCTTTTCCTTCATGATCTAATTATTGTCAGTGCCTCCACCATATCTGTTGACATCATTCGGTGTAAAGACAATAGTTAGGACTCCACTTAATCAGTTCTCATTTTCAGGCTGGTGATTAGGCTACGGATAATGAAATAAACATTTTTACTGCGTTAAAGTATTGTGTATTCCATCACCCAAATAGTAAAAAACATAAGTGCAATACATTGTGTCAGCAAAATTGCAAAAAAAAAGTGTATAAGTGGTCTTTAAAAAACATACATTTAAATCTCAGTGCCCCTTGCTTGGCATGAACCCAGCATTTCAGAGTGTACACCTAGTATGTCAGCAGAGTCCGAACTAATCTGGCTGCTGCTATGTGTTTATCTGAAAGCCATGCAGATTCACTTCTTGCCACTAATTCATTCATTGCATTCTGTGGACAAGCAGGCTCTGCTCTTTCTACAGGGCAGCATGCAAAAAGTATGAAACTATACCAAAACACTTACAACACTAGCTACACACATGGTAGGAAAAAAACCTGCAGATGCATGCTTTGTATGGGCTGCTGTGTTATGTATGTATGTATTTACACATTGACACTATTGCTATCATTTGGGATACTTTGATTGTTACAGTATTCCTCCCGGCTGGAGAGCTGAGTGGGAGGATCAGTAGAAGCTACCGACATGATATATATGACTAAATCGAACATATCAATTTCATAAATGTTGATAATTATTTAATTTTAAAATGGATTAAAAAAGAAAGATCATCTTCAAGTTGGAGATGTTCTTTAAGTGAAAAGGTTGTTTTAATGTGTCAGCAATTTATGCTGGTTATGACATTTCCCTGTGACTTTATATGCAAATAAACTTATTTCAATGGGAGATTTGTAATTTGCATATCATTGTCATAACCAGAGGATATTATGTCAAATTCATTTTAAACACATCTTTACATTTGCTTGCAATTCTGTTAACACAATGTATCAGTCATTTTTATTCTCTACATTTACAGCACAATGTTTGAAAGAGTCTCTTCAGATTGCTCCAATCCTTAGGCTCATCCTAACTCATCCTAGAGAGCAGCAACAATGTTATGGCAACTATGCAGATATACCAAATAAAGTTGAAGGTGATAACCAGCCACCCAACACACAGTGTATTAAATTACATGCACTGTGCCTTTAAAATAGCTTGGGTATGAGTGTGCTATTGAAAAATACCATATGGGGAAAGCCATATATTCATAGTAAATTTAATTTTCTGGGGTTACTGTATTGCAATGTACAAACAAAAAAAACCTTCGGGATGAGCATTAACTAAATCAGATAATAGTAAACTACGCTTTGATGGTATAATTCATGTAGGAGATGGGCAGACTTCTAATTGGTTTATATTGCTGTCAGTTCCTATGTGACATTGGGTTATTTCCCCCTGTTGTCCTACTACCAATCTAATTCTACATGAGGAGTAAAGTAGTTTGAGTAAATGGATATTTGGGGGATAAAGATCCTGCATGTTTCCTTCACCTTGGCTTAGAGATGTCATATTGTGTCTCTTTGCTATTGAATGATCTGTAGTCACTGGTGGAACAGAAAAGGGCGTTGTATTCGACAGCCCCATAATGTGTGTCTTTTTTTTTTTTTAAATCCATAATAAAATTTTAAAAAAAACATTCAGAAAGATCTGTATTGGGTATTTCAGCTCCAGAATGTAATAAAATTCCCTCAACTGCTACCAACAGGATATAAACTTTTCATTTTCTCTTTTTTGCCAGATTATATTGCTGTAGTGCTTGTATGTGCTTTAGAAATGTGCATAATGCTACTCATTTTAGTATGTTACTTCTATATTGTTGTTTATTTTTTGATCTTTTAATAAAGTATATCAAATTCTTGGGTACATGGTCTCTGCTTTCTTTTTATTTCATTGTCCTAATAATTGTGCTGTCGTTAACAATTGTCAAGTGCTAATGACTGTCAAGTTACAATAGCTCAAAGCAAGGAGAATTTAAAAAAATGTAATTTACAGAATATCTAATAGTAACACACAAGTTGCTTGAAATGCTGCTGTTATTACACCACATTTACACTATAAATGTTTTACACCGAGCATATTAAAGAGACTCTGCCACTAACGTTTAATGTTGCTCCATGTAAAAGATGGTGAAGCTGCCATTACAATGAATGGGCTGTTCTGGTCTTTCCCACTAGGCTGATCACATGACTTATCTTGCCCAACTACTGGCAAACAGGTATGCCCACTCATCTCCAGGATCCTTGCTTGGAGTCAAGAGGGGTCTATCAGGGTGCAGACATCTTGGGTCAGGTGAAAAAAGATTTGACCCAAGATTTAAACAAAATGTGCCCCACCTCATAAAGCTACAGTGAGGGGGGAAAGTATTTGATCACCTGCTGGTTTTGAACATTTGCCCACTGACAAAGAAATGATCAGTCTATCATTTTAATGGTAGGTATATTTTAACAGAGAGACAGAATAACACAAAAAAAAGCCAGAAAAATGCATGTCAAAAAAGTTATAAATTGATTTGCATATCAATGAGGGAAATAAGTATTTGATCCCCTATCAATCAGCAAGATTTCTGGCTCCCAGGTGTCTTTTATACAGGTAACGATCTGAAATTAGTAGTACTCTCTTAAAGCGAGTGCTCCTAATCTCAGCTCATTACCTGTATAAAAGACACCTGTCCACAGAAGCAATCAGATTCCAAACTCTCTATCATGACCAAGACCAAAGAACTCTCCAAGGATGTCAGGGACAAGATTGTAGACCTACACAAGGCTGGAATGGGCTACAAGACCATCACTGAGCAGCTTGGTGAGAAGGTGACAACAGTTGGTGCGATTATTCGCAAATGTAAGAAACACAAAATAACTGTCAGTCTGGTCATGCAAGATCTCACCTTGTGGAGTTTCAATGATTATAAGAACGGTGAGGAATCAGCACAGAACTACATGGTAGAATCTTTTTAATGATCTCAAGGCATCTGGGACCATAGTCACCAAGAAAACACTACGCCGAGAAGGACTGAAATCCTGCAGTGCCCATAAGGTCCCCATGCTCAAGAAAGCACACGTACAGCCCCGTCTGAAGTTTGCCAATGAACATCTGAATGATTCAGAGGGGAACAGGGTGAAAGTGTTCTGGTCAAATGAGACAAATCGAGCTCTTTGGAATCAACTTAGCTCGCTGTGTTTGGAGGAGGAGGAATGCTGCCTATGACCCCAAGAACACCATCCCCTCCATCAAACATGGAGGTGGAAACATTATCCTTTGGGGGTACAGTACAACTGCACCACATCAAAGGGACGATGTTCGGGGCCATGTGCCATCAAATCTTTGGTGAGAACCTCCTTCCCTCAGCCAGGGAAGTGGAAATGGGTCGTGGATGGATATGACATTGACATTGACCCGAAACACACAGCCAAGGCAACAAAGGAGTGGCTTAAGAAGAAGCACATTAAGGCCCTGGAGTGGCCTAGCCACCCATAGAAAATCTGTGGAGAGAGCTGAAGGTTCGAGTTGCCAAATGTCAGCCTCGAAACCTTAATGACTTGGAGAGGATCTGCAAAGAGAAGTGGGACAAAATCCCTCCTGAGAAGTGTGGAAACCTGGTGGCCAACTAAAAGAATAGCTACCAAGTTCTAATTCAAAGGGGGTCAAATACTTTCCCTCATTGACATGCAAATCAATTCATAACCTTTTGACATGCGTTTTTCTCGATTTTTGTTTTGTTATTCTGTCTCTCACTGTTAAAATACACCTACCATTAAAATGAAGACCATTTCTTTGTCAGTGGGAAAATGTTCAAAATTAGCAGTGAATTAAATACTTTTTTCCCTCAATGTACATGAGAAAAGAGAGCGCAACAATTAACTTTATTTGTATTCTTTCATTAAAGCATGAAACAACATTAAATTAAACAGAACTGCATTTTTTGCTGACAAAAATATGCTCAATACTGACCCCTGCTGTCAAGGTGATGTGCTTTAACTGTGAAAGACGATCCTGCATATCCCCATTCATCTGGAAATGTTTACCTTCATATGGTAAAGCACAGGTCAAAACAGTGCATAAATATAGTTAAGTTATGCTTTTATACTAATCTCCAACTGTTGAGATTGCCCTTCTGCTAGTGAATGATGCGGAAGAAAGCTGGAATCGATAGGCTGTTTGCTGCACATTACAGACAACCTTTGCAAAAAAAAAGATGAATCAAATGCAACTGATATGTTTGTAGTCAATTAGTGCATTAAATATTTATCAGCATTTTCAGTTGTACAATGCATTAGAAGACATAAATCCAGGCAGATTTGCAACAATCATAATGAATTTATAACAATCATACCCACATTATAAATGTGTACAAAGTATATTATGTTAACGTTATTCTAAGCACACAGTACTAACCGACACGGCAAAACGGGTCTACGCAATAAAGAGAGATTTTGCATTGGATTGAGATGGGAATTTCAAACTTAAGACCAAAGTAGCTGAGTTAGAAAAATGCTACCATTTAGCTGCATTGGAGAGTTTTTCCAACTTGGCTACATTTACTACATGATCAGTAAATTAAAGGGTATTGATGATTCAATGCACACCGCTAACACCATTAATCAGTGTAAAATATCATTACCGCACCCATTAAATAAAATTTGTGCACCTGCTAAATAAATATACCTATATTCAGGTATTTCATTCCACAATCACCCCAATTACATGCCCCCATCACCCCATTTCATTCCACAATCACCCCAATTACATGCCCCCATCACCCCATTTAATTCTACAATCACCCCCATTACATGCCCCCATCACCCCATTTCATTCTACAATCACCCCCAATACATGCCCCCATCACCCCATTTCATTCTACAATCACCCCCATTACATTGTCAGAGGTATTGATCAGTAATCTCGAGACTGGTACATATGAATAAAGCAGAAGCAAAGTATAACAAGATGGATGCAAGCAGCCTCCATTTTGTGACAGTTTTTGGACATACTTCTGTGTGTTAAAATCTTATTCTGTGTCCCTGAGGATAAAAGGAAAGTCTTCCACATTCCTAACTCTGTTATCTGTAACCAAATATTTTACTGATAAGTTCATAGTATCACCTGAACAGATAAGGTGGCCATTGTTGTGCAAGGTTTATTACATCTCATTGTATTTCTAAAGACACAGCTGTGTCTATATACATATTAGAGGAGAAGGGGGGCTTCTCTGCAACTTGCTAGCCCACCCAAACTGGCAGAAACTTACAAACACAGACACACTGAGATTATTGGGATTTTTGATTTGTAGAATCTAATAAGGGTTATTATAAATAAACCTAATTGATTCAAATCACCCATTAAAATATATAATGATATCACACCTTCACTAATAAATATGTAAAGTATAATTAATCCTACATATTAATTAGAATATTGTTTTTATTGTTTTATTAGTGTGGTATACATTTTATTATACATTTTTATTTAATGTGCAATGATAAGAATAAGAATATGATACATATTTACTCTAATTTCAAATTGTATTAACACTTTTAGACATTTAAACATATATTGTCTTATATTATACTCACAATCCAGGTGTAGCTATAAACCACGACATCATCTCATTTAAATTAAATACACCCATCCATTCAATTGGCTAGAAGTTACAGAAACAGGGTGTGAATCTGAGATAAGGTTTGGTTGATAAGTGGATACAGGGGGTGTAGAAAGAGAGAGCTGAGATACCTGAAAAGACCTGGGGAGACTGATTGGGGGAGAGCTGCCACTAGTGGGGTGAGAGATGGGAATGTTTTAGAAACGGGCTGAGTCTCTCTCCTTTTGGGGAGAACTCAGGAATATGAGGCTTTTAATAGCACATGTTCACTTTAAGAATAGAAATCTCCATACACATAGTATTGAGATAAGTCCCAGGAGTAACTCCCATCACTCAATTCTTCAATGGAAGGGGTCTCAACAGCAAACCAACCTCTGCCGGTAATGTATAAATGTAGTAATTTGTTTCTAGCATAATCTCAATTTTTATGGATGTCATTAATATATATATTTGGGTAAATTAAACTTAAATCCCACAATTTCTGGGATCTATATGTTTTAGCCTGGTGTTTATCTGTCATCCTTTCTGCAGAAGGAAGCCGGAGGAATATCCTATAGATATTAACAAAAGAACCATAAGTTCTTATAGTCTAGCTATTTACCCAAATATGTCATATCTAATCTCCAGAGATTATCTAAGATTCTCATTCTTAAAGTCTGAGCTAGAATACATACATTATCATTTAACGAGCAGAATAAGAAATAGCCACCTTGAGTAGTGATATGATTTAGTAGTATTACCTTACCTAAGCAGAGTATATGTTGGTAATTTGTAGGTAATTATGGCGTACTATCATTAACCATTTTAAATACTAATCATAATCAATGTAGATTGTATCTAAATAAAATGCATGGCCATCTTATGATCAGAAACGTACTGCATAGTAAATTATTCTACATGCATGTTGATATAGGCACAGAGCTTCATAATTCATGTTTTGTCCTACTTACTTATGTTATAAGTCCTACATGTGAATTATGATTAACATCTATTGATATGGTATTTTGTTGTTATGCTATTTTGCTTACCATTTGATCTTTATTCTATGTTCAATAAATTCATTATTATTTTATTAATAATTGTTGCATTGTATTTACTTTTGTAAAAACGTCATCCAAACTCTCACATACATAACGAATTCTTGATATGGGTATTTTTAGTCGGACCCATATATATAAATCATCAATTTTCATATTTTTTTATGATTCATAATTAATAACTCATATTTATATTTTTATGGTTATTAATAATCCGTCATATTATGGAGGCACTGCTGAGATGTATTTAAGATTTGATGCGTTTTTACAAACTGTAAATTAATTGTAATCCAGAGTACCCTGTCTAACTTCATTCTATGGGCTCATAGTACTGAATCAGGTATTGGAATTACATTGCTATGTATTGTTGTAATAAGATCAATATGAGTAAACCATTTAGTAACTCCCTGGGAAATAATTCTGTAACAGAGAATCCCAGAAAAATACACAGTATCTAAAACATGCACAAAGACTTAAATCGTCAGTCAGATATCAAGAAATGGATTAAAGAAATCCACATTCAGACAGAGAACTTTAATGATGATACTCTGTTTAAAAGTTTTCTGACGTGCATGTGTGAGGAAAAAGATGTTAAAAGAAATGTATTCATAAATGTGATATGCTTATTGACAACACAGCTAAAAGGGAAATGTAGTCACATAACTGTGCTACAGGCCAATTTGGCACCCTGTCCAAAATGTTTGTGTTAAGAGCAGATTGACTCTCAAAATTCATAATAAGAATTTGGGTAAAGATATAGAAGAGCTTTAAAAAGTACAGAGACCTGTACAGCTCTCTCCAAATGGAAAATCAGACATTCCAAAAGCCCCAAAATAATGTGTCTCTGATCTGGCACTGAAGGGGTTAAACCCACCAGAGTCACAGATAATCCCCTGCAAGAGAGCATTAATATGCAAATGCAGGCAATAAAGAACCAAATAAATCAAATGCATTAATTTGTATTGGTTCAGAAATACATAGGTGACCCAAACCCTCTTAAAACTAATATATCCCAAGCTCATGCAGGCAAGCCCCAAAGGGTTAACATCAGGATATCTGATGAAGAAGCCATCAGCATGAGATCAGGGGATTCTGATAATGACAGTTTCTCTAATAGTGTACAAAATGAGGTCAGTGAGGACAGGTACTACTTGCCCCAGAGGGCTAGCTTACCCCTGGCAGGTAGACATACCTATAAGTGGCACTCCCAATACAGTGTATTCACCACAAGGAGTTGCAAGTAAATACCCACACACAAGTCTAACACACAGGGTATTATTCTTTATTCCCAGGTTCCCAAATTTAACCTGGAAGGGTTATCTAAAATAATTAACCAAATTGAGTTGTAATCTCTGAATCTGTACTCAGACTCAGATAACATTAAATTACTAACATGGGTCTTTGATAGTAAGTACCACCATTTCTTTAGCTCTATGATAAATAGGAATTTCCAAAATTGCAATCAGGTAATCCAGGAGGTCACATTAGAATTTGGCCCACATAGGATTCGGCCTAAGAAGCAGATGGTGTAGAGCCAATGTAGACCCCATCTGGGATTTAAACCCCAGAAAGTGAGCTATGCTCAAGAAGCCAAGTCTCCTAAGCTGACAAAGCAGAAAGAGTTAAACTCACCCCTGTTAAGTACCAGTATCCTAATCTTAAGGGCATCCTCAGATATAGCAGCCAAAGGCCTATCATGCCTTGGCTGAATAAGGCCACTGAATCTAATAACTCCCATAAAGCTAAGCCCTATACCTACTATAAAGATAGAGAGGGGCCATAAGTCTGATCTGCCTAGAGGGTACAGAGACACTGATCCTGATAATTCCCCCGCAGACTCAGCTACCCACATCCATTAAGGATAATTATGGAAGGGGCCATAAGTCTGGTCTGCCTAGAGGGTACAGAGACACTGATCCTGATAATTCCCCCGCAGACCCAGCCACCCAAATCCCCATAAGGGTAATCACGGGAGGGGCCACAGGTCTGATATGCCTAGGGGGGACAGAGATACTGACTATTATAGCTCCCATCAAGCTCAGCCATCTACCTCCAATACTTGGAGGCATAGCCGTAAACCTGGAAATTAAATATATACTCAGGTGAATAACCTGGATGATCTAATGGTACACTTACAAGAGCAGGTAAGTAAACTAGCTCAAAGCGTGGCTGGATAAAGAAATAACCCTGCAACACCCAGCACAACCCAGTAAAACTCAGCAATAGAGGTTAAATTAAACACTAAGTAATCAAGTTGTTAAACTGCATCCTGTAATGTCTATTGTAACCAAAGTTGTATTTTACAGTGTTAAGACCATAAGCCTATTGCTAAAATGTTGTTAAATGTTTAAACCATCGCTTCTTACTAGATGGTGAATTTGGGTATCTAACTTCTCATCTATTTTTCAGACTATCCAGGACTAAGATAGTTCACTTCCTAACGTGTGCGTTTACCTAATGATTGAATCTTTAGGATTCAGCCTTGAAAGGGTTAGTCACAAATTGTCAGCAAGATGCTGCAATCAAGAATCCCCTGAGAAGGGGGGCCAGTGGTTAATGCCTGTCAGTTTCTTTCCAAAGGGTCACGAAGCTGCAGAAAGGTCAAAGAGTGAAAATTTACTCACATATAGTGAACTCATCTCCATAAAGATAGCATGATGATAGAAGAAGCTAACACACTTTAACTAGCTACCTAAAGCAAGATCATTTAATTAAACATAATTTATGTTTAATATAATTTAACACATTTTTATTTACAGGTTATTCTAATAACATTGACCTGGAGTTGTTTTTGTTTTTCAACAACTTTGCAGGGCAGTGTTCTTTTTGTTTATCTTAATAGGTAATCTAACAGCTAATCATTTGTTCCTATGCTGGAAGGACCCCATCTTACAAGGGGTGGATGCCCAGAAAGAAAGTTTAATCACCACTGCGGGCACAGTAAAGAAACAGTAACACAAGATCAGATGAAGATCAGATTGGTATCGTATAAACAGGGGTTTATTAATCCACTTGTTTGTCTCTCATCTGTTACTAACATTATGTTTTCTTGTACCCATATTATAACAAATATCAGAGATACTCTGCCTAGATGATCACTCCTATGTGTAATATATCCCCTAAGTGGAATAAATTCACGATATAGTGAACCTAGTAGAGATAGTTCTCCCATGTTTTATATATTTTTCTTGCTAGAATAAAGCTAGCATTTTCCATATCTAGTAATTGGCTAGTATATGACAGATCTCATCGGGCCTAAGTCAGGTATATATGTATTCTCAATTCTGGCACAAATGTACTTATACTGTTTTGTTGATTCCTTAATTTTAGATTCATCTATCAAAGCCCAAATTCATGGGGATCGCATGATGACCAAATACAAGATGACGTAAGTCGGGATTATCCTACTTCGGGGACAGGACTTTCTGGACATGGCGAATCGTGATGCAAAGCTCATCATCCAAAAGCTCCAAAGAAATCCAAGGTCTATCCAGAAGGAAAAGGGGGATTCATCTCTAGATGTACCCAGCAGTCTGATCCAAAGACATCCCATCAAGAAAAGGTTCAACATAACAGATATCAAGTCACCAGAAGAGACCTGCCGCCGCAAGACATCGTTCTCAAGTTCCTGTAGCCAAGTGCCAGACAAGCAAGGAAACCTGTGTCCCAAGTGTGCTGTCGACCAGCTAAAGGCCAAAGAATCCACGTTGCTACAAGGCCATTCAATTTTTATATTTCCAGTTGTTTGGTGACTGAAGTCACGAAGATAGAGTTTGCTTTGCAGATTAAAGCTAAAGATCCAGAGTTATGAATTTTAACCAGTCCCAAATACCTACTTCTTAATTTGAAACGCAATCATTTTCTTAAGAATTATTGGTTCCAATTAGGGGGGAATTGTCAGAGGTATTGATCAGTAATCTCGAGACTGGTACATATGAATAAAGCAGAAGCAAAGTATAACAAGATGGATGCAAGCAGCCTCCATTTTGTGACAGTTTTTGGACATACTTCTGTGTGTTAAAATCTTATTCTGTGTCCCTGAGGATAAAAGGAAAGTCTTCCACATTCCTAACTCTGTTATCTGTAACCAAATATTTTACTGATAAGTTCATAGTATCACCTGAACAGATAAGGTGGCCATTGTTGTGCAAGGTTTATTACATCTCATTGTATTTCTAAAGACACAGCTGTGTCTATATACATATTAGAGGAGAAGGGGGGCTTCTCTGCAACTTGCTAGCCCACCCAAACTGGCAGAAACTTACAAACACAGACACACTGAGATTATTGGGATTTTTGATTTGTAGAATCTAATAAGGGTTATTATAAATAAACCTAGTTGATTCAAATCACCCATTAAAATATATAATGATATCACACCTTCACTAATAAATATGTAAAGTATAATTAATCCTACATATTAATTAGAATATTGTTTTTATTGTTTTATTAGTGTGGTATACATTTTATTATACATTTTTATTTAATGTGCAATGATAAGAATAAGAATATGATACATATTTACTCTAATTTCAAATTGTATTAACACTTTTAGACATTTAAACATATATTGTCTTATATTATACTCACAATCCAGGTGTAGCTATAAACCACGACATCATCTCATTTAAATTAAATACACCCATCCATTCAATTGGCTAGAAGTTACAGAAACAGGGTGTGAATCTGAGATAAGGTTTGGTTGATAAGTGGATACAGGGGGTGTAGAAAGAGAGAGCTGAGATACCTGAAAAGACCTGGGGAGACTGATTGGGGGAGAGCTGCCACTAGTGGGGTGAGAGATGGGAATGTTTTAGAAACGGGCTGAGTCTCTCTCCTTTTGGGGAGAACTCAGGAATATGAGGCTTTTAATAGCACATGTTCACTTTAAGAATAGAAATCTCCATACACATAGTATTGAGATAAGTCCCAGGAGTAACTCCCATCACTCAATTCTTCAATGGAAGGGGTCTCAACAGCAAACCAACCTCTGCCGGTAATGTATAAATGTAGTAATTTGTTTCTAGCATAATCTCAATTTTTATGGATGTCATTAATATATATATTTGGGTAAATTAAACTTAAATCCCACAATTTCTGGGATCTATATGTTTTAGCCTGGTGTTTATCTGTCATCCTTTCTGCAGAAGGAAGCCGGAGGAATATCCTATAGATATTAACAAAAGAACCATAAGTTCTTATAGTCTAGCTATTTACCCAAATATGTCATATCTAATCTCCAGAGATTATCTAAGATTCTCATTCTTAAAGTCTGAGCTAGAATACATACATTATCATTTAACGAGCAGAATAAGAAATAGCCACCTTGAGTAGTGATATGATTTAGTAGTATTACCTTACCTAAGCAGAGTATATGTTGGTAATTTGTAGGTAATTATGGCGTACTATCATTAACCATTTTAAATACTAATCATAATCAATGTAGATTGTATCTAAATAAAATGCATGGCCATCTTATGATCAGAAACGTACTGCATAGTAAATTATTCTACATGCATGTTGATATAGGCACAGAGCTTCATAATTCATGTTTTGTCCTACTTACTTATGTTATAAGTCCTACATGTGAATTATGATTAACATCTATTGATATGGTATTTTGTTGTTATGCTATTTTGCTTACCGTTTGATCTTTATTCTATGTTCAATAAATTCATTATTATTTTATTAATAATTGTTGCATTGTATTTACTTTTGTAAAAACGTCATCCAAACTCTCACATACATAACGAATGCTTGATATGGGTATTTTTAGTCGGACCCATATATATAAATCATCAATTTTCATATTTTTTTATGATTCATAATTAATAACTCATATTTATATTTTTATGGTTATTAATAATCCGTCAACATGCCCCCATCACCCCATTACATGACCCTATACACCGCACCCTATGTTTACTTTTTGTGCTGTTGAATTGGCAACAGAGAGATTGATTCTGATGCTGAATATGCTGCTGTCGTCAGCTACAAAGATATATTTTGTGTACTTCAAAGATTTATTTTGTGTATTTTGGGTGGTTTCTGTGCTGTCTGTTCGGAAATACAGCAGCTCACATCTAGCACACACGGAGGATACGCTCCTGGGCAGAGCGGTGTTGAGTTAAGATTGTCTGATCTCCCCAGCCATCGTCTCTGCTCCCAAGCGTTTTTTTTTAAAAGGGGCACTGGCATTTTCAGGCAGACAAGGTAAGTGCCTTGCTCTAAATACAGCACTGAACATTGGTGAAGTAGAATCACAACGCTTACTCCGTTCTATGAGCTGCTAATTGGATAGGCTCATAAGTGGTGAAATATCGGTGGAGCAAGATTACAGCGATTTTTGTCCTGCGTATCATAAGTATCATGTTTAATGTAGTCTACTGCAATTTTCAGAGCTAGAATAAAGTCTATTGGCCCCTCAGCCATCTTCTTTCCTACATCAAGATAATCAACTGGACCTGGTGGATTTGATTCACATAAAATGCGCTACCATTTACTCTACTTTGTTGTTATAATACCTGTTGGTATACACTTATTATGTCTTTTTAATACATTAGTTCATTAAGTGACAATAGAGCAGACACTAGGGTCTATACCCAAGTGGAGATGGATGGTATTATTGCCAAGTTTGGCACAAATAGGTAAGCTTTTGGCTGAACTAATACAATTTGATACATGAGATTAGAATACCTATCGAAAAAGGAGACTGATTTACAATTACACTCCGACATCCTAGTGGAATATCTTAGGGATAAGAGGATCCCTAGGGGACTTAGATTGGGCATTAAGCTCTCGTTTTGTTGTGACAAGAATGAATTTTGCACCATCTGGTATAAAATTCTTAATAAAAGCAGTCTGGACCTCTTCTCCTTGACTGCTTGACAAGAATTGGTTGACATTAAACAACAAAATATTGAAACTAAATTGAAACTTACAGACATTGAAACATAAAAAGCTCTCAATAAAACCAATTGGAGAAATCCAGGTGATTTTGGATAAGCATAGAGCAGACACACTGAATAGAAAACGTGATCAATTTAAAAGGGACGCACTGGACTATCTCCAAGATCAGGTGTATAACTGGGGAGAATATAGGATATGTACGAGGCAGCATTTTTTCAATAACAAGGAGACAGGGACCACAACAGGCACGGGCATCTCCTCTGACGAGCTATGGGCGGACAGGTTCCTTTTTTAGAACAAGGCCCCAAAAGAGGAAAACCAGGAGGGGTAACAGAAAGGGGAATAGGCAGGGGCTCGGCACAGGGATTGAGCAACCAAACACAATGGGTAGCCTGGGTGAGGAGATATCCAAAGAGGAACAGGGAGAGGAGGCGCTGGTGGTAAACATCTCATCTCATATGTTGAGTGCAATGGAACATCAGGTATTACAAAAAGGACGGGGATTTGTACCTACAGACTGTGGTGACAGGCTTAAATTGTATACAGAGCTTAATAACATTTTTCGTTCTATTGGCTTGAAAGCATTTTTTTGAGGAGCAGCACATGGATCTTAGTAGTCACAGATTGAAACTAACGATGCCATAGATGGCTCTGATCCGACAGATACGACTTCTCCTACCTGGGACCTCAGTAGATGCAAGGTTAAAAGTAAGTTTATGCCACCAAAGACTAATACTAGTGTCGAGATGTGAGACAGGGTTGGTACAGGTAAATTGGAATGTGAGGAATAAAGCTAATCTTTCACCAGCTTAACGAGCAGCTATCTCTGACAAAGGCAGAGCAATAGTGGTGATGGACACATCACTGTATATGGATGATGCTCATGATGACGCTAAACAACATCAACCATTATCGGTTGCTTGATAGGGATCCCCTCCTTGACATTAGTGCCCTTATTCGGACAAAGGTCCAGGGTGCATTTGCAGCCGAGATCAGTATTGATAAAGAGGCTGAATTTCTTATGAAGAGTGACCCCAGCACACCCAAGCTATAGCTGCTACCCAAAATCCATAAGTATTTAGCTAAACCGCCTTTCTGCCCCATTGTGTCGGGTTGCGACTCCATGCTACAACCACTGTCGATATTTGTGGATTTACACCTGCAACCATTAGTCTGTAAGATGAGGTCATATATTCAGGGTTCCAAAATTTCAGGGATAAAAATTTATTTTATCTGTTCTTGTAAAAAAAAAAATTATATTAATGTATATTATTATTGGGGGAGAGTTTGTTTATTTGTTCTTGTTCCACTAATTGAATAAATCCGACAGTGATAATCCTGTAAAATGTGATTGGAAAACATTTTGAAATCTGGTGTATTCCCAGATTGTCTTATATGGAACTACCCAGTGGGTATCCTGTATAAACGCTATATCAATTTGTTTTTGGTCTAGAGTATGATATAGGTGCCCCCTTTTCTGAGGGGAGTTAAGGCCCTGGGCATTTACTAATAATAAATGAAATGTCATATTTTTTGAAGTTAAAAGAAAACAAACTTTGTTTAAAACTGTCCCCACCTCCCTTCCCTTAAGAAACCATATTGCTAAAAAACAAATTGTTAGTCCATCAACTTGTTTTTCTTTGTGTCATAAATAAATGACACAATGTCCAGAGGCCTGACGCGTTTCATCAGTATGATTGCTGTCTCAGAGGCAAACAGAGAATATAAAACTAAGAATGTTTTCAAAAGTTCAAGCCCAATACAACAATTATTGATATCATGATTGTATATAATGAACAAATTATAAAACAATGACATTTCTAGAAACAACACTGTGGCACAGCGTCCCAGTCTGCATCATCCCATTTTCTATTTTTAAAGTGAAGTTATCCAAATCACTTATAATTAAATACAATACCAATACAATACCAATACAAATGTAGGCAGATTTTATCCAGCACATAGCTACTTGTAGGCTGACCTGCCCCTGCAAGTTTTGTGTGCAAAATTAGATGCTGTTGGCAAGTCCTGAGTGCAAAAGTAGGTGCGGGGGAAAATGCCAATCTGGTTGCTGGGAGCAAATCCTGGGTGCTGGGAGAAAGTTCTGCGTTGTGGGGGTTGTCCAGTGAGTGCATTCTGTGTGCTGCGGTAAATTCTGGGTGTATTCTAGGTACTAGGGTAAGTCCTGGGTGCAATGTGGGTGCAGAGGAAGATGATAAAAACAAGAAATGCATTTTTTCAATAACTTTTATTACATATGTAAAAATTTGAATTATTCTTTTTCTTTGGCCCATGAAAATGTGTAAAATGTACAATGTGGCCCTCGTACTGAAAAGTTTGGAGACCTCTGGAATAAGTCATGGTTATGCGACAGGCACACTAACACTAGCAACAGACAGACATTCTAATGCAGTCTGCGTCTCCCATGTTGCCATAGCAACAGGCAGACATTCTAATGCAGCCAGAATCTTGCAGGTTACCATAGAATGCTGTCTTTTAAAATGATTCAGCTGTAGCAGGAACCTGTAGAAATGGCTGTGGAGCAGCATAGTCTATAAAGGAGAATCACCTGGGTTAATGGTGTATTTGTCACTGGTGAGGACTATGTGACATAAGTTAGGGCCCATCGATAGGAAGAACTGGCTGGCTACTTTAGGGGGCCAACATGTGAGGCCATAACAAACATGTGAATGGTAAGGCTATTTATGCACACAAATCAATGGCACGGGTAATTGCAACATGATTGCACATTTAATAGCTCTGTTAACATAAGGAGAACAGCCTTAATTCCCCTCAACAGGACAATGTTACTTTGTAACGACTCTCTAGGCAGCCAACGATTAGCTTAACATACTGTGAATGAAGAGAATGAAAAAAGGTCTAAGCATTCTAAACACATAAAATAAGAGAAATGTATTGTGACAGAACCCCTTGGCACACCGACTGGGTACCTCAGTCAGTCTCTGCTTCCTAGGGACCCTCAGCCCTCACAAGGGCTGAGAACAGTGATATTAGCAAAATACTTTCTCTATTACCATTGAAGACAGTAAGTAGGCAAAGGTACTGAATGATGGAATACTTCCTCCATTACCATTGAAGATGGGAAGTGGGCACAGTTATTGAACAATGGAATACTTCCTTCAAGACCATGACACAAGATATATGGGCACAGCTACTGAACGATGGAATAATTCTTCAATGAAACTGACTACGGTAAGTGGGCACAGGTACAGAACAGTGGAATATAACCTCAATTAGTATGGCAAAAGATAAGTGGGCACAGGTAGTGAACGATGCAATGCTTCCTTCATTACCATTGAAGAAGGTAAGTGGGCACAGGTACTGAACAATGGAATACTTCCTTCAAGACCATGAAACAAGCTATGTGAGCACAGCTACTGAACGGTGAAATAATTCTTCAATGAAACTGACTACGGAAAGCAGGCACAGGTATTGAACAGTGGAATATAACCTCTATTACTATGGCAAAAGATAAGTGGACACAGGTACTGAACGATGTAATACTTCCTCCATTACCATTGAAGATGGTAAATAGCTACAGGTACTGAATGATGGAATACTTTCTCAATTACCATTGAAGAAGGTAAGTGGGCATAGGTACTGAACAATTGAATACTTCTTCAAGACCATGACACAAGATGTATGGGCACAGCTACAAAACGGTGGTATAATTCTTCAATTAAACTTACTCGTGTAAGTGGGCACAGGTACTGAATAGTGGAATATGACCTCTGTTACCATGACAAAAGATAAGTGGACACAGGTAGTGAATGATGGAATATTTCCTTCATTACCATTGAAGAAGGTAAGTGGGCACAGGTACTGAACGGGGGAACAGTTCCTCTATTACCGTTGAAGATGGTAAGTAGGCACAGGAACTGAATAATGGAATACTTCCTCCATTACCATTGAAGAAGGTAAGTGGGCACAGGTACTTAACAATAGAATACTTCCTTCAAGACCATGAAACAAGCTATGTGAGCACAGTTACAGAACGGTGGAATAATTCTTAAATTTAACTGACTACGGTAAGTGGGCACAGGTAGTGAACGATCCAATGCTTCCTTCATTACCATTGAAGAAGGTAAGTGGGCACAGGTACTGAACAATGGAATACTTCCTTCAAGACCATGAAACAAGCTTTGTGAGCACAGCTACTGAACGGTGAAATAATTCTTCAATAAAACTGACTGCGGAAAGTAGGCACAGGTATTGAACAGTGGAATATAACCTCTATTACTATGGCAAAAGATAAGTGGACACAGGTACTGAACGATGTAATACTTCCTCCATTACCATTGCAGATGGTAAATAGCTACAGGTACTGAATGATGGAATACTTTCTCAATTACCATTGAAGAAGGTAAGTGGGCATAGGTACTGAACAATTGAATACTTCTTCAAGACCATGACACAAGATGTATGGGCACAGCTACAAAACGGTGGTATAATTCTTCAATTAAACTTACTAGGGTAAGTGGGCACAGGTACTGAACAGTGGAATATAACCTCTCGTCGGAAAACGACGAAACGCGTCACAGAAAAGTGCCGCTTCGCCTGAGGAAACTTGAAAAATTCTAAAGACTACGGAAGAGAGGCACCAACACGGTCCCCGCTGATAACAGACGGAGAGTGCACACCGCCTGTAAACACGCTGATCACGGGAGGACTGGTGACCTGCTCTCTCTTTTTCTTTTACTCCCCGCTTCTATTTATTTATTTTATGGAGTAGTTATGTTTTTAATATAAGCCTTACTAAACATAGGGGCTAATAAATAACTTTTTGCTATTGAATATACTCCATTTAACCCGTTTATTACTAATTCATCCCCTGGATAAAACGAGCTGGAACTTGGAGTTGATATCTACATACGTGGGATGGTGGGACTTGTAGTCCAACTGCTATATATACTTAGAGCCGGTACGTTTATCTAATCCCTATCTGTGAATACTACCCATTGTATGTCAATGTTTCTTTGTCTTTTTATGTAAAATCTCTCTGGAAGAAAAACAGTTTTGGGTACAACCCGGTTGGAATCAATATTTCCATTATTGATTCTTTGGCTTGATAAGTATTTCCACGTTTATATTTATTTGATTTTTTTTATTTTTTTGTTTGTTTTACTGCATTGGTGTTATAGTTTTATGCACTTATTAATACTTTTTGAATTTATATTACTCATTTGCGCAACACTTTATCACTATTATTATTTTTGTTTTGTGTTACCCTGGGGGAATTACACTAGTGTCTGCAGCACGTTAATAATTTAATTAATTTATTTACTTTTATTATAATAGCGCCTATCACTTAACACATCTATACTGAACAATGAATACTTCCTTCAAGACCATGACACAAGATATATGGGCACAGCTACTGAACGGTGAAATAATTCTTCAATAAAACTGACTAGGGTAAGTGGGCACAGGTACTGAACAGTGGAAAATGACCTCAAATGCCATGGAAAAATAAAAGTGGGCACAGGTACTGAACAGTGGAATACTTCTTCTATTACCATTGAAGACGGTAAGTAGGCACAGGTACTGAATGATGGAATACTTCCTTCATTACCATTGAAGAAGGTAAGTGGGCACAGGTACTGAACAATGGAATACTTCCTTCAAGACCATGACCCATGACACAAGATATATGGGCACAGCTACTGAACGGTGGAATAATTGTGCAATGAAACTGACTATGGTAAGTGGGCACAGGTACTGAACAGTGGAATATGACCTCAAATGCCATAGAAAAATAAAACTGGGCACAGGTACTGAACAGTGGAATACTTCCTCTATTACCATTGAAGACAGTAAGTAGGCACAGGTACTGAATGATGGAATACTTCCTTCATTACCATTGAAGAAGGTAAGTGGGCACAGGTACTGAACAATGGAATACTTCCTTCAAGACCATGACCCATGACACAAGATATATGGGCACAGCTACTGAACGGTGGAATAATTGTGCAATGAAACTGACTATGGTAACTGGGCACAGGTACTGAACAGTGGAATACTTCCTCTATTACCATTGAAAACAGTAAGTAGGCACAGGTACTGAATGATGGAATACTTCCTCCATTACCATTGAAGAAGATAAGTGGGCACAAGTACTGAACAATGGAATACTTCCTTTAAGACCATGAAACAAGCTATGTGAGCACAGCTACTGAACGGTGGAATAATTCTTCAATGAAACTGACTACGGTAAGTGGGCACAGGTACTGAACAGTGGAATATAACCTCAATTAGTATGGCAAAAGATAAGTGGACACAGGTAGTGAACGATGGAATACTTTCTCCATTACCATTGAAGAACGTAAGTGGGCACAGGTACTGAACAATGGAATCCTTCCTTCAAGACCAGGAAAAAAGCTATGTGAGCACAGCTACTAAACTGTGAAATAATTATTTAATGAAACTGAATATGGTAAGTGGGCACAGGAACTGAACGGTGGAATACTTCCTCTATTACCATTGAAGACGGTAACTAGGCACAGGTACTGAATGAAGGAATACTTCCTCCATTTCCATTGAAGAAGGTAAGTGGCCACAGGTACTGAACAATGAATACTTCCTTCAAGATCATGACACAAGATATGTGGGCACAGCTACTGAACGGTGGAATAATTCTTCAATAAAACTGACTACGGTAAGTGGGCGCAGGTACTGAACAGTGGAATATAACCTCTAATAACATGGCAAAATAAAAGTGGGGACAGAAACTGAATGGTGGAATACTTCCTCTATTACCATTGAAGACAGTAACTAGTACAGGTATTGAATGATGAAATACTTCCTCCATTACCATTGAAGAATGGAAGTGGGCACAGGTTCTCAACAATGGAATACTTCCTCCAAGACCAAGACACAAAGCTATGTGGGCACAGATACTGAACGGGGAAATAATTCTTCAATTAAATTGAATACGGTAAGTGGGCACAGGTACTGAACAGTGGAATATACAATCTATTACCATGGCAAATGACAAGAGGACACAGGTACTAAAGGAAAGGATGGAATATTTCCTCTATTACCATTGAAGACAGTAAGTAGGCACAGGTACTGAACAATGGAATACTTCCTTCAAGACCATGACATAAGATATATGGGCACAGCTACTTAACAGTGGTATACTTCTTCAATGAAACTGACTACGGTAAGTGGGCACAGGTACTGAACAGTGGAATATGACCTCTAAAACCATGGCAAAATAAAAGTGGGCACAGGTACTGAATGATGGAATACTTCCTCCAATACCATTGAGTAAGGTAAGTGGGCACAGGTACTGAACAATGAATACTTCCTTCAAGACCATGACACAAGATATATGGGCACAGCTACTAAACGGTGGAATAATTATTCAATAAAACTGACTATAGTAAGTGGGCACAGGTACCGAACAGTGGAATATGACCTCTAACACCATTGCAAAATAAAAGTGGGCACAGGAACTGAACTGTGGAATACTTCCTCTATTACCAATGAAGACGTTAAGTAGGCAGAGGTACTGAATGATGGAATACTTCCTCCATTACCATTGGAGAAGGTAAGTGGGCACAGGTACTGAACAATGGAATACTTCCTCCAAGAATATGATACAAGCTATATGGGCACAGCTACTGAACGGTGGAATACTTCCTCTATTACCATTGAAGACGGTAAGTAGGCGCAGGTACTGAATGATGGAATACTTCCTCCATTACCATTGAAGAAGGTAAGTGGGCACAGGTACTGAACAGTGGAATACTTCCTCTATTACCATGGAAGAAAGTAAGTGGGCACTGGTACTGAACAATGGCATACTTCCTCCAAGACAATGACACAAGTTATGTGGGAACAGCTACTGAACGGTGGAATAATTCTTCAATGAAAATGACTAAGGTAAGTGGGCACAGTTATTGAACAATGGAATACTTCCTTCAAGACCATGACACAAGATATGTGAGCACAGCTACTGAACGGTGGAATAATTCTTCAATGGTGAGAGTGCGAGGGGACGGAGCTTCCTCCCCTCGCGCTTCACATGTTGTTGGCTCAGCCAATGTAAGCAGTGCTCAGGTGCAGCTATGGCTGCCAATCTCAAGCGGGTCACACGTGTCCCACCGGCGGGCCGCATTTGGCTTGTGGGCCACATGTTGGATGCCCAAGACCTAGGTAATAAGTCTGGTTGTGTATGAATGGAGAGAATGGTGTGTACTTCTGTGTGTGAATGGAGATATGAAAGATGTGTGAATGGCCAGTAACAAGGGTTGAAGCATTGACGTGGCGTTTCTGCTCACATGCGTATCCATGTGCCAATTCAACCATGTGAGTGACTGTAATAATTATGTGGTTATCCAAACAAAAAATTCTGTTATCTGAGTACCTAAGTTGCTATGGAGGATTGGCTGTGAGTAACATCACTGCGCCGAGACCAAACATATCAATTTTTATGCTATGATTTTTATGATAAAGAGTGGGTAACAGTCTTGAATTCTCTGTTAAACGCACAGCTCTGGCTTTGACAATCACATTAGTATACCTCTCAGATATGTGATTAGAAGAAAAACTCTTATTTATATAATACCATGCTTTTACCTTGCAGACTGTATGTTTATTTTTATTTTTCCTTAGAATCTGCTCTTTCTTTTTTCTCTTTGACTCCTCTGTTTATTTGTCTCTTTTTTTCCCTATAATTTACCCTTTTTGTAATACAATGTCATGACTTACTGTCATTTTTAATCTTGTGAAGGCTACTAGTTAAATAGTTCATTGTCATTTATTTTTAATTCATTTTTTTATTTCTCATACACATATGCTTTTGATGTTGTTGTAGCTGCATGCAGTATATAAACTGTCAACATAATAACAACATGGAAAACAAAAAGCACACCCTTTTTCAAATGCTTTCCTTAATTTTACAGATATATATATATATATATATAATTTTATATCTTGAATTTTCTGAGAGTGATGCAAAAATATATATTGTGTATAGTTAATTCACACAAAAATTTACTTACAAATACTTCTAGAACATTTCATTATGTTTCCTGCTAAGAGATATCAGATCAGGCATATTGGCACAAAAAAATAGTGTGGGAATAGAAGTGACACTGGGGAGTAGAGTGGGGATAGGGGTGATACTGGGAAGTAGAGTGGGAAAATAGGTGAAACTGTGGAGCAGAGAAGGGTCGGGGGTGACAATAGGGTGCAGAGCAGGGGTGACACTTGGGAGCAGAGTGGGCGCATCAGTGACACTGGGTAGCAGAGCAGGGGATTAGGGGGGGCACTGGAAAGCAGAGAGGGGTCAGGAGACTTGAGACTTGAGAGCAGATAAGTTCAGGAGGGGTGACATTGGAGAGCAGAGCAGGGGCCGGAAGGGTGACACAGGGGAGCAGAGTGCGTCTGGATGGGGTGACACTGGGGATCAGAGGAGTGACACCGGGAAGTAGAGCGGTTGTTGGGGTTACACCGGGGAGCAGAGCGGGTGTTTAGGTGACACTGGGGAGCAGAGCATGGGCAGGGGTGACAAAGCATTATACTATCTGTGTAACTTCTGCCCTTCAAGTATTGTAAATTACAAGCATATTATTTATTGTAAAATAAATGCATGGTGTACATTTGTTTTTGTATAATAAATGTGTTGTGTAAATTATTTATTGTAAAATAAATGTATTGTGTACATAAGTCATTGTAAAATAAATGTATTGTGCACATTATTTTTGGTAAAATAAATGTATTGTGTATATTTGTAACTAAACCACCAAACTTACCTAATCCCCACCAAGCTGCTCCTCCCATCGAGCTCCAGCAACGCCATGTTTCTGGAGTCCTGTAGTCACCAAATTGGCTGTGTAGCTGCCAATGCGCATGCACGAGTGGCGTGAGTGAATGAACTTAAACGAACTTAGCTCCTTAACTGGTTACACCTCCCTGGATGGCGATTGGCACCAGATTTATATTTAAACCCCAAAGTTGCTCCTTACCTTTGCTTGTGATAGGTTCTCCAGTTCCTGTTGTGAGCTTCCTAGCATTTTATGTTATCTGTATCCAGTGTTCATTACCTGTCTTGTTTGACCTCTCGTGATCTGCTGTCCCAGTGTTCCAGACCTTGGCTTGCTTTTGACTTACTTATCTCTGTTATCCTGACTTAGACTTTTACTCTGACTCTGGTATCCAGTATCTCAGTACCAGTGGCTGTGTGTCCGGCATCCAGTATCTCAGTACCAGTGGCAGTGTGTCCGGTATCCAGTATCTCAGTACCAGTGGCTGTGTGTCCAGTATCCAGTATCTCAGTACCAGTGGCTGTGTGTCCAGTATCTCAGTACCAGTGGCTGTGTGTCCGGTATCCAGTATCTCAGTACCAATGCCTGTGTGTCCGTTATCCATTATCTCAGTACCAGTGGATGTGTACCCAGTATCCAGTACCAGTGGATGTGTTCCGAGTATCCAGTATCTCAGTACCAGTGCCTGTGTGTCCGGTATCCAGTATCTCAGTACCAGTGGCTGTGTGTCAGGTATCCAGTATCACAGTACCAGTGGCTGTGTGTTTTGTGTCTGGCCTACTATCTTCCTGTTCCTCCAAAGTTCATCTATTCATGAACCTTCAGTCTCCTACTAGAACTTCCCTATCCAGTGTCCAGAGAGAAGTAGAGGTTCAGTAATTTACCTTTTCAGTAGTGCTCGCAGCTCAACCAAAGGTACCTCTGATTTGGAACGAAGACCTCCTACTACCTCTCGAAGGCCTGGTGACTGTTTGTACATGAATACTCAATAGCCACCTGTTCCATCTGCACTGTGGATCCAAAACCTTGACCGTTACAATATTATCCATGGTAGAAAAAATGTATTGTGTATATTATTTCTTGTAAAATCAATGCATTATGTACATAATTTTTTGTAAAATCAATGCACTGTGTATATTATCTATTGTAAAATAAATGAATTGTGTATATTATTTATTGTAAAATAAATGCATTGTGTATATAATTTATTGTAAAATAACTTTATTGTTTAGATTATTTATTGTAAAATAAATGCATTGTGTATATTATTTTTTAAATAAATACACTGTATATATTATTTATTGTAAAAAATATGTATTGTGAATATTATTTATTGTAAAATAAATGCATTGTGTACTTTACTGAAAAATAAATGCATTGTGTATTATTTATTGTAAAATAAATGTAAAGGCAGAACACTATGCCTTCCAGTTCTCGAGCAAGACCCTAACATTTATCATTACTCTGGAATTTTGGACACCAGTGAAAAGCCGAAGAAGTAACACATACCTCCAGTGGCGGACCACACCGGGTGACCCGGAGGGAAGACTGCACGGAGGAGGCGTCCGTCCGGGAGCACAGAGAAGCAGCGATTCGGTAAGTGATGGGGAAGGGGGGGGAGGAGGGTGGTTTAAAACGAGCAGTTTATTACTGGGCTCTGACTGGCACTATATTACTGGGCATCTGGCTGGCACTATATTACTGGGCATCTGGCTGGCACTATATTACTGGGCTCTGGCTGGCACTATATTACTGGGCATCTGGCTGGCACTATATTACTGGGCTCTGGCTGGCACTTTATTACTGGGCATCTGACTGGCACTATATTACTGGGCTCTGGCTGGCACTATATTACTGGGCATCCGGCTGGCACTATATTACTGGGCTCTGGCTTGCACTATTTTACTGGGCATCTGGCTGGCACTATATTACTGGGCTCTGGCTGGCACTATATTACTGGGCATATGGCTGGCACTATATTACTGGGCTCAGGCTGGCATAATATTCCTGGGCTCTGACTGGCACACTATTCCTGGTATCTGACTGGCACAATATTCCTGGGCTCTGACTGGCACACTATTCCTGGGCCATGGCTGGCACTATATTACTGGGCTCAGGCTGGCACTATATTTCTGGGCATCTGGCTGGCACTATATTACTGGGCTCTGGTTGGCACTATATTACTGGGCTCTGACTGGCTCTGAGTGGCACTATATTACTGGGCATCTTGCTGGCACTATATTCCTGGGCTCTGACTGGCATAATATTCCTGGGCTCTGACTGGCATAATATTCCTGGGCTCTGACTGGCACACTATTCCTGGTATCTGACTGGCATAATATTCCTGGGCTCTGGATGGCACTATATTACTGGGCTCTGACTGGCTCTGAGTGGCACTATATTACTGGGCATCTGGCTGGCACTATATTACTGGGCTCTGGCTGGCACTATATTACTGGGCTCTGACTGGCATAATATTCCTGGGCTCTGACTGGCACACTATTCCTGGTATTTGACTGGCATAATATTCCTGGGCTCTGACTGGCACACTATTCCTGGTATCTGACTGGCATTATATTCCTGGTATCTGACTGGCATAATATTCCTGGGCTCTGACTGGCACACTATTCCTGGTATCTGACTGGCATAATATTCCTGGTATCTGACTGGCATAATATTCCTGGGCTCTGAGTGGCACTATATTACTGGGCATCTGGCTGGCACTATATTACTGGGCTCTGGCTGGCATAATATTCCTGGGCTCTGACTGGCATTATATTCCTGGGCTCTGACTGGCACACTATTCCTGGTATCTGACTGGCACACTATTACTGGGCTCTGACTGGCACACTATTCCTGGTATCTGACTGGCATAATATTCCTGGTATCTGACTGGCATAATATTTCTGGGCTCTGACTGGCACACTATTCCTGGTATCTGACTGGCATAATATTCCTGGGCTCTGACTGGCACACTATTCCTGGTATCTGACTGGCATAATATTCCTGGTATCTGACTGGCATAATATTCCTGGGCTCTGACTGGCATAATATTCCTGGGCTCTGACTGGCACACTATTACTGGGCTCTGACTAGCACAATATTACTGGGCTCTGATTGGCACACTATTACTGGGCTCTGACTGGCACTATATTACTGGTATCTGACTGGCATAATATTACTGGGCTCTGACTGGCATAATATTACTGGGCTCTGACTGCCACTATATTACTGGTAACTGACTGGCACAATATTCCTGGGCTCTGACTGGCACAATATTCCTGGTATCTGACTGGCACAATATTCCTGGGTTCTGACTGGCACAATATTCCTGGGTTCTGACTGGCACAATATTACTGGGCTCTGACTGGCACAAGATTCCTGGGTTCTGACTGGCACACTATTACTGGGCTCTGACTGGCACTATATTCCTGGTATCTGACTGGCATAATATTCCTGGGCTCTGACTGGCACAATATTCCTGGGCTCTGACTGTCAAAATATTCCTGGGCTCTAACTGGCATAATATTACTGGTATCTGACTGGCACTATATTACTGGTATCTGACTGGCACTATATTCTTGGTATCTGACTGGCACAATATTCCTGGTATCTGACTGGCACTATATTACTGGTATCTGACTGGCACAATATTCGTGGGCTCTTACTGGCACAATATTACTGGGCTCTGACTGGCACAATATTACTGGGTTCTGACTGGCACACTATTACTGGGCTCTGACTGGCACAATATTCCTGGGCTCTGGCTGGCACTATATTACTGGGCTCTAACTGGCATAATATTACTGGTATCTGACTGGCACAATATTACTGGGCTCTGACTGGCACAATATTATTGGGTTCTGACTGGCACAATATTCCTGGGCTCTGACTGGCACAATATTCCTGGGCTCTGACTGGCACTATATTACTAGGCTCTAACTGGCATAATATTACTGGTATCTGACTGGCACTATATTACTAGTATCTGACTGGCACAATATTCCTGGTATCTGACTGGCACTATATTCCTGGTATCTGACTGGCACAATATTCCTGGGCTCTTACTGGCACAATATTACTGGGCTCTGACTGGCACAATATTTCTGGGTTCTGACTGGCACACTATTACTGGGCTCTGACTGGCACTATATTCCTGGTATCTGACTGGCACAATATTACTGGGTTCTGACTGGCACACTATTACTGGGTTCTGACTGGCACAATATTACTGGTCTCTGAGTGGGACAATACTACTGGGCTCTGAATGGCACAATATTCCTGGTATCTGACTGGCACACTATTACTGGGCTCTGAGTGGCACAATATTAATGGGCTCTGAGTGGGACAATACTACTGGGATCTGAATGGCACAATATTACTGGTATCTATAATTGTAAGATTGTCACCTTGTGGGGCTCCTGTGTGTTGCATAATTAATGGCACTATATTACTGGTATCTGATTGGCACAATATTACTGGTATCTGACTGGCACAATATTCCTGGTATCTGACTGGCACTATATTACTGGTATCTGACTGGCACAATATTCCTGGGCTCTTACTGGCACAATATTACTGGGCTCTGACTGGCACAATATTACTGGGTTCTGACTGGCACACTATTACTGGGTTCTGACTGGCACACTATTACTGGGCTCTGACTGGCACAATATTCCTGGGCTCTGACTGGCACTATATTACTGGGCTCTAACTGGCATAATATTACTGGTGTCTGACTGGCACTATATTACTGGTATCTGACTGGCACAATATTACTGGTATCTGACTGGCACAATATTCCTGGTATCTGACTGGCACTATATTACTGGTATCTGACTGGCACAATATTCCTGGGCTCTTACTGGCACAATATTACTGGGCTCTGACTGGCACAATATTACTGGGTTCTGACTGGCACAGTATTACTGGGCTCTGAGTGGCACAATATTACTGGGCTCTGAGTGGGACAATACTACTGGGATCTGAATGGCACAATATTACTGGTATCTATAATTGTAAGATTGTCACCTTGTGGGGCTCCTGTGTGTTGCATAATTAATGGCGGTCAAAATATTCCTGGTATCTGACTGGCACTATATTACTGGTATCTGACTGGCACAATATTCCTGGGCTCCTACTGGCACAATATTACTGGGCTCTAACTGGCACAATATTACTAGGTTCTGACTGGCACACTATTACTGGGTTCTGACTGGCACACTATTACTGGGCTCTGACTGGCACAATATTCCTGGGCTCTGACTGACACAATATTACTGGGCTCTAACTGGCACAATATTCCTGGGTTCTGACTGGCACAATATTACTGGGCTCTGACTGGCACAAGATTCCTGGGTTCTGACTGGCACACTATTACTGGGCTCTGACTGGCACTATATTCCTGGTATCTGACTGGCATAATATTCCTGGGCTCTGACTGGCACAATATTCCTGGGCTCTGACTGTCAAAATATTCCTGGGCTCTAACTGGCATAATATTACTGGTATCTGACTGGCACTATATTACTGGTATCTGACTGGCACTATATTCTTGGTATCTGACTGGCACAATATTCCTGGTATCTGACTGGCACTATATTACTGGTATCTGACTGGCACAATATTCGTGGGCTCTTACTGGCACAATATTACTGGGCTCTGACTGGCACAATATTACTGGGTTCTGACTGGCACACTATTACTGGGCTCTGACTGGCACAATATTCCTGGGCTCTGGCTGGCACTATATTACTGGGCTCTAACTGGCATAATATTACTGGTATCTGACTGGCACAATATTACTGGGCTCTGACTGGCACAATATTATTGGGTTCTGACTGGCACAATATTCCTGGGCTCTGACTGGCACAATATTCCTGGGCTCTGACTGGCACTATATTACTAGGCTCTAACTGGCATAATATTACTGGTATCTGACTGGCACTATATTACTAGTATCTGACTGGCACAATATTCCTGGTATCTGACTGGCACTATATTCCTGGTATCTGACTGGCACAATATTCCTGGGCTCTTACTGGCACAATATTACTGGGCTCTGACTGGCACAATATTTCTGGGTTCTGACTGGCACACTATTACTGGGCTCTGACTGGCACTATATTCCTGGTATCTGACTGGCACAATATTACTGGGTTCTGACTGGCACACTATTACTGGGTTCTGACTGGCACAATATTACTGGTCTCTGAGTGGGACAATACTACTGGGCTCTGAATGGCACAATATTCCTGGTATCTGACTGGCACACTATTACTGGGCTCTGAGTGGCACAATATTAATGGGCTCTGAGTGGGACAATACTACTGGGATCTGAATGGCACAATATTACTGGTATCTATAATTGTAAGATTGTCACCTTGTGGGGCTCCTGTGTGTTGCATAATTAATGGCACTATATTACTGGTATCTGATTGGCACAATATTACTGGTATCTGACTGGCACAATATTCCTGGTATCTGACTGGCACTATATTACTGGTATCTGACTGGCACAATATTCCTGGGCTCTTACTGGCACAATATTACTGGGCTCTGACTGGCACAATATTACTGGGTTCTGACTGGCACACTATTACTGGGTTCTGACTGGCACACTATTACTGGGCTCTGACTGGCACAATATTCCTGGGCTCTGACTGGCACTATATTACTGGGCTCTAACTGGCATAATATTACTGGTGTCTGACTGGCACTATATTACTGGTATCTGACTGGCACAATATTACTGGTATCTGACTGGCACAATATTCCTGGTATCTGACTGGCACTATATTACTGGTATCTGACTGGCACAATATTCCTGGGCTCTTACTGGCACAATATTACTGGGCTCTGACTGGCACAATATTACTGGGTTCTGACTGGCACAGTATTACTGGGCTCTGAGTGGCACAATATTACTGGGCTCTGAGTGGGACAATACTACTGGGATCTGAATGGCACAATATTACTGGTATCTATAATTGTAAGATTGTCACCTTGTGGGGCTCCTGTGTGTTGCATAATTAATGGCGGTCAAAATATTCCTGGTATCTGACTGGCACTATATTACTGGTATCTGACTGGCACAATATTCCTGGGCTCCTACTGGCACAATATTACTGGGCTCTGACTGGCACAATATTACTAGGTTCTGACTGGCACACTATTACTGGGTTCTGACTGGCACACTATTACTGGGCTCTGACTGGCACAATATTCCTGGGCTCTGACTGACACAATATTACTGGGCTCTAACTGGCATAATATTACTGGTATCTGACTGGCACAATATTACTGGGCTCTGACTGGCACAATATTATTGGGTTCTGACTGGCACAATATTACTGGTATCTGACTGGCACTATATTACTGGTATCTGACTGGCACAATATTCCTGGGCTCTTACTGGCACAATATTACTGGGCTCTGACTGGCACAATATTACTGGGTTCTGACTGGCACACTATTACTGGGTTCTGACTGGCACAATATTCCTGGGCTCTGACTGGCACTATATTACTGGGCTCTAACTGGCATAATATTACTGATATCTGACTGGCACAATATTACTGGGCTCTAACTGGCATAATATTACTTGTATTTGACTGGCACAATATTACTGGTATCTGACTGGCACAATATTCCTGGTATCTGACTGGCACTATATTACTGGTATCTGACTGGCACAATATTCCTGGGCTCTTACTGGCACAAAATTACTGGGCTCTGAGTGGCACAATATTTTTGGGCTCTGACTGTCACAATATTACTGGGCTCTGAGTGGGACAATACTACTGGGCTCTGAATGGCACAATATTCCTGGTATCTGACTGGCACACTATTACTGGGCTCTGAATGGCACAATATTACTGGGCTCTGAGTGGGACAATACTACTGGGATCTGAATGGCACAATATTACTGGTATCTATAATTGTAAGATTGTCACCTTGTGGGGCTCCTGTGTGTTGCATAATTAATGGCGGTCCCATGTGTGCATAATTATGGGGCACTTGTGTGTGGCATATTTATTGGGCCCCATGTGTGGCATAATTAAGGGACTCTTTTGTGAGGCGTAATTAAGGGACTCTTTTGTGTGGCATAATTATGGGGCATCTGTGTGTGTGTGGCATAATTATGGGGCACCTGTGTGTGGCATAATTAATTGGGCAGAGGTGAGGCATAAATAGTGGGGCTCTGGTGTGGCATAAGTTATGGGGCTCTGGTGTTGCATAAGTTATGGGGCTCTGGTGTTGCATAAGTTATGGGGCTCCTGTGTGTGGCATAGTTATGGGGCTCCTGTGTGTGGCATAGTTATGGGGCTCCTGTGTGTGGCATAGTTAATAGGTCATCTAACTGGCATTACTAAGGAATCTGTTTGGCATTGTATGGAGGAAATCCCGGGGGGTGACACCATGAGTTTACGCACCGGGTGACACCAACCCTAGTGACGCCCCTGCATACCTCTAAACATTTCAAATGGCCAATGAGGGACTCTTTTATTTTTTGGGGAGTGGAGGAAGGAGTGGAAATGGGTGGGGCCTTACCGGAACATTTAACATTTATGTATTGGTAATTATTCATGTCATTTGATAAGTAATTTAGAAGGAGAATAAAGTATGTTATTTTCTCAATTTACTGCCATTTAAACACAATTTATTGTGGGTTTTATTTCTCTGGAGGTCTGTTATACAGTTACACAAACCACAAATTCTGAGCTCGCAGAAAAGAGGGACAATAGAGGAGGAAAAGAGAAACCTGGTTGGGTGCCTTCGTATTTCTGATGCTCTGAATCATCATTGAGCTGGTGCTGCCCACGGCCCCCCATTGAACAAGACGCTGCTTTACATCGTGGTGTGGAGCTCACCAGCCCCCCCCCCCCCCCAGCTCACCTTGACACCCGGTACACTCTGTCCCCTTGACTGTGACATATTCTGCATATTGTAAATGTGTTTAGTACATGTGAAATATACAGTTTTCTTGTAGTTTAACAGTGACAACAATTTCACTGGGGCTCCAGAATTAAGTGTTATGGGGTTACCATAGCAACGTATGTGCATCGGAGGGGATTTTTCAGTGTTGCCATGATGAGGCATCAAGGAACGCTGAAAAAGACATTTTGGTGCACATACGGTCTCTCCAAGACGTTACAGGGGAGAGAGTCATTACAGGGCAGAGAGAGAGATTACTGGGAGAGAGATGGACATCGCAGGGGGGAGAAAGAGAGAGAGGGAGAGAGACATCACAGGGAGAGAGAGAAGGAGAAATAACAGGGGGAGAGAGAGACATTACATGGGGAGAGAGAGATTACAGGGGGAGAAAGGAGTAGACATTACAGTGGGAGAGAGAGGGAGACATTAGAGGGGACGCGAGAGAGAGAAAGACACTACAGGGGGTAGCAAGAGAGAAAAAGACACACTACATGGGGAGAGAGAGACACTACAGGGGGAGAGATGGAGACACCACAGAAATGAGAGAGAGAGACTACAGAAATGGGAGGGAGAGTGAGACACACTACCAAAAATGAGAGGGGGAGAGTGAGACACTGCAGAAATGAGCGAGAGACACTACAGAAATGGGAAAGAGAGACACTAGAGAAATAAGAGGGGGGAGAGAGAGAGACACTACAGAAATGAGAGACTGAGAGATATACACACACATGGGGGAGAGGAAAAGACAGACAGACATGGGCAGTGCCTTTCCTGAAAACAGACTCTGGATCCACCCCTGTGAGTGCAATCTCAGTGCTGGTGTAAGTCCTGGGTCAAGTCTTCTGAGTACAATCTGGATGCTGGCTAAGTCCTGGGTGCTGGGGCAAGTCCTGTAAATGCATTTTGGGTGCTTGGGTACATCAATATATCAACCAAGTATGTACAGGGATGGTATGGATCTTCTCAGTTGCTTCAATGCAGCTGCTTAGCCACAACCTCTCGTGTGTTGGCCAGTTTTCATTCATGCAATATATTTTGTATATTACTATCCCCATATATTCTCCTCTTCCAGTTGCTGTTTTGTACATCTGGAGAAAATATATACTTTCTGGATAATTTGTTTAATCAGTTTGAGTCTTACAATCACTCATTTTATTTTTGTTTGATCTCATTAATAAAGTGTGTTACATATGTGCTAACTTTAGACACTTGCACATGCATTTATGAAATGTATGTTGTCAATAGCTTGTTCAATCAGGTCCTTATGGGCAGTTAAATATGCTCTTACATACTGGGGTTACATGCACCAATATAGAATTAGCATCCCTGTATGTTAATATGCTGAAGCCCAGATGTACCTCATGCTTAATGTGACCTGCCAGTAGAATAAGACAATTAAAATATATATTTTTCCACCTCCAAACACACCCTGATCTTTGTTGTAACCTCCAAATTTCTTATGCCAGTAATATTTTTCCACTCAATAAGTCAGTATTTTGCCACGCAGTATGCCAATATTTAGCCATTCAATATGCCATTCTTTTGCCATGTAATATGCCAGTATTTTGCCCCTCAGTATGCCAATATTTTGCCCCTCAATATGCCAGGATTTTGCCCCTCAATAGCGTTTAATAGCCATTTAATATGCCAGGATTTTGCCAATTAATATGCCAGGATTTTGCCCTCCATATGCCAGGATTCTGCCAATTAATATGCCAGGGTTATGCCAATTAATATGCCAGGGTTATGCCAATTAATATGACAGGGTTATGCCAATTAATATGCCAGGATTTTGCCAATTAATATAACAGGGTTATGCCAATTAATCTGACGGGACTTTGCCAATTAATATGCCAGGATTTTTCCAATTAATATGCCAGGGTTATGCCAATTAATATGCCAGGATTTTCCCAATATGCCAGGGTTATGCCAATTAATATGCCAGGGTTATGCCACTCAATATGCCAGGGCTATGCCAATTAATATGCCAGGGTTATGCCAATTAATATGCCAGGATTTTCTCAATATGCCAGGGTTATGCCAATTAATATGCCAGGCTTATGCCACTCAATGTGCCAGGGTTATGCCACTCAATATGCCAGGGTTATGTCAAGGTTATGCCAATTAATATGCCAGGGTTATGCCACTCAATTTGCCAGGGTTATGCCAATTAATATGCCAAGGTTATGGCAATTAATATGCCAGGGTTATGCCACTCAATATTCCAGGGTTATGGAAATTAATATGCCAAGGTTATGCCAATTAATATGCCAGGGTTATGCCCCTCAATATTCCAGGATTTAGCCACTCAATATGCTCGTTATGCCACCCTTCTCACCCCTTCCCCAGACCCCAGTACTTACCTCTTTGCTGCTGTCTCCCGGTGCAAGTCCGTGGCTGTGAGGGAAGCGTTGTGCGCTCCCCTCCAGCCGCGCGGCTTCATTAAAGTTTGTTGAAAAAAAAAGTTCAAACAAACTTTATTGATCCGCGCGGCTGGAGGGGAGCGCACAACGCTTCCTTCAGAGCACCGGGAGACAGCAGCAAGGAGGTAAGTACTGAGGTCTGGGGAAGGGGGGAGGAAAATACCGGGCTTTGCTGGGGCCGGTATATCTAATATACCAGCCCCGGCCTGAAGACCCTAAATACTGGCCGTGCCAGTAAAGTACCGGCCGGGTGGCAACCCTAATCAGCACCAACGCTTTTGAGTAACGAAGCACTCCTTTCTAGCATACTTATTACAACAATCTTCTGGCTTTATGCGCATCCTTTTTTTCAAATATAATTTTTCCTAATTGATGCACTCCTATTTAACAGATAGAGCACTACCGGAGTACACTTTAGACGAGCCAATGACTCCAACACACAGTACCCTGTCAGTCTGCTTTTATAAGTAAGTGTCATTCGGCATTAGTCAACACCTGGCCATTTCTTCCTAAATTTTTAAACACCCTTTAAGAGCTTGCTGCCCCCTTTTTTCTTTTTTATACAGCATGGAACAATATCCTGTATTCTTTGCCATGCCAGTTTGAAAATGTATTGTCTAGTGACCCTCTCATCGAATGTTACTAAAACATATAATACACCTCTCATGAAGCAAGGTAAAAATACACCCTTTCACAATAAAAAGTGTAACGAGTACAAATTTGTGCTTAATTAACACAAGCATTCTCATACTGAATCATTCCCCCCCCCCCCCCCCCCCAGCAGTGTTTACATCTATGGTTCTTTTTAGCTGTACATCAATTGACTGCTAACTGTTACTTTTTAACTGTCTGAAATAAGTTTGTTACATGAGTGTGTTACATGTTAACTGTTTATATTTATGTCTGATACAAACTGTACCAGGTTAAACAACTCATTTGCAGTCTGATGGTACACCATTTGATTTTTTTTCAGTCCTGACTAGCACACTCCAAATAGAGATATTTTCTATGCCAATCATTGGGCTCAGTGGGTGATGTATTTTAACCCCCCCCCCCCCCCCATCTTATGCTAGTAATTTCTATCTCTCATCTTACCCTTCTTTCCCTTACAATTTCTTACATCCTTCCATTTTTCTTGTTCTCTGTGTAGGATACCATGATTAATACAATTTAGAACACACTTGACCATTCTTACATCTCCATCACATCTGAAGAAACCTTCATGGCGAAATGCGCCAGGTGTATTTTACCCAATATTATCGCGTTGTCTGCAATAACCTGTGGCAATTAGTGTCTCTGTGCAATCAGGTTCACTCCTGCTATGCTCACAGTCGATTGAGAACACATCAAAAATGGTTAAATCTGTATACTTGTGTTTTTATTGATCACTTTATTCTTTTTAGTGTGTACATGTTTTATATTTTATTTACATCATTAAAATTGCTTTGATTTTTTTAAGATCTGTGGTACCATCACTCTCCTTTTCTCTTTGAAGTTGCACCCACACCAGTCCCATTACATCGTTAAGATGTCCATAGTTCTGTAACATTCGTGTAACATTCATGTATAGTTCTGTAACGTTCATGTAACACTACTGGTGATAAGCTTTGAAGCTCTTATAGAAATACATTACCACAGGGTATAAATATAACAAACCTTTCCTGGGCAGGACATTGTTACCGCTATATGCGTACATTATAACAAAGGTAAGACTTTAATACCATAATTCGGGCTTAAATTTCTGCAGGTCACGCGTTATTACCTCTTACTGAGCTATAAAATATGATCCTACCCTAAAGAAAGAGTCACGTAAACCGTGACCAGAAGCAGCCCCCCAAAATTCCAACTCAGTTACTGGCCCCAATCACGGTCCACACCAATCAGACAAACCCTGTTATGTGCAACACATCAAACTTCAGAAATATAGAATTCAGTGGGTTAAACATACTCGAATTGTTCCTTGATAGAGAAAAACATAAATAAATAAAGTCCCTAAATTGGCAAGTGAAATTAAAGTCCCTCTGTTGTAGAACTTTGAGGTTGTAGCATTTGCCAACTTATCAATTTTCTCTTTATAGGGTCTGGATCCTTACACTGATAATAGTTGTTTTCATATGTGACCAGAATTGCTGTGGGGAAGATCTGTTTATGTTTAATCTCACTGTTCCTCAGGATCAAGGTAAAGTCAGTGAACTTCTTTCTGAATTGCCTGGTGGCCAGTGATAGATTTTATAAAAACTACAGGTTTATACATGCGTCTGCCTCAAAAGGGTTCTGCCTTATAGTTAGCATTGAATTATTTTTGAAAACATAAAAACACCATTAAGATCATAGTGTAAAGTTTATTAAAATAATAATATGAGTATTATGTGGTATCGCACTCACAAATAACTGTAAATGTCAAGCCTCAATGAATAGTTGGTCCGGACTTTCCCTCAAGGGTCCTGGAGATAGAATTCTGTGCAGAGAAGTACAAAAGAGAAGTACAAAAGCAAATAGAGTGATATCAAATGGGTAAAAAAATACCCTAATGGAGCAACTTACAGGATAAATAGGCCCAAATGGGCTAAAACAGCAGAACAAAACAAGCTATTCAACTATTCATTGAGGCTTGACATTTACAGTTTTTTGTAAGTGCGATACCACATAATACTCATATTATATTGTACAGACAGTGATTCCGTTAGTAACAGAATATCCATTCTAACTTCCCTAGAGTTACCTTCAATATCTCTTTTAATTTTGGAATAAAGGTCATCCAACATTATAGCAATCCCTTGTTGAGTCAGCCCAGCTGATAGATGTGGAAAATCTTCTTCTGAGACATTTGAGTTAGGAGAGTACATTGGAAGAGACTTCCTTGGTTTTTCTAGTGTAATAGGCTGTACTTTAGGAGAGTAGTAAGTATCGATGGGTTTTGCTTTTTCCAAGCTGGCAGCCTTCTCCTTATCTTTCTCCTTTTCTCCTCTTAGGACCTATTTCATCAGGAGGTTTGCCTTTTAGGCCACAAACAAGGTGCGTGACACCAAAAACACACTGTATAGGAACACCATGAGCAAACTTTAGATAATAGCAGGTTCAAAAACAGTAAAACAAAAGAAAAGCCTTCTTCCTTAGGGACACAAATTCTTCAGTAAGTCACTTTCTTCAATATGTTGATTATATAGCTGGAGTGCAGAACATTATAAGGCTTCACACGTCACAAGTGAATCCGAGGGGTATACTCAGTAATAATCAGTATTACTCACAAGTCCGTTTCTCTAGCTGGCGTTAACTGCAAAATATTATGGAGCATCATATTTCACTAATCAATCTCAGGGGTTTACTCAATTGTTATCAATCTTGCTCATGAGTCAATTGCTTCAGTATGTTGATTATTTAATTGGCATGCAGAATATTATAGGGCTTCACACTCCACAAATTAATCTGGGTAATATCAACAGTAACACTCAGTCTTACTCACGAGACAATTATTTCAGTATGTTGAATATTTAGCTGGCCTCCAAAATATTATAAGGGCTCACAGTTCGCAAATTAATCTGAGGGGTATGCGCAATAATAGTTACTCAGGGGTCAGTTGTTTCAGTGTGTTGATTATTTAGCTGGAGTGCAGAATGTTATAAAGCTTCACACATCACAAGTGAGTCTGAAGGTTAAACTGCTTTGAGTTTCTTATAACCCCTTTTATATTGGTGGATCAGAAGTTCAATATTAACTTTCCACTTTAATAGAGTTGATTGTTGACCCTAGACAATAAGTATCTCCCTGTTTTATTGGTGATTCAGTGGTACACTACTAGAGGCAGGGCTAGTAGCTCAAGTATCCATTTGCCGACTTTGTTTGTCAGCACTTTCTTTACTCCTTCCCTCCCGTTTTCTCAGTGGCCGCTCTAAAGTTGATGTTCTCCTGTCCCGGTCAGCTTGGCGCTGAAAAAAAATCGAATAATTGAGAATTTAATATTTATACATATATATTTTTGTTTAACCAGGAACCGATCCTGCAGAAATGTATTTTTGTAAAATTATCAAAGCTTCCCACCTGTAGGAAAGCACAGAGCTACTGATATTCTAAACACAATATTGTTGCACAACTGATAATTTGATATTTTTGCACATAAGAGTTTTTGTATGTAAAATGTTTAATCAAGAACTGATCCTGCGGTAATATATTTTTGTAAGAGTATCAAAGCTTATCATCTGTAGGTAGTAAAAGGTATACAATACACAAATATATCCCCACAAAGCTAATAAGTATAGAATACAGCGAAAGGAGGTCCCTGCCCCTCAGAGCGACTCACCTGCCCTAACCAGCTCTGCTGAGCTTCCAATCTAATGTAAGGTATAAAATACAGTGGAAGGAGGTCCCTGCCCTTCAGAGCTACTCACCTGCCCTAACCAGCTCTGCTGAGCTTCCAATCTAATGTAAGGTATAAAATACAAAAATCTATCCCCACAAAGCTTCCAATCTAATAAGAATAGAATACAGTGGAAGGAGGTCCCTGCCCTTCAGAGCTACTCACCTGCCCTAACCAGCCTTAAAAGTGCCCCTGCTGGCACTACAACTCTCTTTTTATGCTCCTAACCTCTCCAGCAATTACCTTCATATTAACTTTCTCACCTTCAAAATTCACTACAAATATTCAAGGACCAATCTCGACTTCACATTTCACACACCTAGATTTCCCAAGATTCATCGGATGTCATTACTACGCTGAGATACACAGCTGATTGAAATACACCTTCTTACTGCTAAGAAGAGACACCTTCACCTGAACACCCCAAACAACGTCCACGGAAACTATAACACTAACTTGTCTCCAGTTGTTAATTGGGTTGTTGATTTGAAGAAAAAAGTATTTCCCTGAAGCACATTGGATTTGAAACCCTGGAATGTGTGCTGCATTCTACAAAATGAAAAAAAAAACCCCACCAAAGCCAGGAGATATAGACATATCAAATACAAATGAAAATGTACAATAAATATACACTTAGCAAACCGTGTGCAGTATGTGCAAACTTGCGAAACAATTTGATGCAATCACAAACGCACACAGTGAAACCAATTGAAACACACTGGGGTTCATAGTAATCAATAAGAAGTGTATTAAATATAATTGGTAACAGTGTCACCCATTCAACACATGAATTTGGACATTTGCAAAGGCTGCTGAAATACACAAACACCTCCTGAGGAAGCCAGGATTCTGGAGAAAAGCGTAGAGGATCTTTTGTCTCGGAATAGTGAGGCTTTGCTGCTGGACAGTGACTCCTACTTGCTGCTATTTTCTACATGCAAAATTTGCACATTTGTTTTTGCAAGTGTCATTTAAGCAAGGATACAAGCCCGTTTAAAGAAGATCAAAGACATATCTGAAGAGCCTGTTTTTTATAGACTTTTGAGAGTGTAACCACCCACCATACACTGACTCCTGTATATACAGAGTTGCACTATCATGGTTTTATATCTTTTTCCCTACATGTACATGCTCCCCGTTTTTGGAGTCTTGTGTTTTGCATAAGTGCCGAAGGAGATCTTTATCGGGTGCGGCAGTATTGCGAGAAGAGTATAGTTTCTATTGTTTTCACCCCCGTAGTGTGATTTCTACTGTGTGTGTGTGGTTACACACATTTTTGATACTGGTTTGCATCTTTTTCTCTTTTTTATCACGCTCTTTTTCTGCTCCTCCTTTTTTTTCTTTTACCTTCACCTTTCTTATCCATGGCAACCACTAAAAGAATAGATATATTTGCTATATTTGATTCAGCTAACAAAACACAAATTAATTTAAATTTGAACCACGGGCAAAACTATCCAGAATCCCAAACATTGGGAATTATAATCAAACTATAATAGTGTATAAATGTCCACTGGGTACATGTGAAAGTACTGAAACACATCCCAATGAAGAAAATAAAAATTTCTGATATATTCAGAAATAAAAAAAAGTTCGCCAGGCATAAAACCTGGTATCAAAAATGGGGATGAACTCTGCATCAGACCAAATTTTAAGCCAATCATGTATGTACAAGAGCATTATATACATATGTGAATATAAGTCAGCCAAATAAAAATTGACTATCCATAGTAAACAATGCAGGTAAAAAAACATGAAGCATATAGAATAACTTGATAGAGAATAACAAATCAACTGAAAAACACAACCAAACCCTGTACCACAGGAGTAAAGCATACAAGCCTCCAATAGCAGGTATAGATCAACTGAATAACACATGCAAGCCTGCAACAGCAGGTATAGATCAACTGAATGTAGGCCTACAACGGCAGGTTTAGATCAACTGAATAAAACATGCAAGCCTGCAACAGCAGGTATAGATCAACTAAATAACATATGCAAGAATGCAAAGGCAGGTATAGATCGACTGAATGTAGGCCTACAACGGCAGGTTTAGATCAACTGAATAACACATGCAAGCCTGCAACAGCAGGTATAGATCAACTGAACAACACATACAAGCCTGCAATTACAGGTATATCTCAACAGGAGAACAGGTGGGAAACCCACATTGCAAGTAAAGAGACAAAGAATAACACAGGGCTTGACAAATCCCAGGAGCCATGGCTCCTAAAATCGCTACTCCTGGCTCCTATCTTTTTTGAATGTATTTCATAAAATTTCATGGAAGTTACATTTCCTTAAAATAACCAAATTGGCCCCTGGAGTGGCCTGGCCCTTAAAGGGTACAGAAGTCTGTCAATCCCTGGAAAAATCCCTGCATTGCAAGTACAACTGAAATATAGAATTTTCATTGTAAGCTGTGGATAATATGTATCATTTGGGACCAAATAAGATATCGTCACCCAGGTCCAACAACCTTTTTTCACTTATGCTGACAATCTACATGTTTCAAATAGCATATACACATTTTTCTCAGGCCCCTGACTAAATCCATTATGTCAGGGACGGGTCCAGAATGTTATAGGACCCTGAGCGCCCAATGCAGGAGTTCAATGCACTGGAAATAGAGAGACAGGGCCTGGTGCTGGGTAACTGCAATCCCTCACTGGTTTGAGACTCCCAAGTTCATGCAGCCACGTTCCTAGGCCCTGTGAAGCAGCTGTGGAATCCAGTGATGCTTAGGGGATAACTGAAGTGGTCCTGCAAACATCCTGCAGCAAGCATGGAGTATAACTAGAACAGGTTAGCAGGATGTAGCAGGATAAAGTAAACAGATGAGCCAAGCAGAGAAAAACAAGTACAAAGGGACTAAGGCAGAACAGAGCAGAAATACAAGGTGCAAAGGGAGAACTAAAGCATACAAGGAAAGGCAAAGGATAAGCAATAACTAAGGAGATATACAGAGATACATATATAACACAGACCAACATACAGAGGACAGGGCAAGGGCTACAGGAACAGAAGAGAGGGAGTGAGGATCCTCAGACGCTTCATAAGGGGAACCAAGCTGGACATGGGGTTAGAGGAGAGGAGCTGAGATCCTCAGGAGCTTCAGGGAGAGAGGATAAGGTAACATATATATATATATATATATATATACAAACAAACATGCAGGAACTGACCTAACACTCTTACAGACTGTTACAGACTGTATGTATGAGTGTGTGTCTATGTGCCAGGCTGTAAACAGTGAGGATTTGGTTAATTATGGCCATAAGATGAAGCTTGCCAACCACGTCAAGGTATTTCACAATTAGGCCAGTCCCTACACTAAAATTCAATTGCAAACTAATAACAATACACAGACATACAAACAAAAAATACCTGCAGAGCTGAAGAAAGCAAACAGAGTAAACGGGCGCGGTTGCATTTATAGAACCTCCGGAGGCGACCAGCACTACTGCTTTGCTGGATAACTTCTTTAACCCCTTAGTGACAAGACATTTTCACCTTGACTTTCCCTTGGTGACAATGGCTGTTTTGACATTTCTAGGGTGTTTGTGTTTAGCTGTAATTTTTTTCTTTCTCACATACAGTACCCACACAAATTATATGTTGTTTTTATCGTCATAAAAAGGGCTTTCATTAGATACCATTATGTTCATCATATCTTATAATTTACTACATCATAAAATCATAAAGTATGATGAAAAATTTAAAAAAACACACTTTTTCTAACTTTGACCTAAAATATAATTTACACAAATAAAATCATTAAAAAAGACCCCGTCTAAATAGTTTCTAAATGTTCTCCCGAGTTCAAAAATATGCATGTTTCCATATTTTTCGGTATTTTTTTGCGAGTTATGGGGCAAAAACCAAAAATAGTGTTTTTTGGTTTTTTCCTATATTGATCTTTTGACCCCAACCCGAACCCAAAATTTAACCCTAACACTAAATTTAACCCCAACTCTAATCCTTATTATATGCCTTAATATTTTTTAACTTTAATTTAATTTTAACCCTATCCCTTATGCTAAAAAATATTTAATTTTAACCCTTTAGGCTAATATAGCTAAATAACCTGTTTTTAATTAATTAAATATTTATTTTAAATATTTCCCATTGCAATGCTACTAAACTACCACTAGGGGTAGTCAAGTAGCATATTCAGATTGACGGAAGTGAAGTTACTTTCACTTCCGAAGCTCAGACCGGCAGAGGAAATTTCGGTGCTGGCTATTGCCTCGATGTCGAGGCAATAGACCAGCACTGTTAAAGCGGTTTTCGCGATCGCGGGGGCTCTGAATGCGAGGGTCTCTCGCTGCACTGCTAGCACAGCGAGAGACCCTCATTTTTGCATGGGATCAGCAGACCTAGTTAAGCCCCCCCCCCCCCTGCTCATCTCATTCAAAAATGAGGGTCTCTCTCTACACTAGCAAGAGAACCAGTCACCGACCAGATGGCTGCCTGCTTCCTATGGCACGCCAGTTCATCCTCATACTAGGGGCAACTAACTTTTCACTTATGCTTCTATATTATAAGCACAAGTGAAAAAAACGTTTAGTGTCCCTTTAAGGGAACACGTACAGATTCCCAGGTCATATGTCACGAAGTGCTCACAGGTAGGGGCTACTCTGGAACATACTTGCACACTTACCTGGTTCTGGAATTTTCATTTTGACGGCCTCTGGAGTACCTCAACCGCAACTTGGAACCAGGTCCCGGTTTTCTTCACATTGTGTTCGGCAGGAGCGCCGTGAGGACAGACCCACGCCGGCATCCGGAAGCAGCTCTGGCCGTTTGCTTCAACTTTTTTCTACTCTGGAACAGGGCAGGATCTGGACTATAGCCGGATTGGGAAGGTGCCACTCTGGGGGATACCACTATGTGGCCAAGCTAGAGAGGGATGCCACTCTATGGGGGGATACCACTATGTGGCCAAGCTAGAGAGAGGTGCCACTCTGTGTTGGATACCACTATGTAGCCGCGCTAGAGAAGGGTTAACACTTTGTGGGAGCGCACTCTGTGGCCGAGCGAGATAGCGTTGAACAAGGTACAGGTATGCAAAACAAAGGTAGGAACAAGCATAGGTAATAAGCACGACAGAGGGGAAAGCAAAAGCAGGAGCGAGAATAGAAAATAAACAATCGAGCAAAGCAAAAGTATACTGAAATCACTGGAACAGCTTGCATGAGTCTGCAAACTGGCCTTACAGTTTTTTCACTATATTTCTCTGAATAACTTCCCACCCTATGCTCTGCCGTGTGTGCAGCTACAAAATCTTAGCCTCTGCAATATTCCTGCTTTCGCTTTCAGTGCTCAAATGGTATTGCTACGATGCTTCAATGTGGAAGCATTGTGCAATACTAAAAAAATGCCCGTCGGCATTTCGATCGATTGACATGCTGGTTATAAAGGCACAGTGCAGCACCAAAGTAATTTTCTGCGCTCGGTATATAGACACTGACATATACATATTATGCAAATGCCCTTTGCGGTGACTGATACTTATAAGTGCCAGATGATATAGTAATATATCCACATTTGTAACAATAACATGCTGATATACGATCGTGAAATAAGCAATACAGTACACGTAAAAAAAATACTAGTAAATACTTAACACATGAGCACTTTCCATTTGCTGATTGCCCCTATAAAATAAAAATATCGGAAAAAATAGTGTAATATCTACAGTACACTGTTATAAAACATGCAAAAAAACAAAAGGAAAGATGATGGAACACTCACAAACGCAGCTCCTATAGCCAAGGAGCGTGGAGTATGTTCATACAGGTGTAATACTTGCCACCACTTTATCTTTCAATCTGAGATAATGAGACCGGATGTTAAAATATATATTTAATTATTCACTGGGTAAAAACAGGCATCCAGACTTTAAGGAAATCCATATGGACATAAAATAAGTTAGTATGAGAAAAAGACTGCCGAGCTGTGAGACACTGGCGTCCAAACTTCCAGCAAACCTAGCACTTCGGTGCTGTGTGGGACTTCCGGGTGTATGGTGGCTCAGATTGCGCAAAAATCCCAACGCGTTTCATCCGAAAAAGAGAACTTCGTCAGGGGAAGATTCCCCTGATGTTCTCTTCTTTTTTTCGGACGAAACGCGTTGGGAGTTTTGAGCATTGTGATCTACCATACACCCGGAAGTCCCACACAGCACCAAAGTGCTGTGGGAGGACATCTGCATTTTTTTTTATTTTTAAGATAAAAAAACACTCACATGTATGAGTGTATGTGACAGACTGTATGTATGAGTGTATGTTACAGACTTTATGTATGAGTATGTGTCTATGTGACAGACTGTATGTATGTATGGGTGTCTGTGACAGACTGTATGTATGTATGAGTGTGTGTCTGTGACAGACTGTATGTATGTATGTATGTGACAGTGTATGTATGTGTGTCTGTGACAGACTATGTATGTATGTATGAGTGTGTGTGTCTGTGACAGACTGTGTGTATGTATGAGTGTGTCTGTGACAGACTGTAGGTATGTATGAGTGTCTGTGACAGACTGTAGATATGTATGAGTGTCTGTGACAGACTGTATGCACGTATGAGTGTATGTGACAGACTATGTATGTATGAGTGTATGTGACAGACTATGTATGTATGTATGTATGTGTCCATGTGACTGACTGTATGTATGAGTGTGTATGTGATGTGTTTCTGTATATGACTGCATGTGATTGTGTGTATGTGCTGTTGTCTGGCTCCTAGATTTTTTGCTGGCTCCTAAAAAAAAATCATTAAGTTCATCAAGCTTTAAGCTTCTTCGACAAAACCCTGTATGTAACAGAACACAGTGATAGGAACTATATTATTGGAAAGCACTGTTCTCGTGATGCTGCTCAGCTGGCTGAGCATTATAGGAACCTTAATATGCAATACAAGATTTTGGATATGATGCATTACTTCCGATGACTTTATTTTAGATATTCCGAAAATAAAGTAGACATCTCCCATGCAGCAACTGTAAAATATAACTAAATATGTGCCTCATAATATTGAATCCAATGATCAGATTGTAGTAATGTACTATTTGACTTTCTACCCCCAGCATTGCAGGACTGTTGGGGTAAGGTTACCACCTCTTTGTTAACGGTGCCATTACTCTATAAACTTAACATTGGCTTTAAGCCAATAGTTGTGGGGGCGGGGCTGAGGAGGTTGCAATGCTAGTGCACTTGTACTATAGCAATGCCACTCAAACTGGCAGACCTCTGCACATGCATAGTATTATTATTTTTTTTTACAGTGTCCCAGGCACCGGAGAACAAAAAATCAGGAGTAGGACAGTTGGGGGAGCATGTTTTCACCACTCCCTTATCTATTAATCGTCTCCTTACCCTTTAACCCATGCAAACTAAGTGTTCCTATTTTTGCAATGACAGCCCCTCTTTCAGTCAGATCCCCTGTTCCTCTGTAAATACTGGCGCTGCAGCTGTTCTTGACTACATTACCCACAATGCTCAGAGAGTTAGTGGCAGGCTGCGCATGATGGGAAATGTACTCCAGCTGGAATGCTACAAGTTAGCCATCACCGACTGAAACATTACAGCGAATACATCACGCTCAGCTCACGCACCCCACCCTTCGAAACACACAAGAACGGCACCGGAAGAGCTTTATTCGACTTCCGGTCGGAGGTTTCCGCCGCCGGGGTTCATCATCCGCTGTAAGCTTTTGCCTGTACTTCCTTCCGGAGGCTCCGGACTCGGTGGTGGATCCGGGACCCACCCTGGGCAGGAAGGTGAGAGGGGTTCACGGAAGGGAGGGCGATAGAGCAATACCCCAGGCGGTTATGTCCAAGTTGCACTCTCGGAGGTATGTGTGTTAATTAACACACCCAGGCAGTGTAATGCTTGTCCCGGGAGTTATTGTTATTACTGAGAGATATCATGGTATATGCAGAAGGCAGCGGTAGAATTATTAAGGGTTAGACGACCCTTTCCTGTCGACATCCAGCAAGAGGTCGGATGTACCTCTCGGCCTAATAGCTTGCTGAAAGCAATCCTTGTTATGTCCAGTGATTTGCTCGAGTGAACCCACCCTTGCTTTATATCCAGCGTTTTGGCAGTGCACTTGGACTCCCTCTCCTCCCCACCCCCATTCAACTTGTTCTGGTGGTCGCGTTGAAGTAAAACTTGTTTTCTATGTCCCTAATTGTTTGTCATTGCAGTGGGACAGCTGAAAACTATTTTTTGTTTGTGCAAAAGACAATAATTCAGTATCCTTTCTGTACCAGACCCTGTTAAAACCCAGGAAGCCGTAAGTTCATACAGATCAGAATAACAAGAACAAGTGTCCAGTTAACTCATTCTAGAAGGCTGCCCAGAGCTTAACATTTGTATGGCATTAGTTTATTGCGACACCCCCCCCTGTCTAATTTTTTCCTCTATAGACTGAACTGCATACCCAGTGTGACATTTGTGGGGAAAGTGTTGGCCTCCCTGAGTTTGTTTTCCCTCCCCAATTTTGGAAAAGTGTGCCACTCTGTTGTTAATGATTGAAGTTATCCAAAATTCAGTGCTTGGTTGAAGTGTTAGCTCTTCCCTCATATCCAGTGTCCTGGTGAAAAGAAGGGTTGCCACCCCATTGTTTCCCAGTATATTTTCATAGGTGGACCCCTATCTTACAGACACAATATACTGTTGCAAGAGCCCACATTATTAGTGTGTCAAGTGATTCTCTGCCCCTATATTCTTATTATGTAGAGAAAGCCAGGTCTCCCCTTATGCAGTCCCATGAGAATATAGGAAGGTGTTTTGAGAGTCACAATACCAGTGATTTTAATCATGGGAGGAAATCATGTATTTAAGAAACACCAAGGCCATTGTTATATTAAGGATTTATCCATTTACCAAGTATTTTGTTCTGTATTTACAGGTTTATAAATGTAATGTACATTGACATATATTACAAGTGTGTGTGTGTGTGTGTGTGTATAAATAAAGAAGGGTGGAGGGCTTTGTTCCTTTGAGCTGAGAGATGAGGTGTGGTAGGAAATTGAATGTTAGGGGACAGAAATGGAATGATCAAGTCAAAAGTGCAAACTATGCTGGGAGTAGGACAAGGTAAGAAATGTCAGAGGATAAATACAGCACTGGCTAAGTTCTGTGGATACAAGTAGATCAGTGTGATATAATAAGATAATAGTCAGTGGCACAATAAGGAGGTCGACTTATAGTATTTTGAGACAAGTTTATATATTGGTGAGTGCAGGATTAGACAGTGTTTTATAATGTTAGGATTTTTGTATTGTAATGTTGCATTAATGGGGAGTTACTGGAACAATTGGGAAAGTAAGCAAATTATGGGTGATATGAAGGGACTGCTCAAAGGGCAAGACATTTAGGATAAAGTTGCAGAAATCCATGTGGAACATTATGAACAACTAGAAACATTCTGCACTCCCTAAGTCCATTTTTTTTAATGGACACCACCATAGTTATTCTTTTCAACCTTTAATAGTCTACATTATTCTAAAATAGTTTTAATTGAAATATGCATCAGAAACCATGTGGAACTCCATGTGGAAGAACCATTTTCTTGTATGATTACTATTCCCCTCTCTTTGTGTTGGAAGGCAGGTAAGAAAGTTGTGCACACTATGATACACAGGAGTCAGTAAGAGAGCAGTTGTAAATTGAGACTGGCTGGAAGATTTTAATGATGCTGCATCATGGGAAATATTCACAAAATGGAGCATGATTGCCCCTATATGACATGATTTATATATGTTTGTTTTAAATGACCAGGTTATCTAGTTACATCTTATGGAAGCGGTAGTGTCTCTTTAAAAACAATCTGATATACCTGGGTCGACCCTTTTTTATGTTTTTTTTTTTTTTAATGTAGAGACGGCTTTTTCTTAGGGCTCTTATTCGTGGTGGGAGTTGTGGTGCCATTACCTCAATGACGTTGGTTTGTTAACATCTACCCTTAAACAATCAAAAATAGAAATTACCATTGATATACATTCAGTTTTTATGCTAAACAGCTGTATTTACATGCCTCTTATGATGGCATAAAACAAACAAGTTTTAGAGGTGCATTCCTGTGCCTTGAAGCAGCCTCTCTACTTGAGAGCATACAAAATGCAACTATGCAACATAACAAATGTTGTATCTTTGCATTAAAAAAGTTACAATTTTGTTATTAAATACATATCCTCTGTGACACAGGTCAGCTGCTGTTACATTAAGATATTGATTGTGCTAATTTGTTTTTATATTTGGAGTGTCTACACAGCAAAGAGAGGGCAGTGATGTGTGCCCCACTTGTGTAACCTGGTATTACATGATTCTTTTTTGGTTTGAAGGTTCTCTGTGGTGAACAGACATCACTGAGCTGAATTTTGCAATGCTACATGTATTTATTTATTTTGCTGCGTTGCCAGATTCTGATGTTCTCGGCTTTATTGCAAAATGCAAATTTTAGTATTGTAAGACACTTTTTTTATTCTGTAATGAGCAAGGTTTGGGGAAACTCTTGCAGAGAGTAATAATGTAGTTCTCTCTAAGTTCATCTGCTGATGCATTTTTACTTTAGGATATCCCATAGTACATAGCAGCACTAGTGTTCATCTAGCATGCCCATCTGAACTGAGCCTCCGTTCCCCATGGTTGTTGCAGAGGATTGATTACCTATCTGTAGGGTTTGATAAATCCCAGTAACCATGGCTCCTAACTTTTTGTTTTTGCTTTTCTTAGAACTCTGCGGATATACATTTTCCTGGCTCCTAAAAATAGACTAGGCTGACTCCTGAATTGTTCTGCTTGGATTCTGTAGCCTACAAATATTTAAGTGCTAGTATATTAATGCCGACTGTCCTGTGTTTTCTGTACTTTAGCACTTTTAAAGCAGGAGGACACTTCATGAGACAAAGCGACAGGTAGAACACAAATATCTTCCTCGCTCTGCTGCAAAATATGCCGTTTCATAAATCTGAAAAGTGGACCCGTCACCAAAAACTTTACATTAATGAGAAGATCATGACAACTACATGTACATATACTGAACCATTGTAAAAACGTATAAGGAACTTTAGAAACTTTGCATAAGTAGTTTCCTTTTTACAAATTTCTGGCCTGGTCTAAAAACCTGACACCAATTGAAAGTACCAGCTTGCCACTCTCCTGACTCACTGAGGTTAATTAATAAGTCAGTTGTGGGGCAAGTTCTAAAAGTGGAGCTATCGTCATAGAAACCAATGGAATATTGACGCTTATTTTTGTAGCAGAATTGCGATTTAGAAATAACACCCAATGTTTTAGGCATTAGACACATGTGAGTGCATACATCTTAAAAATGTCACACTGCTATATGGACAGTATTTATGTAAAGCTTTTTTTGGTATCGAAACTTATTAATATATTTGAATGTAATATAGTATTTATGTTCTTAGGTGACCTTTTTATTTTATTCATTAAAATAACTTTTACTGTAAAGCTGGGCAGTTGTTATAGCTGAAAACTACTAGGTGTCTGATCCTCTGAGATCATCTTATCTGTTGGTAGAAATGTAAAGGTATTTCATCCAATTTTATTTGAAGCAAAATTCTAAATTCAAACCAGGAGCGAAAAAATTAAATCGCCTTATAGTTCATCTGGTGGCAAAAGTTATGTTTAATTGAAAGATTGCATGAAGTGTAGGCTTTTTAAATAAATTTTAATGGAAGAATATAAATTAAATACTTTACTGAGCAGTCTTCTCTTGTCACCCTCTATTAGGAGGCAGACCTGTTTAGAATCTTGAAGGAAGATAAAAAGATCTGATCCAAGATGTCAGCCCACTTATAGAGCTATACATAGCAAAGAGGGCTCATTATTGTACTTTATTTTATTTTCGTTAAAGAATTTCTCTTTACTGCACTTGATGCAGTCTTTCAATTAAACATAAATATATTTTTAGCTGACCACAGGCTTTTAAAATGCTCAATGTTTTCTCACATCTACATGGTAATATCATATGAAGTAAGTGGCTTGTACCACACACGTTAGTACCCCACTTTTGGGAATGGTTCACTGGGTGGTGGGAGGGCTATTTAATACTCACCCAAGTCACTGGGCACTGTCTGGACCTTTCCTACAATCTATTTTTTTTTTTTAAACTGATAATGTGTATACTGTCTGAGTATAGAATAACATGGGTATATAAGCAATATGAATCATGTGCTGAGCTATGCTAAGAGATCTTGCTGTGAGATGATAATTCTTATGATTGGCAATAGATGTTTGGGAGCAAGTCACTTCATGCGTAAAAGCTCTTAAATGGACCTTTTTCACCTTGCTTGTACTGTAAATTTCTTGTATTATGGATGTGGAGAATCAAATGTCATCTGGAAATGTTGCTAGCAAAATTGTAAGCAAATGCATTGATTAAGTGAAACATTTATTTTGTTTGTGCCTTGGCGGTCTCTGATTTTTTTTTTTTTTTTTTAATACAGTTGTGTTTAAAAGGCCACCTTTCCTTTATTGCCATGAACACCACCTAATATTTTTAGTCACCTGTAGTATGGTTTTCAACAGTTTTGGTAACCTACATGGGAATGCGAGTTTATAACCCTTTTTGATGTCTTGAAGAATTAATTATTTTGTTCAAGATTTTAGACCTATACTTTGATTTTAAAAAATGTACCTTCTTTAATATGTTGGGATATATGTTACTGTAGGTCAGGTTTGGAACCACAAGACCTATTATATGATGCTTTTTAACCTGTTTCGTGTATAATATTGGTAGAGGGTCATTTAGTGGGGAACATTTATTTTGCAATGCTTGTGTATTACTGCAAAACTCCATGATATGTTGCACACATCCACATGTATTTGAGGAGTAGTATTTTCTAACATGCTTATCATATGTGGTTTGTTTTTAGGTCTGCAACTGGGTTCTGGAGAGCAGCTCTCCTGAGTATTGGATGAAGTGCTGCCCCCTTTTACTTCACACAACAACAGCAGTAACTTGGGTGCTACAGTCAAAGAACAGAACAAACTTTCTGCAAACAAGGAGATCTAATCAGGTCACCAAGAGAACCTTTAATGGTGAAAGAGGCTATGAACACCTTGAATCTCAAGCCTACAGTGTAACACCCTCTTTACACCTTTCAGTCGTGGTGCATGTGCTGTGTGACCCCACACGTCCGGGCCCATGAGGGAATACAAAGTGGTGGTGTTGGGCAGTGGAGGGGTTGGGAAGTCCGCCCTCACTGTGCAGTTTGTTACGGGCACTTTCATCGAGAAGTATGACCCAACCATTGAAGACTTCTATCGGAAGGAAATCGAGGTGGACTCTTCACCTTCTGTGTTGGAGATCTTGGACACAGCGGGTACAGAACAGTTTGCCTCAATGAGAGATCTGTACATTAAGAATGGCCAGGGTTTTATCCTAGTGTATAGTCTGGTGAATCAGCAGTCATTCCAGGTGAGTCATTGTGATGCCATTAAGGGAAGTGCGTATAAATCTGGCGGTGAAAGGCTTGCCTTTTCATTAAGCCACTAAACCTGTATTTAAATATGTGCTTTCTTTTTATAGTATAAAAATCACTCCCTCATTGCTGGATGTTGATTACAGAAAAGCAAACAAATCAAATCCTTTGCAGAAACACATAATGTTATTTTTAAAGGTACACACACGCCATATTTCTCTATGATGACGTATTCCGTACAGTTGTGTCCGGGGGGAAATGCACTAACTTTTCTAATTTTTGTGGCTTGTTTTTCTGGGTCCAGGACACTTCTTCGCCGCATCTTCATCGCTGACAGTTCAGCGCGGCAGTTAGAACGCTGAACTGTCAGCAATGAAGTATAACGCGGCCGTTTCACCGCGGCTGCAGCTATGTAAGAGCTGACAGTTCAGCGCTGAACTGTCAGCTCTTACAAATCTAAAAGTAAAACTAAAATAACCCTCCTAATAAATGATTCCCCCCCCTATGGCCTTGATGACAGTAGTGCATTCTTTAACTGCAAGGAGCAACTTTTAACTTTGCTCACAACCAAACTGTGGGTGCCTGGCTCCAGTGACTGAGTTGTGTAATTCTCATGAAAATAGTCATGTTATGCAAAGTGTTGATGCAGAATTTTATTATCACATGATAGCAGCTAAGTCTTCTTGCACGATCGTAGCCAATGTGCATTACCGTGTCAGTTGTGCTTTATGGATATTTGTGAGATCAGAACTACTGTGCATCTGCTTTTTATTCCTGTTGGGCCTTTTGCTTACAGTAGCAAACCACAAACGACGTGTTTTGGGTGTGACAAGAGATCCTATAAGATAAGTGGTGAGCTGGATGTGAGAATAAATTGCTCTGCTAAAGCCAGAAAACAAAATAACCCAATGCTTTTTATTGCACTCTGTTTTCTGTGCCTTGTCAGGGGTCATCAAATAAGTTAGTAAATACAAGTCATTCACCAGAAGCAGAATATAGACAAATGTGTAACAAAACTCACCAACCCAAGGTGCTTGCATGCTATTTCACCCAGTGTATTTGGAATGCTATAATTAATAACGGATTGACAAATATTTGTAGACTTTAGCCACCAGCCTTGTTATGGTTAGCCGCCAGGGCGGTGGTACTTCCATGGAGTTTCATGTAAAACAGTCAGTTAGGAGTCAGCATTAGGGTTTCTATGAGCCACATCGCTTGGGAATTGTCAAGCCCTGATTTACAAGATGTCTACTTTTCATTGGCAGGATTTTTAGTTGTATGCATTATATCTAGTTGTGTAATTTATAAGGTAAATGCACTGATAATTATCTTAAATATCCCATTCTACCTCTATAGAGCGGTATGTGGTAAGTAAGAACATTCAATGCTGCATAGTTTCCAACATTGGCCATCGGCCAGGGATGCATACATGTTCTACATGCTGCAGAAAGACCATACAAAGTGCAGACCACCAGTATGTAGGATTCATATGCACACATGCAGAATCCAATTAATTAATCAGATTAGGTTCTCTTAAATCTCCACCCTGATTATTGTACATTAATGGAGCAGCACCCAAGAAAATTGATATTTGTGATATATGAAGTTGAGTGTAGGAGTTGTGTATTTAGTTGGGTATTTATAATCACTGTTTTAATTATTTTTATTTTTTTATTTTTTTTGTATTGTCTATAAGCAAGCAATAGTTTCAAAATTTGGATTCTGCCAAAACGGGGGGTTCCATATAAAAGCTATACATTTTGTGAATGTTAAATTAAAAAAAAAATACATATATTTTTACTTGTTCTTGATGTGGCCATTTGTTTAGGATTATTAATTATTTTATTTTTTTTTTTTTTTACTAAAAACTCGCCTTTTCTTTTTGAGGTTTTTTTTTTTTTTTTTTTTCTCTCAAATCTTTTTTTGTACAGCGATTCTTGCATGCAGAGCATTTGACCAGGTTTAAGATAAAAAAAAAAAAAAAGAAAAAACACCCAGAAATCTCCTGTCTTGTGGATAATTGGTAATCTGCTAGTTCAGGGATAGATTGATCTTGAGGTTACTATTCTCTTATTGTTGGTTACTGAAATATATTTTTCACAATAACCGAATACCACATTGGCATTAAAGAGTATGCTCTCCTTCACCCCTCCTTTCCAGTCGTAGCTTATTGTAACATAACCAAAGTGTGCTTCAGATGTAGTTTTTATTAATATGCTGTTTTTGGAAAATCAACCACGGAATGCTGTGAACAAAGGGTGTAATCTGTGAGCACTTTTGTTCTTTAATGAGGCCATCAATCCTGTGAAGATCTAGGAACACTGCAGGTCAAACAAACATTTTTTTAAGATGTTACAAAGCCTATACACAGGGTGACAAATATTTGTAGCCAGCCAAGGTATTTGTAAGAGACAGGAAAATTGTTTTGCATAGAACAATCAAAAAGGTAGTCTGCAGTAGAAAGTTCAGGAGCCCTGGCTCCTGGGACTTGTCTTACATTTAAAAATGCCAAATCCTAAGGGTTTAAAAAAAAATACAAATTCTTAACATTTTTATCATTTTTATATTAACAGGACATTAAGCCAATGCGGGACCAAATAGTCAGAGTCAAGCGATATGAAAAGGTCCCCCTCATTCTAGTTGGGAACAAAGTCGACCTTGAATCAGAGCGTGAAGTCATGGCAACAGAAGGCCGGTCTCTGGCTCAGGAGTGGGGTTGTCCGTTCATGGAGACTTCAGCCAAGAGCAAGACAATGGTGGATGAACTGTTTGCTGAGATCGTGAGGCAGATGAACTATGCGTCTTTGCCTGAGAAGCAAGATCAGTGTTGTACAACATGCACTGTTCAATGAAAAAAAGAAGGACCTCAAACATGGCCATAACGAAACAGGTCGGTTCTGCATCAGATGGGTCTCTTGCTTATCTCCTTTTATTGGTGGAAAGGCTGAAAATGGGCAGTGGCAGCAGGTGGTATGGTGTGACAAATGTTTGTTTCCGAAATGCTCTCCCACTTCTAGTTGGAAAAGATTAGATGGCAATTGGCTATATTTATCGGCTGTGAGTTAAACAAATGTTTTCATATATGCAAGGGCAGTTCTTCTGATGTGTGTGTGATCACTTGTTGATGCAGTGACTAACATGGTTTGGTCTAAATGATGCACATCATATGTGGGTGGCTGGCTTTGTTTTAGTTCATGCCTTTTTAATATTGTCAGTTGTAACTAAAGCTTCCACCTTGTCTTCAAATAAATCTGCTTTATCATTGCCTCCATAGTCTTAACATTTAACCTCAAGCCAATTTGGCTTGCTGGTTATATACTGGCTGTGTGGTAACTCTAGTGGTAAAATATATATTTGTGTGTGTTGTGCAAAAGAAAGAAACTTCTCTTGTAGAAGATACAACACACAAAAGGAGTGACTGTGTATATCTGTAGGCAAAATTCAGGGTCTAGATAGATCTTCCCCCAATAGAAAGACTTGACATAAATTCCTAGCTCTGGTTTAGATTGCTTAATTTAATAAGGAAATGTCTCCACCACCCACTGTGTGATATGTGCGTGTATATATATATGAGAAATATAGTGTAATATTGTAAGGCAAAAGGTAATTTGGCCCCTCTCTAACATGAGAACAAGGAATAATGTAGTATGCATTATAGTATATAGCTGAAGCCAGTGATTGGCAAAGTGGGTCGTGGCAAGAGACGGGCGCTGACGAGACCTAGATTGATGCTTTGGACCGTGCCTGGGACTTCATCTGTGATTTAAAGCAAAGTGTGTGAAATCCAATATCTGTAAACAATATGCACATTATTCCTTGCTTTCAAGTGTTTTTAAAAAGGGGATAAATACACATTTAGTCTTCACATTATTACAAATTTATTGATGGTTGTAACATAAAGTATGGATCAGCTTTTTATTTTTCTATAAACTAAACCTTTACATATACACATGTTTTAGACATTTGGCTTGCAGAATGCATAGATCAAGTGTTTCCTTTATACAAAGGTCTATTTTTGCAGTTTGCCTAGCTGTCCATATTTCCCTATTGTGGTTCTTGACTGGTTCTACTGCTCCATAAGCCAGGGCTTGACAAATTTATTTTGATTTTAGGAGCCAGACATTTTTTTTAGGAGCCAGACAATCACGCAAACATAAACACAATTCATAAACACACACGCCTACTTCACATATATACAAACACACATACTTTACATATACACATATATACAAACACCTCACACACACATATATACAAACACCTCACACACACATATATACAAACACACATACTTTACATATACACATATATACAAACACCTCACACACATATATACAAACACACATACACATATATACAAACACACATACTTTACATATACACATATTTACAAACACCTCACACACACATATATACAAACACCTCACACACACATATATACAAACACCTCACACACACATATATACAAACACCTCACACACACATATATACAAACACCTCACACACACATATATACAAACACCTCACACACACATATATACACAAACACCTCACACACATATATATACAAACACCTCACACACATATATATACAAACACCTCACACACATATATATATAAACACCTCACACACACATATATATATACAAACACCTCACACACATATATATACAAACACCTCACACACACATATATACAAACACCTCACACACATATATATACAAACACCTCACACACACATATATATATATATATATATAAACACCTCACACACATATATATACAAACACCTCACACACATATATATACAAACACCTCACACACACATATATATATACAAACACCTCACACACACATATATATATATATATATAAACACCTCACACACACATATATATATATATATATAAACACCTCACACACACATATATATATATAAACACCTCACACACACATATATATATATACAAACACCTCACACACATATATATATACAAACACCTCACACACATATATATATAAACACCTCACACACCCATATATACAAACCCCTCACACACACCTACTTTACAATACATACAAACACACACACACCTAACACAGTCTTTTCTTGGGGTTTCTTCTTGATGTGTCCCCCCTCCCTGCTGCTTTACCTCATTGCAGAGGAGGGGGACATTCACGCTGCAGCTTAACTCCGTTGGTCGGCGTGCTGAGTGCCAGGATGTCACGTGACGACACCCGGCACTCAGACACGCGTTGCGCGTTGCAGTCTGTGCCATCGGCCATCGGCACAGACTTTACCCCCTCGCGCTGCGGAAAAATCGGATGGCAGCGGCAAGGGGACCAGGAGGCTGACAGCACCCAGGCGCCAGGTCTAATTTCCTGGTCGCCCTGGCGCCTGGGGTTTGTCGAGCCCTGCCATAAGCATATTTAAAAAAAATGATCTTATCTTTCTATAAATGTGTATACATGCATATGTGCAGTCTAGCTGAGGTGCCTTCCTGAACAGACCTGTAGTTGGTTAGGGAGTCATGGGTTTAAATACTGTAATTTAAAGGACAACTGTAGCAAAACATGAAGAAATATTTGTGTAATTGAAAGATTGTATCAAGTGTAGATGAGTTATAAAGAAATTATGTAATGAAAGAATACAAATAAAGTTCCTTACTGAGCCCACTTTACTCCATGTAGTTCTCTCAGGGGCAGACATGTTGTTTAGAATCTTAGGTCAGATCTTCACTCGCCTTGGTTCAGAGGAAGAAAAATCTGACCAAAGATTCTAAACAAAATGTCTGCATCCTGTTAGAGCTGTATGGAGTAAAGATTGCTCAATAAGGTACTTTTTTGTGTCGTCATGTCACACTTGATGCAATCTTTCAATTAAACAAAATGTATTGTTTGCTACAGTTGTCCTTAAGCATATTGCAAATACTAGATTCTGCACCAGTAAAAAGAGAAGAGAAAATTAGATTAACTGATATAAGCTCCAAAGGGCAGTTCCTGTTTCTCAAAGAAAAATGGACACAAATATAGGACAGAGTTATGAATGCTACAATTTTGAGAGATGAATATTAAAACAATTCATACATCTATATAAAAATAAAAGTACACCGTAAAACACAGATTTGTTTTGGGCAGTATTTCGTTCCATCAATCTTTCCTTTCTCCTCCAGGATAGTTCTCTTAAAGGGATAGACTAGTCTCCAATCTCACTTTGGTGCAAGATGAAGATTACTGCTTTCATAGTGCACAGGCTTTTTTTCCAGTGTGATATGATCTTAACAGAAAGACAGAAAATTACATTCATTTGAGGAAATAACAACTTCTACTCAGCCAGTTTGGGCAGTCCTGGTTTCTTGCAAACTACTGTAATTTCACTATTTCATCTAGCTGTAAGTATTTTATATTTTAAGCAATGCAAAATGTAAAACATGCATTTTAATGTACTTTCAAAGCACATTAATATGTGTTCATATTTAGAAGATGCGTTTTGGGCACTACAGTGCCTGTAACCTTCAAATACCTACCTCTGAAGATGCCTTATAGGTAAAATGCGCTGGGCTTCTTCCATCCATTTCCCAGACTTAAAGGGACTGTCTTGTGCCCAAAATGCATCTTGCTATTTTTAATGCATATTAATGTGCTTTCAGAGTACTTGAAAATGCATGTTTTATATTTTGCATTGCTTAACATATAAAACACTTACAGCTAAATGCAACTGAGAAATTACAGCAGTTTGCAAGAAACCAAGACTGCACACACTAGCTGAGTAAAAGTCTTGTTGCACTGTTAAGAGATCCTGTACAAGAGCAAGTTTATCACAGTCCACACAATGTATTATTTTACAGAAGCACAGGAAGTAACTAAATGAAACAAAACGTTATATAATCAGTGCTGCCGCACCTGTAGCATACATGCAGAATAATCACTAGGAAGGGCTTGAGTCAAATATTAAAAATGTGATTTATGCAAAATGCCTGTGCACTATACAAGCAGTAATCTTAAACTTGCACCAAGTTGGGGACTAGACTGTCCCTTTAAGATCACTCAATCTTGTTATACCATGTACTTTTTATGTTTGTTTTTTTTTAATTTGATTTCTACTTACATCTAGGACTTGTTTTACTTTATAAAAAAAATATTGCAAATACTAGCCCTTGTTGTGGGAGTTGGTTTCTAAACCGGGATATATATTCTGTATAGTGTGTATGACGCACCTATTAGTGGCACTATCACGATTTGCACCAGTGCATACCACAAGCTCCTGACAAGTCTGAGGTTTATATGTACTTGTACTTATGGGGTACTTCTGCATGTTTTGTTGCACACCATGTGTAAGAAATCTGTCGCTAAGATGCATCTGAATAGAGTATCTCCACAAAATCCAATCTGGTGAAGGTATTCTGCCCTGCATTAAAAAGTTGAGATTAAAAAAAAAAAAAAAGTTCAGTTGCCATTATACATTTGTACTTTTTAAGAGATCCTACTGTGTACAAGAGCAAGCTTATTACATTCCACACAATGCATTATATCGGGGCTTGACCAATTACATTTTGTTGTAGGATCCAGCAAAAAAAATCTAGGAGCCAGAAAACCGCATATACACACAATCACAGACGCATGCAGACAGTTACACTTGCATACATACGGTCCCAGAGACAATGTCGCATAGAGACCTAGACAAACACATAGACAGACAAACCGTTTTGTGATTTATTTTATTCTTTTTAGTATAGGGTGCCAATACTTGTGCACAAGGTCTCATTTCCTAGTCGCCCTGGTGACCAGGATTTGTGGAGCCCTGCATTATCCCAGCAGCACAGGAACTAAATGAAACAGTTATATTCTCAGTGTTATCTAATCAGTGCTGCAGCATCTGCAGTAAACATGCAGAGTAATCACTGGGGAGCGCTTGAGTCAAATATTAAAAATGTGATTGATGCAGAATGCTTGTATCAAATCACACAGGAAAAAACCCGGTGCTCTATACAACAGGGCTCGACAAACCCCGGTCGCCAGGTCGACCAGGAAATCAGACCTGGCGCCCAGGTGCTGTTTGTCACAGGGAGCCCTTGCCGACTGCCATCTGTTACATGCAGCGCGAGGGGAGAAAGTCTGTGCGGATCACACAGACTGTAAGCTCCGCCCCCTCGCGCAACACGTTGTAGTGCCGATTGTCACGTGACAACTCGGCACTTAGCAGAAACCGAAAGAGGATCGGGCTCCAGCATAAATGTCCCCCTCCCCTGCACTGAGGTAAGCAGCAGGGAGGGAGGACACCCTAAGAAATACATTTTTGTGTTTTTTTTTTTTTTTTTTTTTTTAAAGAACAAAAATATGTGAAGGTAACTGGCTGTGTATGTGGTCTGTGTGAATGTAACTGGCCGTGTATGTGGTGTGTGTGTGAATGTAACTGGCCGTGTATGTGGTGTGTGTGTGTGTGTGTGAATGTAACTGGCCGTGTATGTGGTGTGTGTGTGTGTGTGTGAATGTAACTGGCCGTGTATGTGGTGTGTGTGTGAATGTAACTGGCCGTGTATGTGGTGTGTGTGTGAATGTAACTGGCCGTGTATGTGGTGTGTGTGTGTGAATGTAACTGGCCGTGTATGTGGTGTGTGTGTGTGTGTGAATGTGTGTGTGAATGTAACTGGCCGTGTATGTGGTGTGAATGTGTGTGTGAATGTAACTGGCCGTGTATGTGGTGTGTGTGTGTGTGTGTGAATGTAACTGGCCGTGTATGTGGTGTGTGTGTGTGTGTGAATGTAACTGGCCGTGTATGTGGTGTGTGTGTGTGAATGTAACTGGCCGTGTATGTGGTGTGTGTGTGTGAATGTAACTGGCCGTGTATGTGGTGTGTGTGTGTGTGTGAATGTAACTGGCCGTGTATGTGGTGTGTGTGTGTGTGTGTGTGTGTGTGTGTGAATGTAACTGGCCGTGTGTGTGTGTGTGTGTGTGTGTGTGTGTGTGTGTGTGTGAATGTAACTGGCCGTGTATGTGGTGTGTGTGTGTGTGTGTGAATGTAACTGGCCGTGTATGTGGTGTGTGTGAATGTAACTGGCCGTGTATGTGGTGTGTGTGAATGTAACTGGCCGTGTATGTGGTGTGTGTGAATGTAACTGGCCGTGTATGTGGTGTGTGTGAATGTAACTGGCCGTGTATGTGGTGTGTGTGAATGTAACTGGCCGTGAATGTGGTGTGTGTGTGTGTGAATGTAACTGGCCGTGAATGTGGTGTGTGTGAATGTAACTGGCTGTGTATGTGGTGTGTGTGAATGTAACTGGCTGTGTTTGTGGCGTATGTGTGAATATAACTTTCTGTGTATGTGAGGTTGGTGTATGTGACTGTCTCCGTGCGTTTATGATTTTGTGATGTGCCTTTGTCTGGCTCCTAAATTTTTTAGCTGGCTCCTAAAACTTAATTAAATTTGTCAAGCCCTGCTATACAAGCAGTAACCTTCAACTAGCCTCAAAGTGAGTTTGGGGACTAGACTGTCCCTTTAAGATGAATAGTTTAATAACTGGTGTAAGCTGGCTTGACAAATTATGACTCACCCAGTGTTTATAGAAGCAACACTAGAATGTAAGTATTGGGTGATTATGTGACTTATGTGACTGAGCTGACTAACTCCAAAGCATCTTTAAAAACAATGAGCTATCTAGCTCCTGAAATGGTTGGATATCACACCGATTTAAGCGTAAAAATAGAAATAGCTAACACTGTATCCAGGCCTTGATTACTGCAAGACAAGATATGAATAAGCACCTAAATTGTACAATCGGTCTCTCTCTGATCAGATCACTTTTAAGGTTCAGTTGGTTCATGTCTTTTTTTTTTTTTAACTGCATCATCTTGCTCTTTGCCTGCTGCATGAATTCATGATTTTGAGCTGTATTGTATTGGTTGTATCTTGTGATGGCTATGCTGCTCAGCAGTGTTGCTCGATATTACAATCATCATATTAATTTGCCTAGTAAATGAAAGCCTTAAAGCTTATGAACAGTCCTTCCTGTTTCTGAAGAAATATTCAGTAGAATTTCCCTGTTTCAGCAGGGGAGGTATCACGTCTTACGCCATATCACTTTAAACACATTAAAAGATGTCCAAAAGTGACTAGCATTGATTTAAGAGTGGGTTGCTGTAGGAAAGTACTGAAGACAGTCTTTTCCTCCTCTCAAAGATTAAAAAAAAAAAACCTGTAAAGAGAAACTATAGTGTTTTTTATATATTAAGGGTGCCAATTTAGCCTACTGTACATGTGAACTACATTCAAGGAACCAACACTGGTAAGTGTAGCATGGGACATGGATTTGCTGGAACAACAGTGAGCACTGCAGCAGACTTTCTTTTTGTTTAACATGTTAAACATATATTGAGATTATCTATTTTAAATTGTATTGTTCAACATTTTGAGTTTAAAACAAGAAAGTTGTGTTGAAGTTGCAGTGCTTTTTCTAAAGAATATTGCAAGTGTATGTACCAACAGAGATAACAGCTGTGTATTCCTTGTTTTCCCCCCACAGATAACTCAGAGGAAATTTGCACAGCTACTGCTTTGGAGGACTTAACAGCCCAGGTTGCAGATCTGAGCCTTGAAACCTGTCTGCACAACCGTACATTGCCATAAATGTCATTGAAAGCTCAGGGTGTGTGGCCTGAATGCTCACATGCCTTCTGCAGCTGTGCTTAACACGTTTACCATAAGTTAAAATCCTTTTTTTTTTTTTTCCCTTTATTAATCCTTTTCTAGCTTTCTAAGTTTCAAAGTGGCTAATATGCAACAGTTCGCCCCCCTATTTTTATTTGTTTGATATTTCATTTTGTTAACCCATGTCTGAGACTTGTATTTATTATATGCTTAAACTCAGTATTACCTACATAATGCCTTTTAAAAGACAGTTTTAACAAAGGAGAAATTGAGCCTTAATCACATGGTTATTTCTGGATAATACCTCACGTATGCTCTTAACCTGTTTAGTGCCAGATGGCTGGTGGTTAATTTTTTTTTTTTTATGTTGGTGGATCTGGCATTGAAGAAGTTAACTTGCGTTTCTTTTTGTCTGGAAGTGGTTGGTAAATACTTTGAGATTATGTTTACGTTTTTAAAGGTGTCAAATGAAGCTGCTCAAAATAAATTAGATCTGTTTGTCGTGTTAACTTAGCTGTTCAACTGATGAAAGCCCCCTCTGCCATCCCTAAATGAGACAAGGCAGTCCATACGATCACTAATGAACAGCATTCAGTTAATGTGGCCCTAACCAGTTTTCTGCCATAGCGGTTTTTAGAGTCCAAGTGTTGAAAGCCTCCCTCCCTCCCCCAGTTGTGAAGTGGTTGACCACCTTTTAGTGCTAGTTGGGAAAGCAGTGAGCTGCATTGATCTCTACTCTGGTGCTGAATGAGTTAAACCTTCATTCAGTGTGTTACAACATATGAAATGTTTTCATTTAAATCTTTTGTACTTAATAACTGTTCTTCAGCTAAGTGGTGAGATGGGCCTGTGCACGCACCCAGAGGTTATTAAACACATGTATAATGTATTTTTATTTTAGATACCCTGCTTCCCTTCCCTGTTGCTTTTTAATGCTAATTTACCATCAGCAGCCTGTGTTCCGATCTTTGGGAAAGGTATATTAACTTTTTATTTGTATCTTTTAAAGTGATTTCAGTTGAAATTATTTCGTGGTTTTTCCCCTTTCCACTGTGCACATACAAGTCAAATGCAAATAAAATGATTTTTACTATTTATTTTTTTTTCTTTCTAGTTAATGTTGTGTTTTAGCATACACTTGATATTGCTTCCCCAACACCTCTGGTTACTATTGAGGCCCACAGGGTAGGCAAGTCATATGTGCTTTAACTGGCTGATGCCTCTCCTGGTGTTTACTGGATCGGCACATTTTTCTTTTCCAGATTACTTGAACATGTTAATCTAGGTATTTCCAGTTTACCTGCACATAGGTGCGACGTGCATATCATAGGCTTCCCTGACCATAGTGAGGTGTCCATGTAATTATACACTCCCAATCTTTACCATTCAATATAGTGATTGCAACGTGTTTTTTCATTTATATTTTTAGTGTTATAATTATATATTTTTACACTTGCAAAAAAAAAACCTGTTCTTAAGGGTGTGGGATTTATTTTTTTTTCCCCTGCAGGGGGTTACACAACTCTTAGGACATATTTGATAATTACCAAAGGTCTAAGGATAGATGACTGTTAAAGAATGATGGTATCTATCTTGTAACAGCAACTTAAAGGGGGCTCGCAAGCCAGTACCCATGCCAAATAATCAAATTTAGTTGCAACTTCTCTTGGTCATCCTGGCAGATTGGCAACAGCCAGGAATTGTATCTCAACATTGTTAGATGATGGCACATTCTAAGGAATCAACTTATCTCAGCCGTGCTGAAATCTGTCATTTCATAAGACAAACATATCTTAAATAAATCTGACTCGGCCCAGGCTTTACAGGGAGTGTCGCTTTCACAAGCAAAGTTATTTAGAACCACTTTGTTTGTCAAAAGGGGCGTTCCACATAAAACCGCTCTAATAAAAACCTTATCCAATATCTCTCATCAGTATATTTTCGGTGAATAAAAACATAATTTTAATTGAAAGCCAGAAGATCCGGTCTGTAACTTCATTTTTGGTGACATACAGAACATGTACACTGCAAATCTGCATTATAAACCTGCTGTTTGGATAATGATCTCAATGGGCATGGTGTACTTTCCCTCCTTGAATCAAAATCTCTACTAACTTGCCAAAACTAAAAGCTCCATATTTGGTTGAACTTCCCATTCGCTGGTGCTTCTGCAAAGGTTGGGGAATCTATCTCGGGCACTTATATCTGCTGTGCTAATAGTGCATAGATATTTTCTTCTTAAAATTCAATTGCGAAAAAGTATAGGTTACACTCTAAACCATGATTATTTTACAGTTTTATGTCAAACTTCACAAAATAACATTGAATTATTACAATGATCTCCATCATTGAGTCATAATTACATAACTAAGACCTTCATATGGGCGAATGTGTTCATATATAATTTCTCAATTATTCCTGGTTAGGCCGGTGTATGTTCGGACTTGCAATAAGGTTTACATTTTTAAATGAAGCAATAGTGTGTGGCCACTATTTAGCAGGTACCCAAGGTAGACCACATGTTATGGTTTATTATAGGATAGTGTTGAGCTTTATTAGTACTCCTCTCAACTCTCAAGATTGCTGTTCAGTTGCATATATAATTTAGTATCCCCCCCCTTGTTTTTTCTTTTTTTAAACTATATATTACTTGAGGCATACATTCATGTTGCCTGCACTTTAAAATATCCATTTAGCCATTGTGTTTTTTATTTTTTGTAAATGACTGGTTGTTAGAAGTACAGATTTTTGTAGTGCTTTCAGATGAGAAATACGGCTTTGTTTTGTTTTTTTTGCATCAATTTTAGGTTTTTGTTTTTTTTAACCCCAAAATGTTTGCTTCCAACTAAGCATCCCATTTCAAAGTTGAAAAACTGCTTCCACTTTACATGCCGTTTATTGATAATGGGTAATTTTTTGTATTTAAGGTCAAGGTTTGATTATGGAAATATTGGGTGCACTAACTTGGTTTGATATCATTCATGACATCCATGGTTTCTTCAGCACAGTGGATTGGAGATGAGGACCAAATGTTAAACAGCCTCCTAATGAACTTGCATGTGGTGTTGCTGTAAGAGGCTGACCTATATTAATGCAACAATTGTATGACATCACTAGGAGTTCAAATCAACGGATTTAAGGCTCTGCAACGTTGTCTCAAACTTGGACATTGTACTGTATTCCTCATTGGTCTAATGTAATGGAAACAAAAATAATTTCAATGCTCAGTAATGGAAATTCTGATTTAGAATTCAGTTTTGTCATTTTGTAAAACAACCCTACAGTTCACCCGTTTGTAAATTTATTTTTTTTATATATAAAAAAATAAATCTGTATTAATGACTTGAGTTAATTTTGTTTTATTTCAAGCAACTAGGTGTAAGGCAGGGTATTATGTAAGTCAGCCACTACGTATATAAAGGTGGGCGAGTAAACAAAACACTTTAACACAAATGAAGAAACAGACATAAGCGTTCTGCACTCCAGTCCTCAGAAAAGTGTTTCTTCAAAAATATTTATTGTTGAAGTGCCCAGCCCCTACCAGCAGGGAAATGAACCACGTCTAACGTGTTTTATGCCAAATCCGTGCAAACATTTAAATACAGTATTTAAATACTAAATGTCCCTCCCACTTATTAACCCTTTGTTTTCAAAAATAGAGGACGCTGATCCTTGGGGGGGAGGAGAATGCACAGGAACATAAACACAAATTAAAATATATATTTGAGGCCAACATTGATATAGAAGCAAAAATATATAGCATATAATATGTACGGTTATATAAAGTCACATTATCGCTAACCATCACATCCACTATATTATAGATGGGAGAGGTAAGTCTTCATTATCTGCATGGTTATTATATATTTGTAAATGTGTGCCCCTGCATCCTTCGTGCAAAACCTTTTAAGTATAGAGATATATTTCCTTAAGCCATGAATTCTGCTGCTATTGTCCGATTTTTGCAATTCACTTGTCAATTCACCAGTTAGTAAGATACTCCCATGTGCTTGTCAATCCAACTCTATTGTCGATTCACCACAGTTCACCTTTTCGTTTTAAGACCTGCTGTGGTAAATGCTTTTATTGTTTTTTTAAGAACAATAGGTTGAGTCGGATTCAAGGTCAACGGAGCTCTTTCATGCCGCCTGCACCTCTCCTCCACCCTTCAACATTTTGACTGCCAGGAAAGTTTTAAAATCCATCTTTCTCAAATTGTAAATATTCAAAAACCAGACTCCCGTCTACACTTCAGCTGCCGAGACATGCTTTTCTTTGAAAAACATTGCACAGCCTACTAATATGTTATGCAAAAGCTGGAATGCTAGTATTAAATCTTATATTAAAATGTTTAGTCTTGTTTCCAGGCTGTATAGCCAAATATTGCCATTTGCACCAAATTCAAATAATTTTCAATGTATTACCAGATTCACTGGAGCTTTACACATGAACTCAGAAATGTAGCTATTACATCTGTGTAGTTTCATATAATGTGTAAAATTCCTTTTTGAATGTTTGGTATTTAAGTACTATTATTAGGCAGGTGTTGGTTAAATGTTTTTTTGTAACATTCTCAGTGTTACCTGTGTTAGAGAGGTTAAACCACAATTCACTAATTCTCTTCTCCTACTGACTAACTGAAGTATGTCAGTCCTGCCCCTTTAATTGCAGGTAATAGTTTGGTCTTGGAAAATAAGTGCAAAGGTGAATCATGAAATGGAAATTGCATCCCTAATTGATGTCGGGTGGTATTCCTCCTTCTGTGCATCCATTAATTTGACAGCAAGATGGACATTTACAGCATTTTGCCAATGTGCTGCAAGGTACCGTATTTATCGGCGTATAACACGCACTTTTTCTCCCTGAAAATAGGGGACAAATGATGTGTGCGTGTTATATGCCGATATAATGAAAAAATAAAAAAATCTAAAACTTAACTCGTTCCTGCTCTGTCCCCCGGTGCTCTGCAGCTACGTGGCTGTGAGGGAAGCGTTGTGCGCTCCCTTCCAGCCGCGCGGTCAATAAAGTGTGTTTTTTTTAAACAAACTTTATTGTTTCGCGCGGCTGGAGGGGAGCTCACAACGCTTCCCTCACAGCCACGCAGCTTCAGAGCAGGAACGAGGTAAGTGCTGGGTTCAGTTTATACATACAAAATGGGCATTCACATGAATGCAATTACTCTTGAAGCAATCACTATCTCAACCTTCACAGAGCAAAATCATCTACAACAACCCACATTAATTTGATTTCCTACAGTGCACAGCAAAGTGGGAGCGCAGGTACATGGAAAGAAGAAAAGAACACAATATAGTGTAATACAGTATACACGTTGGGTGAGTCGCAATTAATCTTTAATAAACTATTTAAAATATGATAAAAAGCCAATGGCGTAGTATTCATAAAATATAACGCCACATGCAGTATGGCTACCTCTATAGGCAGATGAAGCACAGTGCAAAAGCACATTTTGTATAAACAGTGGGTCAGGCTGATCTAAGATGTCCAGTCACCTCATCCCGTGACACAATAGCAGGCTCATCGTGTTTTGCTGGAGATGTCCAGCTTCCTCAGGAGACAGAAAATTCAGTGTCCAAGTGCAATTAAAGTGGTTAACTGTCTCATTATTCACATTCCCTGTTTTGCTACTCGAGAGACAATATGTTGGCAAAAAATGTACTGGCGACAAACCTGTGTACAGCTCCGTACTAATGGGTCTATTCACTAAAATTCCAAAATAGCTTGAGGAGGTTCGACTCTTCTCTAGTGAAAGTAATGGGAGGCTAAATGGTTGATTTTTACGCTTATCCCCTGAAGAAGCCACTGGCTGGTGAGGTTAACGCGCACTGGGTGGGGGGGGGGGGAATTTGGTTGAAGCAGGGAATTCCTGTTACCAGCTTTCTATACTATCCAGTTTTTAAAAGCACTGACCTTTATCTATTCAGCCTGCAGCAGAACCAAATGGCTATTGCTCAAATATGAGTGTTTTGCAATATTCTGTTTGCATTCAATAAAATATTTTTATTTGCTTTATCTCCCTGCTGCAGTTCTGTGCTGGTCGCAGAGTGTGCTATGTATGTATATATATATATTATTTTTTCAGCTTCCCTCCATATACAGGTGATACTTGAAAAATTAGAATATCGTGCAAAAGTTCATTTATTTCAGTAATGTAAAGTTCATTTATTTCAGTAACGTAAAAGGGGAAACTAATATGTGAGATAGACGCATTACATGCAAAGCAAGATAGTTCAAGCCGTGATTTGTCATAAGTGCGATGATTATGGCTTACAGCTCATGAAAACCCAAATTCCACAATCTCAGTAAATTAGAATATTACCTACAAGCTGAAGATCTCTCCACTATAATGTGGACAAAAAACTGAAGCCAGAGGCGAAAAGTCCTTGATATTAAGTAACATCATGAGATGCTGGATTAAACTAAAGAAACAACTAGGGCTAAAAGATAAACTAATCCAAAATATAAATATAAAAATTATCTCTGAGGAGTTGGAAGATATTAATCTGAAGCACTGGTATAACGGGGGAATTACCAGAATTAAGGACTTATATGATAGGTCAGGTGTGAAGAACTTTAATCAACTACAAGAGGAATACAAGCTGGGAGATAGAATTATTTCATTATATCAGAATAAGAGATTTCCTGAGAAAAAGAGTGGCAGACAGGAAGGGAGAAAGAATAGACAAACTAGAAATAGCATTCTCATTAACAGTGAAAGATAGCTATAAAGAAGTAAACATGGAGATTGTCAGAGATAAGAGGAAAAAGATAGATCACCCAGCTGCCAAAAAATGGGCGAAAGAACTAAACAAAGATATCACTCAGGAAGACCTGGTAACATCCCTAAGGAAAGTACATAAAGCAGTACACTGTCTAAATCTATTAGAAACATTTTACAAAATGATAAACAGGTGGTACTATGTCCCAAGTAGACTATCAAAAATGTATACCCAGGCTACAGAAATATGCTGGCGCTGTGGGACAGACATAGGGACATATGTACATACCTGGTGGAACTGCTCAAATCTAAAGCCACTATGGGGGAAAACCTTAAAGAAAATTAAAGAAATGACCGGTATAAATTTAGATCCAACACCAGAAAAGATATTATTATTGACAGAGTGGCCAAGAATGAAGAAAGAAGTCTCACATATTATCATTCATATAATTTTGGGTACCCTAGTAGTTATCGCAAGAAATTGGAAGGGGAATGGGGAAATTGAGCGGAAACAGGTTATGCCCATGTATTATATCAGTGGAGAATGGAGAGAGCCAGTGATAGAATGAGGCAGAATAATAAAAAGAAAAACCGGAGAAACTGGAATACTTTGATAGAAGAATGGGAAAAGAGAAAGGAAGATTGATCTCCAGAGGTGGTTTAAATAGAACCTGGCGGGAGGAGTAAAAGTAAGACCCCTTCAGGATAAAAACTCCCCTCTCGACCGATTCCATGCAATATATGCAGCCATTGTGTCAAATTGTGTTAAAAGGTTTTAAATGTCTATATGTCTTTATATGTATGCCCCTAATTATGGTCAATATTCTAATAATGTCTAAAATATAATGGAGACCGAAATTTTAATACGGAAATGTGATAAGATTATATATATTGGGATATGTATGTCAAATGTTTATAATTTTGTAATAAAAAAAAAAAAGAGAATATTACCTGCAATCAATAAAACAAGGAGTGTAAAGACCTCTGAAAAGTATAAGCATACATAGGGACTCAGTACTTGGTTTGGGCCCCTTTTGCAGCAATTACTGCCTCAATGGGGCATGGCATGGAAGCTATCAGCCTGTGGCACTGCTGAGGTGTTATGGAAGACCAGGATGCTTTAATAGCAGTCTTCAGCTCTTCTGCATTATTCGGTCTCATGTCTCTCCTCTTTCTCTTGGCAATGCCCCATAGATTCCCTATGGGGTTCAGGTCAGGCGAGTTTGCTGGGCAATCAAGCACAGTAATCCCACGGTCATTGCACCAAGCTTTTCTGCTTTTGGCAGTGTGGGCAGGTGCCAAGTCCTGCTGGAAAATGATGTCAGCATCCCCAGAAATCTCGTCTGCGGAAGGAAGCATGAAGTGCTCCAAAATCTCCTGGTAGATGGCTGCATTGACCCTGGACTTAATGAAGCACAGTGGACCAACACCAGCAGATGACATTTGGCTCCCCAAATCAACAGAGACTGTGGAAACTTCACACTGGACTTCAAGCATCTTGCAGTGTGTGCCTCTTCATTCTTCCTCCAAACTCTGGATCCTTGGTTTCCAAATGAGATGCAAAAGTTGCTCTCATCAGAAAAGAGGACTTTGGACAACTGAGCAACAGACCAGGTCTGTTTTTCTTTAGCCCAGGTAAGACGCTTCTGACGTTGTTTGTTGTTCAGGAGCGGCTTGACAAGAGGAATACGACATCGGAAGCCCATGGCCAGGATCCGTCTGTGTGTGGTGGCTCTTGATGCACTGACTCCAGCCTCAGTCCACTCCTTGTGAAAGTCCCCAACACATTTGAATGGCCTTTTCCTGACAATCCTCTCCAGGCTGCGGTCATCCCTGCTGCTTGTGCACCTTTTTCTTCCACACTTTTCCCTTCCACATAACTTTCTTTTAATGTGCTTTGATACAGCACTTTGGGAACATCCAACTTCCTTCTCAATTACCTTTTGAGGCTTTCCTTCCTTAAGGAGGGTGTCAGTGATGGTTTTCTGCACAACTGTCAGGTCAGCAGTCTTCCCCATGATTGTGATTTCTACTGAACCAGACTGAGAGACCATTTAAAGGCTCAAAAACCCTTTGAAGGTGTTATGGCTTACTTAGCTGATTAGAGTGGGACACTGTGAGCCTAGAATATTACACCTTTTCACAATATTCTAATTTACTGAGATTATGGATTTGGGGTTTTCATGAGCTGTAAGCCATAATCATCGCACTTATGACAAATCATGGCTTGAACTATCTTGCTTTGCATGTAATGCGTCTATTTCATATATTAGTTTCCCCTTTTACACTGCATTACTGAAATAAATGAACTTTTGCATGATATTCTAATTTTTTTTAGTATCACCTGTAGTGCTTTTCCACTTGATGTACCTGTATACTTTTCTTAAAGTGCCGGTTGCCATCATTTAAGCCCAGTTTTTATGAATGTGAATTCACTAAACATACCTCCAACCATTTCTTTCCCAACCAACCGTACCTCTATCTGTATAGAGTTTAACAGTAAAAAGGCAATTGTACACCCCATTATGCAGTGGCACTCCTAATTTGACATCAATCTAAAAACCAGAAGTCATGGTATATAATTTAGTCATGTGGAGTAGCCTTCCTATTTTTACATTTTTCTTACTTCACATTATCTCACACTTGTTTAGGCACTTATATTGTGTTATTTTGTGTGTCAATAGTTTGTGACATAATTTTTATTGGAGTGATATTTTTTTTAGCAATAATAAATAAAAGTTACGTTTTACAAATATTATAGCCAGATTATTCTCCATTTATATTTGACTCTTTGACTCCAGGGTTATCCCTTTATCAGGCTCAATATCCGTTGCAAGCTCTCTTTTTTTTTAATAGTTTGCCAAATCTGACTAAGTCTCAAACTGAAAGTCGACCTCCAAAGTCAAATTGTAGTGAATAGACCCATAAGAGCACAATCTGTTTGGTCCATGTCTGGCTTGGAGAGGGTCTGTCCTAAATACAGATGCAGAAGGCAGATAGGGACCTACCGACCCTCCACTCAGATGAAAAAATTGGCGGCAGTGGGAGGAGCATCGTCAGCCCATCCACCCACCTGGGATACCATCCCTAAGTGAGGCACAGAAAGCGCCATGCAGGCAGCCACCTGAATATACAGAGACAGTATGTCATATGTTGGTTTTGGGGAAGAACAAAGAGAATGTGATTTTAAAAGAGACAAGTAGCCTAAAGTCAGAGGGACTTTTCTAGGATGGAAAAACAAATAAACATCACCCAAAAAAAGGTTATATCTGACTCAGTTCCTCTCCCGAGGAAACTGGATGTCTCCAGCAAAATGTATTAAGCATGCTAATGTTTCTCTCAGTTGTGGGAGTGAGGTGGCTTGACCATCTTGTATCAGTCTGACCCACTGTTCATATGATATGAGCTTTTGCACACTATTGGAGGAGTACTCCTTTGGGAAGCTGCAAATTTGTGGGGGAGTATTAGATTTTATACTTAACGTTTTAGATGTGTGAATAAAAAATATTTCCAGTGCTTGATTAGCAACCACCATTTTACATAAGACATCGATGCCTTGCAATTTCTTTTTAAAAATGTTTAATTTTATTTCCTGTCCCTTTCATCTGCATTGTGTTCATACATGACTGCCCATTGGAAACAAAACTATTGATGTAGGTAATGCATACCGAAAACAACAGTAGGTGCTGACAAACATAGTCTGGCCTGTATAGAAGCCCACGGAGGACATTTTCTGAACGAAGACTTACAGCACTTATAGAGGCATAAACACTGCCATGAAATACATCAACTGTGATGCACTGCAGCTGACCATCCTATTGTACCCGCTGCATAACAGATCTGGCACTGTCCTTTCAATAACAGGACAACTCACATGCTTCTCCCCATTGTTAGCTCCTGTAGGTCAGAGATCATGACATTTCCTGGCTGCCTCCACAGCAAAGCATTCCAATTTTTTTCAAGGCCGGTGCCCTCAAGCCTTTGGAAAGTATATGCCAGACAGGAGTCACGTCCCTATTCATAAATACAAATACTTCCAACCGGGAATCTTTCACTGTTCTATTAAACATCCGCACCAGATATCCATGGATCTCAGTAGCTTTGAGAATCTATTTTGTACTGAACCTATCCTCATTCATGATGTATCTTTTCTTAATTCGGTGCAGCTCGTACTCTTTAGCCCATGCTACTCAACTTTATTGGAAAACTGGATTCCACAAAGCAGATCTCCCTCACCCACAACAGGGAATATACAAATCTTTCTCCTCACACATTATAGCTTCAACACACAGGAGATGTCATGGAATTGTCTTGCAATTTGGTACAGACCACCCTCTATCCTTTACAAGTAGCCTTCTGACATACTGGACTCCTGCTGAATATGTGGTTCTTCATCGTGGGGGTGCAAATCCGGGCAATGCCCCAAAATCACACTATTCTGGTCGCAAATCCGGTCCTACCTAAATTCACAGATAAACACGCACCATCCACTCCAACCATTTTTCTGTTGCACAAGCCCAATTTTTCAATACAAAAAAGACATCTATTGTCTGCAACTAAGACAATAGAGAATGTGGTCGCAAGGTTAAATGGACAAATATTTTGGGGCATTTGCTTCTGCCACAGATGACATGAAAGAAAGATACAGAAATACCTGGTTCTATTGGTTAGAATTGATAGCCAGTCCCAAGATCTCTTCACTTTTGCAACAGGCGGACCTTACAGTGGTAGACTCAGAGGCTGTCTGAGATGTGGACACTGCGCCCACCCTGTATTTTTGTCACTATGAAGAGTGTGACAGAGGGGGCTGTTGCCCCCTACATATTGGCTGGGCTTGCTGTATGAATCCCAACCATGATCTGCTAACCCAGCATTTTGGGGAATTTTTGTAATTACCGAAAGAAAACACTGATCTAAACTGACAAGCGCTGTCCGTGTGGTTCATGCTGCTTTGGAAAGTTCCAGGTCCCATGCTCTGTACTCACAGTCCTATTGGCTGCATCTGCAGTGATAAGATGTCTGTTAATGCCTTGATACAGCATCAGACTTGAGAGAATGGCACCAGGGAATTATGTAAGATCTGGGGTTGGTGGGGCAATATGGGAGCAGTGGCAAGTACTCAGGGGGCGTTATTGGTACAGTGCAAGTTACCTTGGTGCATTATGGATGCGGATTTTAGTTATGTGTTTGCAGTGGAAAATGCTCTGTAATATGGGTTTCTCTTGGTGAAATTGTAGGTCCTTTTGGTTCATTTTCGGTGCAGTGCAAGTCCTGTTGGTACAAAATGGATGCAGTGAAAAGAGGGCAGAAGCCCTAGTGGGTTTAGGAAGTTTCATCATGGCCAGGGTCATCATGGGGCATTGCATTGTCCCATAAAAAAAATCATTAGGAAGGCATTAAGCCTGACACTGAACTGTCCGCAACGAAACGGCCATTCCAACCTCTAGTGCCCACCAAATACAATTGATGCAGGATAACGTTGCCAATACTGCGTATCACACTAGTAATCAACATAAAGACAGCACCGATAACCAAAGCACAAATCCCATCTGAACTGTAAGTCTTTTTATCATTACGTTAAGAAGTCTAATGCAGAAGTGGTAGTTTACTGCAGTTGTGAAGCTTCAGCGTTTTAAGATTCTATAATATTATTGCATTCAGGGCCGGCGCTACCGTAAGGCAGCACAGGCAGCTGCCTTAGGGCGCACCAATGGGGGGGCGGGAAAATCGCCCACTCCCCCAGGCCCGTTTACTTACCTCCATGCTGCTGTTCATGTCCGTGGCTGAGAGGGAAGCGCTGTGCGCTCCCCTCAGGCCGTGCGCATTCAATAAAGTGTGTTGAAACTTTTTTTTTCAACACACTTTATTGAATGCGCACGGCCTGAGGGGAGTGCACAGCGCTTCCCTCTCAGCCACGGACCTGAACAGCAGCATGGAGGTAAGTACTGGGGTCTGGGAAAGGGGGGAGGAGGGAGGTATAACGAGCACACTGGAATGGCACAATATTCCTGGGCATCTGCCTGGCATAATATTACCTGGCTCTGACTGGCACAATATTCCTGGGCATCTGACTGGCATAATATTCCTGGGCATCTGAATGGCATAATATTCCTGGGCATCTGACTGGCATAATATTCCTGGGCATCTGAATGGCATAATATTCCTGGGCATCTGACTGGCATAATATTACTGGGCTCTGACTGGCATAATATTCCTGGGCATCTGACTGGCACACTATTCCTGGGCTCTGACTGGCATAATATTACTGGGCTCTGACTGGCATAATGTTCCTGGGCATCTGACTGGCATAATATTCCTGGGCATCTGAATGGCATAATATTCCTGGGCTCTGACTGGCATAATATTACTGGGCTCTGACTGGCATAATATTCCCATTGAAATACTGGTAAGTTTGTTGATTTAACTTTACTTCATTTTAAATATTGTATTTGTTCCCATTTTGTTTCTTCACTTCAAAATAAGATATATGCAGTGTGCATAGGAATTTGTTCATAGTTTTTGTTTTTACTATAGTCCGGCCCTCCAACGGTCTGAGGGACAGTGAACTGGCCCCCTGTTTAAAAAGTTTGAGGACCCCTGGGCTAAATACTGGCATATTGAGTGGCAAAATAGTGTGTCTAAGGTTATGTGTGAATTGGTGTAACTGTGTGTGTGTAAGTGGTAAGGGTGTCTGTGTGTGTGACTGCAAGGGTGTCTTTGTGTTTAAGGGTTTCAATGTGTGACACATTTAGAGCATGCGAGTTGAATATTTAGATGTATTTATTTTCTACACTATACATTATTCATATATATATATATATATATATATATATATATATATATATATATATAATGTAAGGAGGCTTAATGGTGTGGGAGGCGTGGCGGATCAGAGCAGGGGGGCACCAAAATGCACCTTCGCCTGTGTAGACGAAAATCCTTGCACCGGCCCTGATTGCATTAAGATCAATCTTTAAGCCAATGAACTCTGAATGACTTGTCCCTGAATACATAGTACTCCTTGTTTTCAGAATGTATGTGAAAAGTGTGTGTGAATTCCTGGTTCAGCCAGTAGACGTGTGTTGCATGTGGGATCCTAATCATGGACTCATCCTCTCAGATCACATTACTGTCACAGGATAGAGGGGTGGGACAGCCAAGTACACAAAATGTGTTTTAGACTTGCAGTAAGCAAGTAACCAGACAAATAAGAAGGCACAGGAAGAAATGCTGTTTTTTCAAAAGGAACCATTTAGTACTTTTCCACTGATCATTAACTCACCAGGTTCCAAAAGTTTTATATTTGGACCTATAGGCGGCTTATACTACAGATTTAACTATGTTAGCTGGAAATGCAGGAAAAATTTATTAACTGATACCCAGAAGCGTAACTAGAAATCACCGGGCCCCGGTGCAAAAATTGCCCTGGGGCCCCCCGACCCCACCATTCAACTCCACCCCAGAAATGCCACTTACATGCCTCCTTCACTATATTAACCTCTACCACCTCTAGTGGAAGATGCATCGACTACCCTCTCAGTAAAGTAATATTACTTAGCCTGACCATTAATATGCCACAGCCAGACATTCAGATTAACAATTAATATGCCACTATTAACCTGATTATAAATATGCCACAGCCAGTATTATTTTGCCTATCATTTGCCAGTCACATTTTACCCTTCATTTGCCAGTTATTTTGCCATTCATTTTCCAGTCATATTTTCCACATTTGCCATTGATATTCTGCCCATATGCCAGTGTTATTCTGCCCATATGCCAGTGTTATTCTGCCCATATGCCACTCATATTTTGCCCATTTGCCAGTATTATTCTGCCCATTTGCCAGTATTATTCTGCCCATATGCCACTCATATTTTGCTCATATGCCAGTGTAATATTGCCCATTTGCCACTCATATTTTGCTCATATCCCACTTATATTTTGCCCATTTGCCACTCATATTGCCCATTTGCCAGTGTTATTCTGCTCATTTGCCACTCATTTTGCCCATTTGCCAGTGTTATTCTGCCCATTTGCCACTCATAATGTCCATTTGCCAGTGTAATTCTGCAAATTTGCCACTCATATTGCCTATTTGCCAGTGTTATTCTGCCAATTTGCCACTCATATTGCGCATTTGCCAGTGTTATTCTGCCCATTTGCCACTTATATTGCCCATTTGCCAGTGTTATTCTGCCCATTTGCCACTCATATTGCCTATTTACCAGTGTGCGTGCGTGCGAGCCCTCAGGTACAGATCTCACCGCTTGTCTGCTCCATTCAGGAGGAGCAGGCATCAGTGTAAAAGACGGGCACTGCCAGTCATCTGCGTCTTCTCCAGATGATCGGGCTCATGTACGATATGTGTAGAAGTGTTCAAGTCGGAAAGCAATTAACTGTTTGCTTTCCGACTTGAATTCTTTTTCACGTAGCGTGCATTCGCACGATCATCTGGAGAAGACGCAGATGACCGACGGCGCCTGTCTTTTACACTGATGCCTGCTCCTCCTGGATGAAGCAGAAAAGTGGTGAGATTGGAACCCAGGACCGGCGCTACCATAAGGCAGCACAAGCGGCCGCCTTAGGGTGCCACAATGAGGGGGGTGGAAAAATCAAAATCCCCCGTGCACCGCTCTGTGCTGGCTCTGGCACCGCTTGTCCCAGAGCCGGCCCTACAATGTGGGACAATTTCCCCAGGCGGCAGTATTTTACTGAAATCGCTGCCAGCAAGTGTAAATCACTTGGGGAGTGAGCGCAGTGCGAGGGGTGTATGCTCCGCCCCTTCCCGCTGTGACACTGTCGGAGTGCTGGATGTCATGTGACTTCCGGCACTCATAAGAAGTGGAGTTCCGGTGTTCTCCCTCTTCAAAGCTAAGAGGCAGACACCGCCTGAACAATCCTCCTCCCTGCAAAAGAAGGTAGAAGAGCAGGGAGAACAAACAGCAAAGCCTTTTTTTTTTTTGGTTAAAAAAAAAAAGAAAAGAAACAAGTGTAAGTGGAAGGTGTGTGTCTCAGGTTATGTGTGTATGTATGTCACTGTGTGTGTAAGTGGTAAGTGTGTCACTGTCTGTGTAAAGGGGTCTGTAACTGTGTCACTGTCTGTGTAAAAGTGTCTGTAAGTGTGTCCCTGTCTGTGTAAGGGTGTGTAAGTGTGTCACTGTGTCTGTGTAAGGGTGTGCGTGTAAGTGTGTCACTGTGTCTGTGGAAGGGTGTGTGTGTAAGTGTGTCACTGTGTCTGTGTAAGGGTGTGTGTGTAAGTGTGTCACTGTGTCCATGTAAGGGCGTGTAAGTGGTAAGTGGTAAGTGTGTCTCTGTGTGTGACTGCAAGGGTGTCTTTGTGTTTAAGGGTTTCAGTGTGTGTTAGGGTGTCAAATGTGTGACAAATTGAAAGCATGCGAGTTAAATATTTAGATGTATTTATTTTCCACACTATACATTATACTTTATATATAAAATGTATGGAGGGTTGGTGGTGTGGGAGGCGTGGCGGGTCAGAGGAGGTGGGTACCAAAATGCACCTTTGCCTGTGTAGACAAAAATCCTTGCACCAGCCCGGTATGAACCTGTATGTGTGTGTGTTATGTGTGTGTGTATGTATGAGTATATGTGTGTGTCAGTATGAGCAGGGCCGTCTTTAATAGTGATTGGACCCTGGGCAAGCATTTGCTTGGGCCCCCTGGACCTGCCCCCTCCCCTGCATGCAATCCCACCATCCATCGCAATGTTACCCCCCCCCCCACACACACATATGCCATAATTGTTGTGCCATTCAGATGCCAGTAATATTGTGCCTTTCAGATGCCAGGAATATTGTGCCAGTCAGATACACGGAATATTGTGAAATTCAGACCCCAGTAATATTGTGCCAGTCAGATGCCTGTAATATTGTGCCAGTCAGATGCTTGCAATATTGTGCCATTCAGAGCCCAGTAATATTGTACCAGTCAGATGCCTGCAATATTGTGCCAGTCAGATGGCTGCAATATTGGGCCAGTCAGATGCCTGCAATATTGGGCCAGTCAGAGCCCAGTAATAATGTGCCAGTCAGATGCCTGCAATATTGTGCCAGTCAGATGCCTGCAATATTGTGCCAGTCAGATGCCTGCAATATTGGGCCAGTCAGAGCCCAGTAATATTGTGCCAATCAGATGCCGGCAATATTGTGCCATTCAGAGCCCAGTAATAATGTGCCAGTCAGATGCCTGCAATATTGTGCCAGTCAGATGCCTGCAATATTGGGCCAGTCAGAGCCCATTAATATTGGGCCAGTCAGAGCCCAGTAATATTGGGCCAGTCAGAGCCCAGTAATAGTGTGCCAGTCAGAGCCCAGTAATAGTGTGCCAGTCAGAGCCCAGTAATAATGTACCAGTCAGATGCCTGCAATATTGGGCCAGTCAGAGCCCAGTAATAATGTGCCAGTCAAATGCCTGCAATATTGTGCCAGTCAGATGCCTGCAATATTGGGCCAGTCAGAGCCCAGTAATATTATGCCAGTCAGATGCCTGCAATATTGTGCCATTCAGAGCCCAGTAATAATGTGCCAGTCAGATGCCTGCAATATTGTGCCAGTCAGATGCCTGCAATATTGGGCCAGTCAGAGCCCAGTAATATTGGGCCAGTCAGAGCCCAGTAATATTGTGCCAGTCAGAGCCCAGTAATATTGTGCCAGTCAGATGCCTGTAATATTATGCCAGTCAGAGCCCAGTAATAGTGTGCCAGTCAGATGCCTGCAATATTGTGCCAGTCAGATGCCTGCAATATTGGGCCAGTCAGAGCCCATTAATATTGGGCCAGTCAGAGCCCAGTAATATTGGGCCAGTCAGAGCCCAGTAATAGTGTGCCAGTCAGAGCCCAGGAATCTTGTGCCAGTCAGAGCCCAGGAATATTGTGCCAGTCAGATGCCTGTAATATTGTGCCAGTCAGATGCCTGTAATATTGTGCCAGTCAGAGCCCAGTTATATTGTGCCAGTCAGATGCCTGTAATATTGTGCCAGTCAGATGCCTGTAATATTGTGCCAGTCAGAGCCCAGGAATATTGTGCCAGTCAGAGCCCAGGAATATTTTGCCAGTCAGATGCCTGTAATATTGTGCCAGTCAGAGCCCAGGAATATTGTGCCAGTCAGATGCCTGTAATAGTGTGCCAGTCAGATGCCTGTAATATTATGCCAGTGAGATGCCTGTAATACTGTGCCAGTCAGATGCCTGTAATATTGTGCCAGTCAGATGCCTGTAATATTGTGCCAGTCAGAGCCCAGGAATATTGTGCCAGTCAGATGCCCAGTAATATTGTGCCAGCCAGATGCCTGTAATATTGTGCCAGTCAGAGCCCAGGAATATTGTGCCAGTCAGATGCCTGTAATAGTGTGCCAGTCAGATGCCTGTAATATTATGCCAGTCAGATGCCTGTAATACTGTGCCAGTCAGATGCCTGTAATATTGTGCCAGTCAGATGCCTGTAATATTGTGCCAGTCAGAGCCCAGTAATATTGTGCCAGTCAGATACCAGGAATATTATGCCAGTCAGAGCCCAGTAATATAGTGCCAGCCAGGTGCCCAGTAATATTGTGCCAGCCAGATGCCCAGTAATCTAGTGCCAGCCAGATGCCCAGTAATATTGTGCCAGCCAGATGCCCAGTAATATAGTGCCAGTCATATGCCTGTAATATTATGCCAGTCAGATGCCTGTAATACTGTGCCAGTCAGCCCCCCGCTCCCCCCCCCTTCCCTAGTACTTACACTTCACTGCTCCGTGTCCCCCGCCGGATGTCTCCTCCGTGCAGTCTTCCCTCTTGCACGGAGGAGGGAAACAGTCACCGGATGTGACGCGATGTCACAGCCGGCGTCAGTTTTTTTTGTGTTTTTTTTTCGGCCGTCGCATCCATCGGATGCGGCTTGCCGGAAAAAAATGTTCACAAGTGCAATGCGCTGTGAACGCGGAAAGAAGGGGCTGGGGGCCCACGGGACAGCTGCCTTGGTGCCCCCCAGGAGTAACTGGGCCCAGGGCAGGTGCCCCGTTTGACCCGCGTTAAAGAAGGCCCTGAGTATGAGTCTGTGTGTGTGAGTATGAGTATAAGTGTGTGTGAGTATCAGTATAAGTGTATGTGTGTGTGAGTATGAGTGTGTGTGTGTGAGTATGAGTATAAGTATGTGTGAATATGAGTATAAGTGTGTGTGTGAGTATGAGTATACGTGTGTGTGAGTATCAGTATAAGTGTGTGTGCGTGTGTATGCTGTATTTGCACTTTGAGGTCTGCAAATTTGTGTCGGCCACAGATTGGGCAATATTTTTTACACAAAGTGCAGCCCTGAAGTATGTGGGATGCAAATACTCTTTATTTATATTCCTTCATTAAAGCATTTCTATTTAAAATGCCTACATTTGATACAAGCTTTCAATTAAACATAACCAAACAGTTGTCATTTATAATTTTTTCCAGTGTTTCCACGCCTTACACCTTTTCATATGTATTAAAAACAGCTAATGTGACTTATGTTGCAGACTTGTAATTTCCTGTTCCCATCAGTAGATGTCACTCACCGTCACTCACCGTTTACCCAGTCTAAATATGGTTTACTGATGACTAATTTGTGGAATATATTTCCCATGGTGCACACTGCACAGCCTGCAAGACTAAGTTAGTTCACTGTTTCTGGTTTGAGATGAATAGTTAAAATGTATTTATATTGTACTGACAATTTACTCAGTAATTGATGATATAGTGAAAGCATATCAGATATTTGATACAAATGGGCCATGTTTGTGTTACCACCTAGACTACAGGACAGTGTCTTAACCCCTTGCCGACAAAGGACATGCTCCGTCAATATGGCTATGCCCTCTGGCGGTCTGAGCTTCGGAAGTGAAAGTAACTTCACTTCCGTCGCTCTGAATATGCTACTTGACTGCCCCTAGTGGTAGTTAAGAAGCATAGCAATGGAAAAAATGTAAAATAAATATTTAATTAATTAAAAACTGGTTATATAGTTAGATTAGCCTATAGAGTTAAAATTAAATATTTTTTAGCATAAGGGATAGGGTTAAAATTAAATTAAAATATATTAAGGGATAGCATAAGGGTTAGAGTTGGGGTTAAATTTAGTGTTAAGGTTAAATTTTGGGTTCGGGTTGGGGTCAAAAGGTCAATATAGGAAAAAAACAAAAAACACTATTTTTGGTTTTTGCCCCATAACTCGCAAAATAATACCGAAAAATATGGAAACATGCATATTTCTGAACTCGGGACAACATTAAGAAACTATTTAGATGGGGTCTTTTTTAATTATTGTATTTGTCTAAATTATATTTTAGGTCATAGTTAGAAAAAGTTTTTTTTTTTTTAATTTTTCATCATATTTTATGATTTTCTTTGTAGTAAATTATAAGATATGATGAACATAATGGTATCTAATGAAAGCCCTTCTTATGTAGATAAAAACAACATATAATTTGTGGGGGGACAGTATCTGAGAAAAAAGAAAATTGCAGCTAAACACAAACACCCCAGAAATGTCCAAACAGCCATTGTCACCAAGGGAAAGTCAAGGTGAAAATGTCTTGTCACTAAGGGGTTAATAAGGAAATAGTAATAGCTAAAACCCAGGGGAAGGTTGGCAACTTTTGGCCTGGAAGGTAGTGGCCTGTAAGTCCTCTCTGGTCTAACGATCTTCATCATTAAAAAAAATAATTATATATATATATATATATTTGTGGTCGGTTAAATTAGTGACTGTGAAATACTATGTGATAGGTTAAGTCGGTGAGGTGTGCCGGAACCGACGAAGGGGGTAGGCCTGTAAAAAAGAGGGCAAAAAAGATTGTAGACAAACACACTTTATTCTTAACAAAATCATGACACAAGGTTCTTAAATGCTTGTCTTAACTCTTTCTCTGGGTGTGGTATGTATCTGTGGTATATTGCAGATTCCCAACGCCCTAATTTCTTAATTATGTGTACTGGCGTACTAGTACTGGACACGGCTGATGCGGCTCCTATCCTGAATGAATGTCCTGTATAAGACGCGGGGTCCCAGCCTAACTTGATGCACAGTGTATGAATGTAAAAGACGAACTTGGTAGTGGTTAGGGGATTACCTAGCAGTGTAAAAAGCGGAGAGCGGCTGGGATTATCTTTGATCTGTGCGAAGTAGGTGTCTAGGACTTCAACTGGGCACCAGTTATTCCCGGTAGGGTAAAAGGGGATTTCAACCGGATGGCTTGTTTGTCTGGTCTTTGAATGTCGGAGTGACAGGACGTAATGGTCGTTTACCTTTCTTAAATCCTCTTTGATGAGACATAACCGATTGTCTGATTGTGTTGCAATCGTGAATTCTCCAGGCCTAAGGAACCCATAAAAAGCTAAATACATAGAGGTTTTTATAACTAGGTTTGTGCGAGGTTCAAATGGCAGCGTGTCCAGTATGTCGGATAATGCCTGGAACCTCTCCCCATCTATGGGTAGACGTTTGTTCGTCGTGTGATGATCAAGTTTATTTATGCATTTTAGTAAATTTTTTACCGGGTAAGTACTGAGGAAAGGAGTATGGTTTGGAAAGGCGGTCAAGACATGGTGTTGTAAAGGACAAGTAAAGTTTTATCGTATTGTATAAAAGTTTGAGTTGAAGGTGGCAAAAGGCAGCAAATGAGACCATGGTTTAAACTGAATAGTCGTGTAAGTCGAATTCTACCGAGAACCTTTGGAAGACGGTCATGGCTCTGTCGTATGTTCTCCTGGTATTTGCGGATAATGCTATCCGAGCCAATTCGTAACTGTGTGCCAAAACCTGGGTTAATCCAGGATTAACTTGTCGAAATCCGGGGTTTGTGTTGGGTATCTGTCGGCAGTCGGGGGGAGGCTGAAGAATTCCTGTAATTTGCAACGGGACAAAGCGTCAGCAGTGGAGTTAGAGTAGCCAGGGATGTGTTCGCAATATAGAAAGAATTGAAAGGTGGCTGCCAACCATGTCAGTCTGCGAACTAATTTCATAATGACCAACGAAGATGAACGGCCCTGTGTGTCAACGAAGATGAACGGAGGTATGTCGCAGGCAGCCATGTTGTCCGTGTAACACTTAACGCCAAACCCGACCAGGTGTCTCGCCAAGGAAAGGTAGTCACCACTATGGGGTAAATCTCGAATAAGGCCGACGTTGCACGAAAGGAGGGTAAACCGAGAGTCTCGTCCGGCCAGCGATCTCTTAACCAGGAGTTTTTGTATATTGCTGCAAATCCGGTATTGGCGGCTGCGTCTGTCCAAAAGACTGGAGATTGGTGAAATATTGGAGGGATGAACATAGAGTACCCATTCCAATGTTCTAAGAAGTCCTTCCACATGGCTAGGTCTGCCATTGCCGGGGGATCTAAGTGACCAATCTGATCATCTGGCAGACCAGGTAATAAACATAACCTGGAAATAAACGATCTACCCTGGGGAATTATGCGCATTGCAAAGTTCAAAGAACCTAACAATGATTGTAGGTCTCTAGAGTGTAAGTACCATGTTGAAGGAACCTGACTATATCTTTGCGTATGCGCCTGAGCTTGTCTTAGGGGAGACTAGGATGCATTGTGTCAGAATCAAGAGTGATTCCCAGGAAGTCGAGTTTGGTGGTGGGTTCAGTTGTTTTGTCCAGTGATAGAGGGGCACCTAATGTAGTAAACAGTGCTATAGTGCTCTTTAGACTGAGCGGAGTGCAGGTGCCACATTCTACCAACAAGAAGTCGTCTAAATAATGTATCACCGTGGGGCACCTAGCGATATTGAGGAGGAGCCAGCAGAGAGTCTCGGCAAACATGTCAAATATTTTTGGGCTACTTTTGGCCCCAAAAGTAAGCCTAGTCGCAAAATAAAATTTCTCTCTCCACTTTACCCCGTGAACATGCCATAATGAAGGATGAATGGGTAACAACTTAAAGGCATTGGAGATATCAGTCTTACTGAGCCATGAAGCTTTACCTGCCCTCAAGATTGCTTGGATGGCATTATCCACGGTGGTGTAGTGAAGAGAGAACTCTGTAGACGGGATGAGGGAGTTTAGGCTCAGGTTCGTGGACGAATGAGGAGCAGACAGATCGATGATTAGGCGTTTTTTATTGGAATATTTACCGTGGCTATCCCAATCGGATTCGTGCGCCAGGAGGTGAAGGGGGGGTGAAAATGGGCCTATCATGAAGCCTTTTTGTATTTCTTTATCGATCAGTTCGTCTACTGTTTGTGGATCGTTCCTAGCTGAAAGGAGGTTGGGACATTCTAACGTGCCTATGGGGAGTGACACCAAGTGAGGAGACGGGTGTGACTTCAAGTAGAACGCTAGACTACTTGTATTTACATCAGTCATTTTTTGGGATACAATTTAGATGCGCACATGGTTTTGGCATGTGCCCTAAAGCACACGGAACAGATGTGCAGCAATCTGCAGGCGCTAAAGCTACATGCCCCTGCATTAAAATTATTACATATCTGGGCTTTGCCTAAATAGACGATGGGACGGCCGAGCTTATCTTTCTGACTGCGCTTGTCAGTCTTGGCGGCTCCCCCTAAGGTACGAGAACGAGAGGCTTCGGCCTCTGAGGGGCATAGGTTGGTGGTATGAGAGGTGGAAGAGCATACTGCACAAGACGGAGGTATCAAGCCCGCAAAATGCCTGCAAAAGAGTTCCGTGTCGAAGAGACTCCAGTCAGTGCGGACGTTAAATTGGGCCAAGGTAGCGGCTGCTTTTGCCGACACGGATTTGTGGAAATCATAAAACGTGAAACCCCCGTACTTGTGGCCTAAGTCTACCACCTTATGTAGATATAAGTCTAATTCTTCCCGGCGTTGTGGATAAACCGAGCATACCATGTCCTTGTAGATACCGAAGGCTAGGACAAACTCTGGTATGGTAAGTTTTTTTTATAGAGCCTTGGATCTCTAGCCTTCATAACAACGGCCAAATCTCCGTAACTGTACACTCTGTTTTCCACAACGTCTTGGGAGGCAAGTAGCAAAGAAACTAGATTTACATCTTTCCCGTCTAAAATGTCCTTACGGAGGGCTCATGTGTGCAGGGGTTATAACTTGTGTAGTAGAAAGGGAGGAGAATGTCAAGGTTGGGGGCCTACCCAGTAAGTTGTCAAGAGTGGGTGCTTGTACTGATCCTACGGGAGGAGGGTCTGTGACAGCTGGGTTATTTTTTTCCAACTTGGTCAGTCTATCATTGATAGACTGTAGAGACAACAGAATGGTGTTTAGTGTCTCTTCTATGTCTGAGTTATGCCCCTGTGAGCTGGTACCCAGCCCAGGATCCTCTGGGTGTGCCGTGAGGAGCTTGAAAAGTTCAGCTTTCCTAGCCGTCGCTGGGAAAGGGATACCCCTACAGCGCAATTCAGCCGATATCTTGGGGATCGTCCAGGATCTTAAAGAGCCCGGCGTGGATGCTTCTCGGAGTTCCCTGTGGGTACCAACTCTAACCGGGGTGTAAGACCTAGCGGGTGTGCTAAGGGGGGTGACTCTTCGCGTGTTTCGGCTTCTTGAGACATGCTGTAAAAAAAAAAAACCAACACAGCAACAATGACCTGGTTAATAAGATATCGTTGAGCATAAATAGAACTGGCTGGCTAACTGGTGCCGAAGCGAAAATGCTCTCTAGTCTGTGACAGGTGAGGCCCTGCTAGTTGCCAAGCGGCAGGTGAGAGGCTCTATCTATGGTGTGGGCGTGGGGCTCGAGCCACTAGCGTGGTGGCGGGGATGTTGGCCTCTCAGTGATTGTAAAAGATTCAATACGTGTGGCCGTGACAGGTGAGGCCCTGACTATAAACCCAATAGGTGGGTGAATGTGAGGCTCTAACTATGATTTGGGCCGAGGGGCGAATCTCCGTGTTGAGATTGGGGAGTTTGCCTCACGGGACCCGCTACTGTTCGACTAAGGCCAGCGCCTAACCCTACACAGCCAGTTCTCTGACCCTGAACAGGGGCTTGAGGGATAGGATATCGCCACGTACCTAGCGAAACCCAAGAGAGGTTTCAGTGAGGAAACTTCTGTAAGAGACCTATGACACGAGAAGTAGGAAAAGAGCAGGAGGAGGGAGAAGAAGAATGGGAAGGGGTAATAGTATAATAGAGAGGGCAGGAGAAAACAAGAAATTAATTAATATTTTTTTTTATTTTATAGATGCAGAAAGAATATCACTACAGGCCCTGAGCGTGTGGTGCTTAAGCGTGACCTTGATAGTGAGAAAGAGGGGGAGGAGGAGAGAGAAATAAAAAAAAATTAGTAAAGAATAAAAAGATGTAGAAGGAGTATAGGACGTCTATTGTGATATAAGGAGTTGACGATAACGGATAATGAGCAGTTGAGTGAAGCCGTGGCCTGACAAGGCAAGTCAAGAAATCAAGCCCCCGTATGTTAGTAACCCCTGCCGGTGTTGTGTGGCTTGTACAGGCAGTAAAAAATAGTGAGGTAGAAAAATAATGATATGACTAAATACTGATTAGCACCTGATACATGCGAGGAATAGTGGACCTAACAACCGGGTTGTAGCGAAAAAGGGGCCTTTAGTGATTCTTGAACGTAACATAACTAAAAAGAATAATACAATGACCCAGTTAGTCGAACGAAGCCAAATTAAAATGAAATAAAACGAATAAATACAATAAAAATAGTTTACTGAAGTGTCGTACGATCATAAGTCTGTAAAACATGAGAGAGCCAATATTGAGCAACGGCCATCGACAAGCACAAGGAAAAAGAAAAGAAAAACGTAGACTGACTTTCTGGTCCAAGGTTTTTCAGCTACCATGGGGACTGATGTAACTTTTGTTTTGCTAAACTTCTCTGCTTATTTGTTTCTCCTCCACCTGCCCTTCTATGATATCCCCCCAGGGGCATAACCTCTGCATCCCTTAAGTGGGTCAACGGTATTTTTCCCAGGTCGCATAAGTCGGTACTGGAGCCCATTTTTTCCATTTTAAGCGGTACCCCCTTGTACTGCTGGTACCCCTAACCTAGGGGTTACCCTTTCCCCCACTATATTTCTTCTTTGTCTCTATTTGTTGTTCCTTCTCATACTTCACCCCTTCTTGCTTTTATTTCCTTTTTTCCTTCTTGGGTTGTGTCTACGGACATGGTTGGGAGATGTACCTGCCTCATTGTTTGTTTGATTTTAATTGCCTATGACAAATTCATTGGTAGTTAGATTTGATATATATGGTTTCTGCTGGCCTTGCAATCTTTGTGTCAAATTTTTTCACAACTTCGTATGACCAATACTTGCATAGTAATCAATTGCATTCGTTTGACTGTATGAATATAGGTCTGTTATCGCTATACCTTAACCATGATGCTGTTGTGTTTATATATTAAAAAGTTGCCCTGTTCTTATGCTCTACTGACACATCCACGACGCAAAATGATATTTTTATGCTCACATAGCTCTTTTTAAGAATCTTTCAGTCTAGCGGTCATGTGCACGTTGGTTGCAGCATACATTGGATGTTTTTTAAAGGTACTACTTTAGAGTTACCTATCCAGTTCCTTTATACAAAACAACATTTTGAAAATCTGAGTCATATATGTTATCTTGTATTGGATAATGATGCAAGAGGTGTATGTTCCCTGTTATGTTCGATTATATGGACATCAACCACAACAGTATATAGGTTGTATTTTTCCCAGCAATAGATAAAATCAAAATTTAGCTTTATGAAAGGATCTAACTATAATATTCAAGGTTGTGTTAAGCCAGTTAATATTGTGATTCTACCTCAATTTATTTACCTTTTTCAAAACACTCCATTTCCAGTTCCACAAAATTGCATAAATGTAATTATATGGGGAGGTAATAGGAGACCTATAAGTAATTCTTCTTTGATGTTAGTTAGGGGGGGGGGGGGGGGGATGTGGTCTGAGTTTACCAAATTTGTATAATTTTCAGCTAGATCATGTGACAAGATGGATGGTTGGAGATGATAGAGGGAAGTGTCTGAAAAAACCTTTGTCTTATATTCGAGCAAATACGGTAATATTATTCAGAAAAATTTATAAATAATGGCAGAGGTGGAAAGATGGAGACCTGCTGGCACCTGTTTTTATATTTTACGCGTGCAAAAAGCTAATGAAAGTGAAATTTAAAGATTTTTTTTTTTTTAAATGGTATTCCTTTTATCTACCTCTGACAGATGAAGGACTGGGCTGACCCTGCCAGGAATTAAACCTGCAGGTCAGGGGCGTTGCTAGGTCAACAAATGATCAGGGGCTTGAGCCCAGATGAGCACAGTCGCACACAATCTCACCCCGTCTCTCTCTCTCTGTCTTACGCACCCTGTCTCTCTTCCTCTCTTTCTAACACACACCACCTCTCTCTCTCTCTCTCACACACTCCGTCTCTCTATTTCACACTCTCCGTCTCTCTCTCTCTCACACTCTCCGTCTCTCTCTCTCACACTCTCCGTCTCTCACACTCTCCGTCTCTCTCTCTCTCTCACACTCTTAGTCTCTCTCTCTCTCTCTCTCTCTCACACTCTTAGTCTCTCTCTCTCTCTCACACTCTTAGTCTCGCTCTCTCTCTCACACACTCTTAGTCTCGCTCTCTCTCTCACACACTCTTAGTCTCTCTCTCTCACACTCACACTCTTAGTCTCTCTATCTCACACAGCGTCTCTCTCTCCGTCTCTCTCTCTCTCTCTCCGTCTCTCTCTCAGACTCTCCGTCTCTCTCTCACACTCTCCGTCTCTCTCTCACACAGCGTCTATATCTCACACAGCGTCTATATCTCACACAGCGTCTATATCTCACACAGCGTCTATATCTTTCTCACACACACTTACATAACCTGACACACACACCCTCATACACTTATGCAAACACCCTGACACACACACCCTCATACACTTATGCAAACACCCTGACACACACACCCTCATACACTTATGCAAACACCCTGACACACACACCCTCATACACTTATGCAAACACCTTATGCAAACACCCTGACACACACACACCCTCATACACTTATGCAAATACCCTGACACACACATCCTGACACACACACCCTCATACACTTATGCAAATACCCTGACACACACATCCTGACACACACACCCTCATACACTTATGCAAATACCCTGACACACACATAATGACACACACACCCTCATACACTTATGCAAATACCCTGACACACACACCCTGACACACACACTCTCATACACTTATGCAAATACCCTGACACACACACCCTCATACACTTATGCAAACACCCTGACACACACATCCTGACACACACACCCTCATACACTTATGCAAACACCCTGGCACACACACACTTATACACATTGCTTCACCCACACAGTCACACTTACACGCAGACACTAACACACATTTTTAAATATTAAAAAAAAAAAAAAAACCTTACAGCGTTGGTCCCCCTCCCTGCTAAATTACCTTTGTTTGCAGGGAGGAGGACGTCTCCGATGAGAAACTTTCTTCAGCCGGATGTCACATCCAGCGCGCAGCCAGACTCACAGTGCGACGGGGGCGGAGCTTGCACCCGTCGCGCTCTCAGTATGGCCAGGAGGTGCGGTCACCGCAGGCACTTGCTTGTGGGCCGCACCTCCAGGAGGAGGGGCCAGCAGCAGCGCCTCTCCTCCTCACCCCCCGCACGAGCATAAACCTCCGATTCTGGGACTATGTCCCAGACGGGTGAAAGCTCTGCGGGGGAGATATTTTTTTTTTTAACAGTGATAGCCCTGGAGTCTCGGGGCTAACGTATACTTTAGCCCCAGAGTCTCCATTCGGGGCTATGCACTGGAGATTCGGGGCTATAGCCCCAGTAGCCCCCCCCCCTAGCGACGCCTCTGCTGCAGGTTAAAAAGATTTTTGTAGATGGTATAAAAATACCACTGTGCTATCTCACCAGCTAGAAGTTCAACATAATATTTCCAGCCTTTTGACAATGCAAGTGTTTGTCTAAGTAGAAAGAATATACTACTCCCTAAGTTTTGATGAACAAGTAGTACAGTTAGTAAATGTGTAAACTATCTCAGGTAATCAGATACTTTTTCTTATTTTTCTTATTATCATTTTTCAAATTGTAATAATCTTATTATTTTTTATTCTCTTTTAATTATCAGTTTAAAGCTATATATAAAATAAGCAGCAAATTTGAAGTGTCATTATGGTTCTGTTAATTTTTGCTGTGGATATATGATTTAATAGAAATATTGATACTGTAAAGACACGGAAATTCAGTGATCAGCAGTGATGTTCAATGGACACAATATACTTAATGGCCATTGAAATATAAATGTGTACCATACAGAGAACCATTGATTTTACTTAATGTAGCCTAGTAATATATTAATGATATGATTCTATCACTGTCATCAAAATACTGCACAAAAGTGAGCAGAAACACACACACACACACACACACACAGATATAAACACTTATCTCTAGCAATCAGTTTAGATATACCATGTCACATTAAATAAAGACAAAAGTAAATCCCTCTGCTCATCCCAGCTAGGTATGGTTTTGTTGAAGATGACTAGTGCATTATCTTCACACAAAAAGGGAATGGTGTCAGAGTCCCGTTCTTGTTGCTGGAGATGATCTGTACCATGTCTGTGACACTGCTCTCTGCCTCACGCACACACTGGGATGTAGTTCCACTTGCCAGCAGATTCCTCTGAATCTCACTCTGAAGAATGCTGCACTTGAGAGTCCAATTCCTGGATGACTCCCAGAAGACCTTTGTTGTTGATGTAAGTAAATCAAATGGGAATTTCTTAACATGCTTGGCATTGTATAAGTGGTGCCATATATCAAGAGGATGTACATATATAGTGAGAATTATTATTATTAGTATGGCTAATGAAGCTTGCATGTTGTGCCTGTTGTTCACCTGCCATAAGGCAGCTTTACAGTTCAGCTGAGATACAAATTATAATTAAGGTGAGTGGCTCCAGCCTCATTTAACCCTTAACCCACATCATGATGTTTATGAACACTTGTACACTGTGGCTGCCTGTCTTTAAATTAAATTACTATATATTGAATTAAAATACTAGTGAGTCTCTTTATAACAAGGCTAGCAAAACATAAACTATTTTAATTGTAAAGCAGTTACATGTTATGTATCTGATAAATCAGTAATTGTAACCTTCTATTCTGGTTTAACAATGTTCTCCATCCCAAAACAAAACCTAATGAGCACAGATCTACATGTGCTTATTTACATAACTGTGCAGGGTTTATAGCACCCCTATATTATTAGTTGGGGAATATATATATATATATACTTTTAGTGTGTGTAAGATTTAAATAAAATATATTTTAAAGCCTGAGCAGTAAATGACAATGATAGCCTGGATTGTATAGTTTTATATAGTATTAATAATTCATAGAGGTGTTGGTCACTAAACATTTTCTAAAATAACCAATATACTACGAGCAATATACTGGTATGTTAATTTATTTATAATAATAATCACAATAAAAATAGTTGCTGATTTTTTTTACAGGTATTAAAATTCAATGTATATACATTTGCAATTTGATAGATTGAGCCTTATATACATTACATGTTACCACTTATACATGATACCACTTAAATATGTGAATTTGACACACACACATACAAACATAATTGTATACATATATATTCAAAATGTACATATATATCAAATGTGTATAATAAATGATGTGTGTATATGTAACACACACACATTTACATACATACATACACACACACACACACACACACACACACACACACACACACACACACATATATATATATATATACACACATATTGAACATGTTTATAAATAATGCTTATCCTATATATAAGGTAATTTTTTGTACTAAAATGCACCATTTGTTTGCAAACCTATCTATACACTAGCCACATTGCAGATTTATTTAGGGAGCACCCATAAAAATGGTACTCCAGGGCTTTAAAGAATAAACCACGAACCATTCTTGTTGTATACAAATATAAAGTACATGGGATACTTGTATAATTTCCAGTAAGCCTAAATATTATTTTTTTTTACAAGTTTTATTTCACATTACTTATTAGAGATGAGTCTATGTTTTATGCAGCAAGTAATCTAAAATGCTGAAATTAAAGTCTAAATAAAGAAGAGCAAATGTAACTGCATTGTGCCACATCAATGTTATTGTAACTAATGGCTTGCTTCTTGTTCCGGATAATGAACAGCTTTTGTGCAATCCACTCCAAGGCATTTGCTCCATTTTCAGCATGTAACATGGGGGGAGGAGGGGGGGGGGGGGGGGGGGGGGAAGATAAGTCAGCGCTGGTTAATAGGCATTTGTGCTTGGAGCTACATTGTGAGCAGGGGTCAACTCAAAAGACCCTTCAACATCCATGAGGCAATCTATTTTCACTTATTTCTGGAAAACTTAAGTAAACTATAACCAGGTTGGAATGCAATCTACAAAAGACATTAAACCATTAAAGCTGGTATCTCACTATAAAGGGAGAGTGAATTCATTTCCCAGGAATGCATAATTATAAAGAAGGAAAAAAAGGAAACTATGCTGAAAAAAACCCAGGCAATGTAATGATTGGTAATGGTTCCCTGACCATTACCAGTCTTTACTAAGCTGCCCCTTATATGAACCTAAACTGTCAACCTAAACATTGCTTATATGAATGTAGAGAATACAAAACTATGAAACATGATCTATACATTGTGTGAACAGAATTACATGAAAATGCATAAAGTATGAGAAAAATGTTTGGAAACAATATCTGTGATGTCTCCTGCTTATGACACTGTCTGTGGCCTGATATGCAAATTAATTATATTATTCTTTTGTTAGGCATTCATGTAATTTTGCAAAAAAAAAATTGTCTAGCTCGTGTTTCATTATGTATTATTCTCTATAGTCACAGGATAAGCCCTGTACGTAACAGACTCAATTTATCAATGATCATACTTGGGGAAAGCTTGTCTTCATGGGCATCCAGACAGAGGGTAGCAAAAACTTCCAGATCCCCATTTAAAGAACACCCCCAAACATTTGGGTGGATGTGAAACTGGCCCAACCAGGGATCTCTACAGTGCAAGAACTATCTGTCTGAGACCCTCTCAGCTTTGACCGTCCTTCACCTTCTGTAGAGTTAGATTGACGAATATCACGTGATATCCAGGCGCGATGACTTATTCTGGTGTGTGGGACCACGTCTTGGCAGAGCAAGAAAAACCTGTGGTCTTTCTCAGTATGCAAATCACAGACCGTCCTCCTGAGCCAAGAAAGAGAGGTAATCAGAAGGGGGGCACAAAAGGAACCTTGGGCAGGTAACAGCGGGACCCTAAAGAATTAAATGTGCGATGTAAATTTATATGTAAGCATTTAAGCAGGTCAAGGAGAGAGCGTGTGAAAGTATGAGAGATAGTGTTGTAAAATAAAATAGAAGGGGCTGGATATTTTAGTTTTTTAGAAAAGCAGAACATATATAGCTTTAAACATTAGAATAAACATTAATATTTTAAAGCTTCTTCATCCAAGGAGAAAACGGATTACCTTTTTGGAGAAGTAATTTGTCACCCTAAGTAACAAAATTCAAAATGGCTTAATTAGGATTATTTTTGCATTCTTTTGGATCAAAAGCATGAATGATAATAATAAAGTGATGCGGATATGCCTAAACCCTAGGGTCAGGTTTGTTATTTAAAGACACTCAGATGTATTGAGTAGAAATGTGTGTGGGTATACTACAGGGAGTGCAGAATTATTAGGCAAGTTGAATTTTTGAGGATTCATTTTATTATTGAACAACCACCATGTTCTCAATGAACCCAAAAAACTCATTAATATCAAAGCTGAATATTTTTGGAAGTAGTTTTTAGTTTGTTTTTAGTTTTAGCTATTTTAGGGGGATATCTGTGTGTGCAGGTGACTATTACTGTGCATAATTATTAGGCAACTTAACAAAAAACAAATATATACCCATTTCAATTATTTATTTTTACCAGTGAAACCAATATAACATCTCAACATTCACAAATATACATTTCTGACATTCAAAAACAAAACAAAAACAAATCAGTGACCAATATAGCCACCTTTCTTTGCAAGGACACTCAAAAGCCTGCCATCCATGGATTCTGTCATTGTTTTGATCTGTTCACCATCAACATTGCGTGCAGCAGCAACCACAGCCTCCCAGACACTGTTCAGAGAGGTGTACTGTTTTCCCTCCTTGTAAATCTCACATTTGATGATGGACCACAGGTTCTCAATGGGGTTCAGATCAGGTGAACAAGGAGGCCATGTCATTAGATTTTCTTCTTTTATACCCTTTCTTGCCAGCCACGCTGTGGAGTACTTGGACGCGTGTGATGGAGCATTGTCCTGCATGAAAATCATGTTTTTCTTGAAGGATGCAGACTTCTTCCTGTACCACTGCTTGAAGAAGGTGTCTTCCAGGAACTGGCAGTAGGACTGGGAGTTGAGCTTGACTCCATCCTCAACTCGAAAAGGCCCCACAAGCTCATCTTTGATGATACCAGCCCAAACCAGTACTCCACCTCCACCTTGCTGGCGTCTGAGTCGGACTGGAGCTCTCTGCCCTTTACCAATCCAGCCACGGGCCCATCCTTAGAAAAATCAGTCTTGAGATATTTCTTGGCCCAGTCTTGACGTTTCAGCTTGTGTGTCTTGTTCAGTGGTGGTCGTCTTTCAGCCTTTCTTACCTTGGCCATGTCTCTGAGTATTGCACACCTTGTGCTTTTGGGCACTCCAGTGATGTTGCAGCTCTGAAATATGGCCAAACTGGTGGCAAGTGGCATTGTGGCAGCTGCACGCTTGACTTTTCTCAGTTCATGGGCAGTTATTTTGCGCCTTGGTTTTTCCACACGCTTCTTGCGACCCTGTTGACTATTTTGAATGAAACGCTTGATTGTTCGATGATCACGCTTCAGAAGCTTTGCAATTTTAAGAGTGCTGCATCCCTCTGCAAGATATCTCACTATTTTTGACTTTTCTGAGTCCTTCTTTTGACCCATTTTGCCAAAGGAAAGGAAGTTGCCTAATAATTATGCACACCTGATATAGGGTGTTGATGTCATTAGACCACACCCCTTCTCATTACAGAGATGCACATCACCTAATATGCTTAATTGGTAGTAGGCTTTCGAGCCTATACAGCTTGGAGTAAGACAACATGCATAAAGAGGATGATGTGGTCAAAATACTCATTTGCCTAATAATTCTGCACTCCCTGTATGGATACCTTTTTGGAAGCGTGTATGAGAGTGTACAATTTTCTTTTATAGGAATGATAGGTAGAAGGGTTGAACTTGATGGACATGAAGGTCTACTCAATAATGATAGAACTGCAGGGAATTGAGAGGTATGTCAAACTTGAGGTCAAAGTAGGCAAGTTGGAAACATTCTCCGATTCAACTGCATTGGAGAATTTTTCCAACACGGCTTCATTGGCCTACAGTTTGAAATCTCGCTCTCCATTCCGTGTAATTCTCTCTTTATTGAGCAGACCCTACAATATTTTTTTTTAACCTAAATTACTATGTTGCAGTATGCGCTGTATATTACATTACTACTAATAGGTACAATTTGTTTTACGGGGTTTCCATTCACAACTTCTTTGTTGTTTTCTGTTTATCTGGATTTAACCAAATCTGTTAATTTCCCACTTCTCTTATCTGTGGGAGCAATATATCTCCTATTTATTGTTTAAACTGAAGTCAAAAATAATCTAAGTTCATTTTCTTTGGCAACTTCTTCAAATAGTAGACTTTAAAAAGATATTCACTGAACTGAGAAAATGAAACACTCTGGTTTGGAAAGGATTATAATTGTTTTAATTACACAATGCCTCTTAATTTTGACAGAGAGCAGGATGACTGTACAGTGCAAGCTGCTATTAGACTGTCACTAGAGAAGATGCTGAGAACAAAACCATAGTAATTTTCTACAACAGCTCTTGATTTCTAGAAGGGTTTTATCCTCATTACATCAACAAACATTTCAACTCTTCAACAGCAATAACTATTCCTCTGGTCCCAAGATGTGGTAGAATAAAACCATTCATTCATTTAGATGGAAATCCATATGGGACCATTTCCAGTAACCCTGCCTCTCACCAGTGGAGTATCCTGGCCCTGGCCAACAAGGCCTGGGTCTAGGGCGGCACTGTGCATAAGGGCAACATTTTGCTGCCCCACCCGTGACATAAGAAACTGCCTGCTCCATTTTTTAAACTAGCCCACTCTGTACTTTGAAGTCCACCTGCTTCATTGTTTTCATGTTAAGTTGGCAAGCATTTTGGAGACAGAGATGGCACTGGGAAAGCTCTGGAAAGCTGTTATGCCCAGAAGGGTGACACTGGGGATGTGGTTGGGTACACAGATAGCACTGGGAAGTTGTTTTGAACAACAATCGCTTTAGGAAGCTGTTTAAAGGCTCAGATGTGGCACTGGGAATGTGTATGGGTACAGAGGTAGCACTGGGAAGCTATACTGGGCACAAAAATGGCTCTGGGAAGCTGTTTTAGGCACAAAGATGGCACGGGAATGTGTTTGGGTACAAATTACACAAACTACCTTGCAAAAGAGTGAGAATCCGATTTCCAACTCATAATGAGACATAGCACATATTAGATCAAACCGGTATTAATTATGACGACAAATTTTGTTTTAGTCATAGTCTTTTGACTGAAATGCCATTTCAGTTTAGTTATATTTTAGTCATATGAATTGTTTTAGCTTTCGTCTAGTTTTAGCAAATTTCCAGTCTAGTTTTAGTAAATTTCCAGTACATTTGTCTGAAGTCTGAGAAGGTTGTTACATAGTGTTAAGTTAACTTGCTAGTGAGATGGGAGGGGACGTTCTGATGGAGAAGTATCTTCTTCCTCTGCAATTTGTGTCTCAGCCAATCCAGCTGTAGATAGAGTCAGGGGACTGGGCTTTGGCAGAGATCCATGGCAACCAGAACCAGAAGTCCAAATAAGGAAATGCAATAGTCCCTCCCTAACATTTTAGTCAATTGACAAAATTGCAATGGATTTTAGTCATAGTTTTAGTCCTATTAACTTAGTTTTTATTTAGTCATTGTTTAGTTTTAGTCACTGAAAACATGTAGTTGACTAAAATTATGATGAAATTAAAACTGCATGAAATTATGGAACACTGAACACAAAGAGGAACTGCAGAAAATGCTACTGTAGAAAAAGAGGTGCTGGGTGGAAGAAGTGATAGCAAACCATTATCCCAAATTTCATGTTAATGTATTAATGTATACCAGGTCTTTTATTATGTTAATGAGGTTCTGGAAAGCTGTGCTTGTGACATACTTCTACCAAATTTCGCTATGTTTTACTACAGCCCTCTCATTTCCCTCCCTTTCAGCACAGACCACTTCCTTTTATTTTTAACCAAAAAAAAATCCTTCTTCGTTACTGTTCACAGCTCCTGCCCAGCATCCCTTTTCCTTATAGCATTTGCCTCCTCCTCTCTACCACAGAGTGAGCTCTTACCCTTAAACACAAACCGCAATCTGTTGCTCTGACTGTCGCCCTAGATAGCACACGTCCTTTTCTTTCCTGTTCCATTCTTAATCATATCAATTGTATATTACGGTTATCCAGGGTGTAACAAAATACAATAAACAACATAATAAAATTCAAATATTTGATGGAGCAAGATGCATTAAGCAAGTCACCTTTTTTACTAGCTTAATTAGACATAGTTTACATAATTTAGAATGCAATTAAATAAATATGCTCTTCAACAAGTCTCACTCTGAAAATGTTTTTACGTATAGCTGTACACTCAACGTGTCCAGTGCTTCCCCCAATGAAAAGTAATATAAAAGCACATACATACATAATGTGCTGCTCCGCCGTTCTACAGAGTTGTATGTTGCTTACATGTCATACCTATGTATCTATATTGGAGCAGACAGCAGAGCTGATTGAGGTCTGAGACTGCAGCACAGTTCCTGTTAGGGAGATCTGTTAATCTCCCTAACAAAGACCCTCCTCATGTGCTGTGATGGTGCCCCCAGAGCAAGCAAGCACCTCACCTGATGGTAGCGCCGGCACTGTTGCTTGGCACCCCTTTTCCGTCCCTGTGCCCCCACCCAATATTGGCCCTGCTTTTCACATTATGTTTAATAACAGATTTTCTTCTTTAACCCCTTAAGGACAGAGCCTTTGAAACATTTTTGTCCTTTCTGGACAATGCCTATTTTAACATTTCTGTGCTGTTTGTGTTTAGCAGTAATTTTCTTCTTTGTCATTTGCTGTACCCACACATATTATATATTGTTTTTATCGGGACAAGAAGGGCTTTCTATGGATGCCATCTTTTTGATCATATCTTATCATATTATTAAAAAAAATAATAAAATATGGTAAAAAAAAAAAAAATACACAAATTTCTTTGTTTTTATTTGAAACAACTTCTCCTCATCGACAATAGCGAACGAAAAAACATGCTAAATAGATTCTACTATTTCTCCTGAGTACAGGGATACCACCCATGCATAGGTTTGTTGGGTTGTTTGGGGGCTAAAATGCCAAATTTGTGAGGTGCAGTTTTTTGTTTTCCAACTTGAAATTTTTACATGCAGACAGCCTGCACCCATGTCCCATTTGGGACATATTTGAAGCCAGCTAGTGTATTTTACCCCATCAACCCATATATTTTTTAAAAGAAGACACCTTAGGCTATCTCAAATGGTGGTATTTTTACACTTTCCATGCACTAATTCTACCACCAGCCTTTGTCAAACTTTGTGGTAGTAATTTTTTTGTGTTTTTATTCCACAAACCTTGTACTTCAGACATGAATTCACAGATTTTGGTATGTGTCACTGCCAAATAACACCCTAATAAGTGTTCAGCAACATCTCTTGAGTACAGGGATACCACCCATGCATAGGTTTGTTGGGTTGTTTGGGGGGTAAAAGGCCAAATTTGGTAGGTGCAGTTTTTGGTTTTCCAAATTAAAATTTTGACATGCAGACCGCCTGCACTCATGTCCCATTTGGGACATATTTGAAACCAGCCAGTTTATTTTACCCCATCAACCCATATATTTTTTAAAAGAAGACACCTTAGGCTATCTCAAATGGTGGTATTTTTACACTTTCCATGCACTAATTCTACCACTAGCCTTTGTCAAACTTTGTGGTAGTAATTTTTTTGTGGTTTTTTTTCACAAACCTTGTACTTCAGACATGAATTCACAGATTTTGGTATGTGTCACTGCCAAATAACACCGCAATAAGTGTTCAGCAACATCTCTTGAGTACAGGGATACCACCCATGCATAGGTTTGTTGGGTTGTTTGGGGAGTAAAAGGCCAAATTTGGTAGGTGCAGTTTTTGGTTTTCCAAATTAAAATTTTGACATGCAGACCGCCTGCACCCATGTCCCATTTGGCACATATTTGAAACCAGCCAGTGTATTTTACCCCATCAACCCATATATTTTTTAAAAGTAGACACCCTACGCTATTTCAAATGGTGGTATTTTAACACTTTCCATGCACTAATTCTACAACCAGCCTTTGTCAAAGTTTGTGGTAGTAATTTTTGTGTGGTTTTTTTTCACAAATATTGTATTTTAGACATAAATTCACAGATTTTGGTATGTGTCACTGCCAAACAATAACCCAATATGTGTTCAACAACATATCCTGAGTACAGGGATACCACCCATGCATAGGTTTGTTGGGTTGTTTGGGGGCTAAAGGGCCACATTGTGAAGGTGCGCATTTTCAACTTGGAATATTGACGTGTAGTCAGCCTGAGCCCATCTTTCATTTGGGACTTTTTTTTAAGTAGGACAGTGTATTTTACCCCAAAAAGTATATATTTTGTAAAAGTAGACACCCTAGGCTATTTTAAATGGTGTTATTTTAACACTTTCCATGCACCAATTCTGCCACCAGCCTTTGTCAAAGTTTGTGGTAGTCATTTTATTGTGTATTTTTTCCCACATACATTGCACTTTAGACACAAATTCACATATTTCGGTATGTGTCACTGACAAACAATACCACAATATATGTTCAGCAACATCTCCCGAGCACAGGGATACCACCCATGCATAGCTTTGTCAGCTTTGTTAGGGGTTGAAAGGCTACATTTGAGAGGTGCGCTTTTTGATTTTCAAACTTGGAATTTGAACATGTAGAGCAAGGAAGGGGTTAATAGCTCTTATAAGAGCCTTTGTAGTACTGTACAAAAAAATTAACCCCTAAAAATGCACAGACAAGAAAAAAATTTCTGCTGTGCAGTGATCAGTGGCAGGGAAGGAGTTAATACACTACACTATACAAAAAAAAAACCTTGGGACAATTTATTAACATTTTATTTAATTTATTACAATTTAAAAATTATGTTATACAGATCTGTCTCTTTCCCTCACTAAAACTCAAGTGAGGAGAGGGAGGCAGATCCATATGGGTCAGAACAATATTTACGAACCAGACGAATGGTGATGCTCATCTGAGAAATCACCAAACCACCTTTGCCACTGATCGGCTGTTACTGATCGCTATACACGCGTTCAGACAGCTTCAAAAGGAATACACGTAATCCCCTAGTGGATATAATTAACCCCTAGTGAGTCTGACAAAAAAAATGCTGATAGCAAAAAAAAATCCTTCGGCGACTAGATTGCTCCATATGCGCTGCTTAGGCAGTGACCATATGCACTGCTTAGGCAGTGACCATATGCACTGCTTAGGCAGTGACCATATGTGCTGCTTAGGAAGTGATATACGGCAAGGAAGGGGTTAATAGCTCTTAAAAGAGCCTTTGATATACTGTAATAAATCAAAGTAAAAAAAAATAACCCCTAAAAAAATGCACAGACAGCAAAAAATGTGCTGCTGTGTAAGATCACTGCGTACACAGCGATCAATTGCAGGGAAGGGGTTAAATACTGGAAACGGCTTTTATAAAAGCCTTTGGGTCTCAATTCTATTAAATATATTATAATTAAAAACTTACATTATACAGCTCTGTCTCCCTCACTAAAACTCAAGTGAGAGGGAGGCAGATCTACACGGGTCAGATCAAATATTTACACATATTGATCTAACCAGACGAATGGTGATGCTCATCTGAGCAAACGCCAACCCGCCATTGTCACTTATCAGCTGTTACTGATCGCTATACATGCGCTCAGACAGCTAAAAAAATTTTTTTACGTTAAACGTAGTCCCCTAGCGGGTATAATTAACACGTGACGGGTGTAATAAAAAAGTTTTAAAAAAATTAAAAATGCTTCTGCAGCAAGATTGCTGCATTTGCGTCAGATCGCTGATTAGGCAGTGATCTACGGCAAGAAAGGGGTTAATCTCTCTTAAAAGAGCCTTTTTTTATACTGTAATGAATTACAGTAAAAAAAAATAACCCCTAAAAAATGCACAGACAGCAAAAAATGTGCTGCTGTGTATGATCACTGCGTACACAGCGATCAATGGCAGGGAAGGGGTTAAATGGCTTTTATAAAAGCCCTTGGTGTTTAAAATTTTATTAATTATTTTTTTTATTATTTTATTTTATTTTTTTACTTGATCTGATCTGTCTCTCTCCCTTACTAAAAGTAGTAAGGTGAGGGAGGCAGATCAATACTTGTCAAAGGCAATATTTACTAATATTGCCTTTGACAGTATGATAAGTGCTCATCAGAGCACTTACCATACATGCCTGCACACAGATCACATAGATCTGCTGTGCCGGCATCGATTGGCTCCCCCTAGAGCATCGGAAGTGAAATACTTTCACTTCCGATGCTCTTGCCATTAGAAGGGAAACGCTGCCTGTACAGGCAGCGTTCCCTTCTACTGAGCCGATGGGGTCGCTCAGGAGAGCGACCACCATCGGCTCTGGGGAGCAGCACGGTGTTGTAAAGTGCCTCGCTGGCGAGGCACTTTAACAACACCGGAGATGCTTAGAAAGCGAACGATCGTTCGCTTTCTAAGCACATGTGTGCAGCGGGCGCAGCCATTTTTAAATGGCTGCTACGATCACTCCGTGGAGTGATCGTAGCGCGCCCCTGCACATTTGGGGGGTGTTGCACAATGCCTCTACCTAGAGGCATTGTAGCAACACCGTTAGAGTAAAGAAAGCGACCGCTGGTCGCTTTCTTTACTCCATTTAGTGCATGACGTGCCAGGCACGTCAGCTGTCGGCAAGTCCTCGATTTGCCGTGACGTGCCTGGCACGTCACCTGTCGTTAAGGGGTTAATGTAAAAAATAGCAAAGGGAAATAATGTATCTGATGCTTGGTTCATTTTTTATAGCAAAAGGCTCCTGGAAAAGAACTGTTTAACATGAGTTGCAGTCATCTAAACCTAACCGAGAAAGAATACTTTGGTTTAGAATTCAGAAACCACTCAGGATACCAAGTAAGTAAACATACATTTGATATATTTAGATCAATACAGATAGAACAAAAATATATATTATTTAATGGTTTTTTTCCTCACAAATTGCTTGTAAAATGTTTCATTATTGAATTCATAGCCGAAGCCAAGCTATTTTATTTTCCACTTTATTATGACTTGTACCCAGAACAAACTTCCTTTACAATCACACTGTACGACTTGCCATTATTTTCTTGTTATTAATCTGAATAGATCTTACCTTTACTCCTCCAACTCCCAATTTCATGCATACATATGTATTCCCAGCCATAATTTTTGAGTAATGCATATAACCTTTACATACTGCTTTAGAATGTTTCATTCAAATGTGTTGGCGGGAAATCCGTTACCGTTTTTGCTCGATTATAAGACGACCCCCCAAACTTTGGATATTCCATTAGGAAAAAAACTAAAAGCCTGAATATAAGACTACCCTATAGGAAAAAAGTTCAACTTGTATATATTGACATGTCAATTGCTTTTTTAATAAAAAAATTATGATATCAAAACATGTATTTCTTGTTTTTATTTATTTTTATGTGCCAATTATGCCTCTCTCCCCCCCCCTTAGTGTTGTCTCTCTCCCCCCTCGCCTCTGTTTCTGCACCCCCTCCCTCCCCTTGTCTCTGTCTCTTCCCCCCCTCCCCTTGTCTCTGTTTCTTAACCCCTTCCTCCCCTTGTTGCTGTCCTTTCCCCCCTCCCTCCCCTTGTTGCTGTCCCCCCCCTCCCCTTGTCTGTTTCTTAACCCCTTCCTCCCCTTGTTGCTGTCTCTTTCCCCCTCCCTCCCCTTGTTGCTGTCCCCCCCGCCCCTTGTCTCTGTTTCTTAACCCCTTCCTCCCCTTGTTGCTGTCTCTTCCCCCCTCCCTCCCCTTGTTGCTCTGTCCCCCCCCCTCCTCATGTCTCTCTTCCCCCCTCCCTCCCTTGTTGCTCTGTCCAACCCCCCTCCCCCTCTGCCCCCCTCCCTCCCCCTCACCTTTGTCATGATCCCTGGTGGCTAGTGGGGGCAGCCAGGGGATGTCTGCACGATACATGCAGACATCCTCCATGCTGCCCGACACCTCCGTCTATTATGACGGACAGCTGCTCCGTCATAATAGACGGAGGTGTCGGGCAGCATGGAGGATGTCTGCACGTATCGTGCAGACATCCCCCGGCTGCCCGATTCTCCCTGGTGGCTAGTGGGGCAGCAGAGGATGACTGCGCGATGAGCGCAGACCTCCCCTGCTGCCGCCCGGCACGACCACCGGGACTTCTGTGACGAAAACGGAAGTACCTGGCTTCTTCATAGAAGCCCCGGCGGTCGTGCCGGGCGGAAGCAGGGGAGTCTGCGCTCATCGCGCCAACATCCCCTGCTGTTAGAGAGGGGGATCCAGGTCCCCTGCAGCTCTGCTGGGGACCTGGATCCCAGTCTTATAGTCTGACCTCAATTTGAAAAAAAAATTCTGAAAAAAACCTCGTCTTACAATCGAGCAAATACGGTACTTGATCATGGGATCCTATGGGATCCACTCCTTAATTGTTCACTTGGCTGTTCCCTTGGCACAGATGCATTCTAGTTTTTGGTTCAAAAAATGATCTGTCCAGCAAATAACTATCTGACCTTGCAATCCTAGCTGTACAAATTGAGGAAAATACATGTGCCTGGTACAGGCCCCAGCAAGTATAAGGGTCTACTAAATTAAAAGAGACTTGCAGAGCATTGAGATGGGAGTTGGCAATTTGGAAAAATTCTCCCACTCAGCTGCATTAGAGAATTTTTCCAACTCTTTCCTTTACATTGGCCTAAAGTTTGAAATTCCCTCCAATTCTCATGTTTATTGAGAAGACCCTATAGTTATCATTTGGGAGTCAGCTTTTTTTAAACACTTTCTATATGTTTTATTTTCTTCCCAGTTGGAAACATTTCTGTAAAAATCATCTCCTAGTTCAGACATTGTCCATTAAATGTTCATGAGTCATGACCCTTGTGCTTGTTACTGAGAAACCAAATATCCCTAACAAATGTAAAATGATATTACATTATGCTTGTCTTTTATGATCAAGCCACAGGTGATGTCATAAACAGGAGACATCACAGACAGATAAAAAACATTTTCCTCCTAATGTAGGCATTTGATTGCAGGTTTGATAACACAAAAATAACCACACAATATGTATTTTGATATCATCACAGGTGTGGCTAGGACTTCTGAAGCCGATCACCAAACAAGTAAAAAGTAAGTTATAATAACATAAGTTTTGTGTATAATATGTGCTGTAACCTTTTGTAACCATATTTTCCAATAGCAATTTCTGCACATTATACATTGTCAGATATTAATAACCATAAAAATATGAATATGGATTATTAATTATGAATCCTTAAAAACATGAAAAATTGATGATTCATATATATGGGTCTGACCAAAAATACCCATATAAAGAATTTGTTATGTATACAGAGAGTTTGGATGACATTTTTACAAAAGTAAATACAATGCAACAATTATTAATAAAATAATAATTAATTTATTGAATATGAAATAAAGATCAAACGATAAGTAAAATATCGTAACAATACAATACAATATCAATAGAGGTGAATCATAATTCACATGTATGACTTATAACAGAGGTGAATAAAAAAAACATGAATTATGCATTTCTGCAGCTCTATTACCATGCATTTAGAATAATTTACTATGCAGTTATGTTTCTGACCACAAGATGGCCATGCATTTTATTTAGATACAACCACACCTACATTGATAATGATTAGTAGTTAAAATAGTTACTGATTCTACACTATAGTTACCTACAAATTACCAGCATGTATTCTGCTTAGGTAAGGTAATATTACTAAATCATATAACTCAAGGTGGCTATTTCTTCATCTGCCCAGTAAATGACAATGTATGTATTCTAACTTAGACTTTAAGAATAAGAATCTTAGATAATCGCTAGATTAGATATTACATATTTGGGTAAATAGCTAGACTATAAGAACTTCTGATTCTTGGTAATATCTATAGGATATTCCTCTGGCTTCCTTCTGCAGAAAGGACGACACCACCAGGCTAAAACATATAGATCCCAGAAATGGTGGGATTTAAGTTTAATTTACCCAAATATATATGCTAATGACATCCATACAAATTGAGATTATGCTAGAAATAAAGTGCCACATTTATACATTACCGGCAGAGGTTGATTTGCAGTTGAGATTCCTTCCATTAAAGAATGGTGTGACGGGAGTTACTCCTGGGACTAAGCTCAGTATGATGTGTATGGAGATGTCTATTGTTATAGTGAACATGTGCTATTAAAAGCCTCATATTCCTGAGTTCTCCCCAGAAGAAGAGAGACCTTTTCTAAAATATTCCCATCTCAGCTCTTCCCAAACTCAGTCTCTCCTCCGGTCTTGTCCGGTCTCTCCAGGTCTCTCTTCTACACCTCCTGTATCAGCTAAGCCTTATCTCAGATTCACACCCTGCTCTTGGTAACTTTTAGCCAATTAAAAGTGATGGGCGTTTTTAATTTAAATGAGATGATGTCATGATTTATAGCTATACCTGGATTGTGAGTATAATGTGATCAAATATATATGTTGAAATGTATAGAAGTGTTAATATAATTTCAAATTAGCATAAATATTCTTATCAATATTCTTATAATTCCACATTAAATTAAAACTCATAATAACATTTATACCAAAGTAATAAAACAATAAAAACAATATTGTAATCCTCTGACAACATATCCTAATTTATTGGATTAGGCCTGTTTGTGTAATATATTTATTAAAAAAAATAATGCTCAGATTTAAATTGCTGGGCATCATGATGCCCAAAATACACAAAAGGGATGGTGCAGGGAGATAGTGTAATATGTTTGAAAATAAATATCAGCATTATAGTTAGTGTAATCACTCACAAACTCAGTAAAATTCCTTGAATGAACAATCGCCAGCTCTTCTTTAATAACTATTTAATACACTTTCTAAAAACATGTTAAAGCAGAGAAAGAACAAATGGTGCAGTATAGTAGGCTCAGGGGGAAAACCCCACACACTGAGATCACTTACATAATATTTCACACTTCCACAGAAAGTAGTGCAAAAATAACAATGGAATAACACAAAAGGCTCTCCCACGATATAGGGTAGATGAAATTCTAAGCCACTTTATGTGATTTGCTGGAAAAAAAAATCAAAGCTTTCTCAGGAGCAAGTCGGCATGATGAAGTCCACAAAGAAGAGTACCATAAACTTGTCATCATTGACTTGGAAACCATCAACCATAAACTTTCTGAGAATCTAGGGAAATATAGCCCACACAGCTTGAGTTTCCATTTTGCTCCACAATTCCTGGGCATAGGACCACATGTATCTTTAAAGATACATGTTAGGTTTACACAGGAGCTAGATAAAAAAAAATATATTTACTTTTGCTTATATTAGCAAAAGTTAATACAAAACTATTAATGCCACGTTAAAAAGTATAACATGTATTTTAACAAATGTTCCGATAAATAAAGTATGTTTTACTTTTTTTTTTAGAAATTAGTGGGTTCATGCATATATGGGATTGTGCAAGAAGTGTAACGATTACACTGATTGGTGAATTTATGTTGCAGTTGAGAGGACCCTCTTGTAATTATTTTATTGCTAATTAAGCTAATTCCTTTTCTAATATGAAATTACCACTAAGTAATATACAATTACTGATCAAAGGGAAATTGATGAAATATGAACTTGATATGTGAGATTTGTGCTTTTTTGGGGCAAATAAAGGTATATTAAGGAATTTGTGCTATAGATTGCATTCGTAGACTGTATAAGATAAGTGAAAAAAGGTAGTTCTGCACTGTAAGTAAGTTTTTGTTTTACATACATGCTCTGAATCCATGGTGTTAATGCGGGGAATGCCTGCATTGATACATTTTCAGCTATTATGCATAGAGCAGAATGGCAATAAACTATACTATTCTTGTTTTAAGATCCTAAGGACACAGTTTTTAAGTTTCTGGTGAAATTCTTCCCCGTGGATCCTGGCCTTCTACGGGGAGAGTTGACAAGGTAATGTTGTAAATCTACTTGCAAAAAGTATAGTAAATGATGCACACACCATCAAAATTACAAAAAAAAATTTCTTTGCTCACTTGGAAGGAAATTTATGTAATTTTGAAAGATCATAAAGTAATTTTTTGAAGCTGGTTTTTAATTATTTCTTGTAAAAAAAACAAAACATTGGCTTATTTTGTCTCTCTAGTACACATGTCAGACATTTTTTACAGATATAGTTGTGTTTGGGCTCAGAGCTTATCTGACTGCCGTTGTGCCCTGACAATACCAGCATGTGCTCAGCCAATCAGAGCGTCTTGAATCAGTCAGGCGCCGATGCTGATGCTTTCTCTCTCTACTAGAGCAGAAAGAAATCCTAATTTTTTAATATAATAACTAGAGGTGAACCAAGTTAGGTTGGTTATATTAAAAAAAATAACAGTCATGCTTCACAGTAAAGCATGAAGGCTGCTGAGAAGGAAAAAATAGCATGGATCTCAAAACGTACATGTCATTTTCTCACCATACTACTTCCTTTTTACTTTTGCTTCTCTAGTAAAAGTTTGCTGGATTTGACAGCAATGATCTCTGCTGTAGATACAGAGTGAATCTGGGGACATTCACCTGAATTCCATTGGCCGGCAAAGCACAAGTGTTGGTCTAGATTCATATCTTTAGATTAGATATGCCAAGTGCTAGTGAATCTAACATTTGGTTGTGCAAGAGATGGGGAAAATAAATAAACAACTGGAGGGGGCAGCATTTGCTGTGTTCAGTGGATTGTGTGCAATTATTACTAGAGGAATTCCCAATCACATAGTCTTAACTCGCCGCATCGAAAAGAGCAGCCATTTGAGGTGAACATTCATTCTGATTTCTGCCCATTCTTGGTTTTCCAGGTATCTATTTGCTCTGCAGATAAAAAAAGACTTGGCATCTGGAAGATTAACCTGCAATGACAACAGCGCTGCTTTAATGGCATCATACATACTTCAGTGTGAGTATAGATGTAACTTTCTGCTCATATACTTCTTTCCCTAGATGCAAATCTAGGAAGAATCAAAGAAGATCTATTCATCCAGAATCACTCTTTTCAAAGTCATTCAAGTGAATCAACACAATAAAAGAGGAGAGTACTATTAAAATAAGAAAAACTACCACAACAAGAGTTTTAAATTAGAGGACAAAAGGTTTACAAGTAATATCGGGAAGTATTACTTTACTAAGGAGGTATTGGATGCATGGAATTGCCTACCAGCAGATGTGATAGATGCTAATATAGTGAAGGAGTTTCAGCATGCATGGGATAGGCATAAGGCTATATCATATAAGATAAGGCCAGTAATTAACAAAACCCCAAACAGGCATGTTATGATTTTATTTTGGTTTTCACCAACAGATTTTAATTGTAATCCATAAATAGGTCCAGGCAAACATTGACTTTTACCAAATTGTACCCCAGTGAGAAGTATTACAAGACACTGCTATGTTGATGACAGTGTCCTATTGTCTAACCCACCATGCTGAGCTACAGCTCTGGATGGGCAGAGAAATCTAAGCAGGATAACCCTTTTGTGTGCTGGTGACAACACAGCAAATAGTAATCCACAACAAAAAAAAAGAGGCCTTGGAACTGATGAGGCTATTTAGAGTATAAATTAATTTGTTCTTCACCAAATTTAGGTACTGAATTTTTATGCGTTTTGCGTCCCCAGTGTGAAACGCGTAAGGCTTCAGCAGCTAAATTTGCATTTCCTCTCACAAATGTGTGCTACACTCTTTGTTTGGATTATCCTTGAAATGAGTTGGGGAAAAAATACATTTATACTCTGGACAGCGCAAATGCCAATACTTCTTTCTTTTTTGTTGTAGCCCACCCTGAAACATGCTTTTCCTTGAAAAATACATTTCTGTGGAACACTCAAAACAGGAGAAGTCTCCAACATAAGTCAGAATGGTGTAAAACTATGCTATGATGCCACCTGCAGAACTTATTCTATATGTACATTGATCAGCCTTAATATTATGACCACTGACTGGTGGCAATCCAACGGAGGCAGTGCGATGCTTTGGGCAATGTTCAGCTGGGTCCTGCCACTCATGTCGATGTTAATTTGACACATACCAGCTACCTAAGTATTATTGCAGACCATGTACATCCTTTCATGGAAACGGTATTCACTGATACATTGGATGCTTTAAGTATGATAATTCGCCCTGCCACAAAGCAAAATTGGTTCAGGAGTTCAAGGTGTTGACTTGGCCTCCAAATGCCACAGATCTCAATCCATCGAGCATTTGTGGGATGAGCTGGACAAACCTTACAAATTACAGGACTTAAAGGATCTGCTGCTAACATATTGGTGCCAGATACCACAGCACACCTTCCTATGTCTAGTGGAGTCCATGCCTTCAGGGCTGTTTTGGCATCAAATATTAAGCAGATGGTCATAATGTTATGGCTTATCAATGTATATGGCCCCATATATGCTCTGACTAAATCAACCTATAGTGGATCTGTACAGCAATATAACCATTCTGAAGTCATGTTTCTCTCCTGTACTCAGCTGTTTCTTTCCACCCTTCTTTTTGTTAATCTAAAAAAAAAAAAGATTTGTCAACAATCTGGTCTCTGGAGTTGTCCATGCTGGCAAGAAGAATTTTGTCCCCTTTACTCACAAACTCCTTCTGCAAAGTAGATACACTTCAATAATTCGTGTCAATGTTGGATTCAACTTGTATCAGAAATACTACCTTGAGAGTTGGAATGACTGCTGATTCCTATCAAACCTGGCTTTGATCTTCTACCCACTGAGTGTTCCCACCTCCACATTGCATGTACAAGCTGTGATGATCGACATTAAACCACGTTTCACAGCACTTACCTGGTCTCCAGTTGTCTGTTTTTTTGTTTTGTTTTATCCTCCTCGGGACATTCCTCTATCCCTTTTACCGATTGGTTTCGTTTTCTGCTTGTTCGGCGTGAGAGCCGAGAGGACAAGTCCGTGGAGGGATCGCATGTAAGCAGTTCCGGCCGCCTCACTCACATTATCCTATCAAACCTGCCCTAACTTTTTCATCCACCCACCATTTTAGATTGTATTTTGGTTTACCCTGCTAATGCATACTCCAAAGCTATCCTGCTTCTCGCGGGACAGTTCCAATTTGGAGGGGTCTGTCCCACCGCCCTGCCGAGCTATAAGTTCACAGTCTTGATCGCAGTGTGAATGTGTGATAGAGCTGTCAGGATGAATGCCAGTGCCACTGTCAATGTGCACTAGCGCTGTCAGTTTGAGTGACAGAGCTACCGTGCATGTGTGGCTGTGCTGACAATTGACCTTCCAAGCTCTGCCACCCAGCCGGGGGAAAAGTTTGGCGGTATACTATTTTTCTTTTTTCTTTTATGTAGCAATCCAAACATTGACAAGATTCCTTATAAACACAACTTTGGAATTTTATACAGGAAAGAGAGTATTGCAGGGAAATGAGAAGAGAATTTCAAACTTTAGGCCAAAGTAGGTGAGCTGGAAAAATTCTCCCATTCAGCTGAATTGGAGAATTTCCAGTTCAACCACTTTGGCCTTAGGTTTGAAATTTCCTTCTCAATTTCCCACAAACTCTCATTGATGAAATGAACCCAGTGTCTTTCATAGATATCAACCTCACTCAAGCATTGAATAACTAACTAAAAGGTTTGCTTTTTTGTTTTAATGCAGCAGAATTGGGGGATTACGATGATGATGTAACCAGAAATCATCTAGAACAGAACCAGTATCTACCAAACCAGGAATATCTAGACAACAAGATCCTGAAATTCTACCAGCGCCATATGTAAGTCTCATCATTTTAATGTAAAATTATTTTCAAGAAATCAAAAAGTAATCAAGCAGAATTCCTCACTGGAGAAAGAAAAAAATGACATATATATATATATATATATATATATATATATATACATGGTAACTGAAAAAGCAACAAGTGGCCTCCATCATTTGAAGCCTGCAATAAGTCATTAACTGTAAAAGAGCAATAGCTCTTAGTTTCTCAAAATAAGCAGTGGCTAATGCTAAACAAATACACTACTTGGCCAAAAGTCTGTGGACAATCCTTCTTTTTAATGGATTTGGCTATTTCAGCCAGATCCATAACTGACAGGTGTATGCAATTATGCAATTTCCATAGACATATACTGGCAGAAAAAGAGCTCAGTTACTTTTACTGTGGCATTGTCTATTTTTTTTTTCTTCCATCCACTGGCGCTGACCTACACACAATTCTATAATTGACATCAGGACCTCCAATGGAACTGGGTAAAAGACAGATCTTCCGGATCCAGTCGGATTTTTTTTGGTTGAGTAGAAGCAAATCTACTTAGCAATGTTTCAATATCTGGCGGGAAGTCTTTTCACCTGAGTTGAGGCTGTAACAAAGGGGTGAACAAGGAGGTGACCTCATACTTTTGGCCATACAGTCTACATCTGTACAAATATACAAATGTTTTACAGGTACAGTTTTTCTTGACATAAACTGAGTATTTTCTATGGGCTTTTCAAATTAAAATATATTTATTGTCACAAGAGGGAAATCTCCAGCTGAATCAGACATGCAATTACTGGATATCGCAAGGAAGCTGGACATGTATGGCATCCGGCCTCATCCTGCCAACGATGGAGAGGACATGCAAATCAACCTCGCTGTGGCACACATGGGAGTCCTCGTCATACGGGTCAGTCAAAAAAACCTGCTGCTAAGTATTGATAATCTGTAAGTAAGAATGTGTGTACTAGTGATAGAAACACTATTTTAAGCATTGTGTTAAGGGAATGCAAACACTCTGGTTTCTCTTTATGATAAGGTAATGAAAACACATGACCAAAGTGCAAAATGTGAGAAGATCCCCCGAATCAGGCATGGTATAGCTGGCAGTTGCAATAGCCATATCATTTTTGTAAAAATAGAGGGACTAAATTCTGTTGTTCATTAAAATGGCTTTTGATTGATGCTCCTACAGACCACCGTTCAAATCCGATAACATTTTCATTTGGAAGTCTCTTTGACTTTGCTGTAAGCTCTATGACGGGAAGTCCAGCTCCTCTCCCTGACGTCATCTCCTCTCATGTATCGGGCTGGGGTCGGGAATATTATAAATATCTCCTTTCTCCCCTTTGATTGGCTGTATGTGCATAATGACTGACTGCAGCAGGTCTTTGCTATGTAAGCAGACTTACGTTGTGTGGCTGACTCCCTGTTACTTGGGAGAAGAATTTTATTTATGTGCAGAAGCGTACAAGTATTTGATAACCTATGTTTGGCACCCACCCGCCCAATTATTAAATGTAAGAAGAGTTCCATCTCTGTACATTATAAATGGGTGCTGAGTGGGGACAGGGGTGAAACTGGCAAGATGAGTGGGAATAGCTTCACACACCGCCTTAAAGACACACACACACAGCTTTACACATAGCATCACACTCATAGCCATACTAATAGCGGCATATTTATGGGCAAATTGGCTGTGGTATATTTATGGGCACATTGGCTGTGGTATATTAATGAGCATAGTGACATATTAATGGGCAGACTAGCAGTGGCATATTGGCTGTGGCATATTAATGGGCAAATAGTGGCATATTAATGGGCATCCTGGCAAAACATTGGCAAAACTGGATGTAGAATGTCAAGTCTGGGGCTGTATTAACAAATCCAAGGTGCAGATTGATAGGTCGGAGGGTGCAGAGTGGCATGGGGTGCATTATCAAGTCTGAGTGGCAAATAAAAAGGAAATGAAAACAATAAACGCATTTTATTAAGGTTGTCACCTACATCAGGCGCTCATCAGTCTCTGGGAAGTTTGGGGGGTGGAGCATGCTTTCTTAAAGCGGCCCCGGCGGCCTAACTCTTAAAGGCAGCCTTCCTCCCCAAGGAAGGTGGCCTATCGGGATTTTTCCCAGTATCCCGGTAGGCCAGTCCAGCCCTGCTTTGAAGCAAAGGAGATCATTATTATTTGAGCCCTAACCATCTAGCTTTTTTTTTGCTTGCAACAGATGTAGCATTTATAGCATATAAGCATATCTATGACTCTTTGTCTCTTTTGCTGTTTTGCTACAGGCGCCTTATAGTTTTATTGACCAGTTTTATTGTAGTGCACTACAGATTCATTTTTCTCTGCCCCTTTGATGTGGTGCACCTTTCTGACATAGTTAGGCTAATCTAATGTTCTCTATTTATTAAGTCCTGATGCTAATCATGTGCACGTATTTAACATTCGTTAACGTGCAGGTTGCGGATTTTATATATTTTGTAAATACATATATATATTGTTGTATGTGTATTTGGTACGTTGATAGCAAGGTAATTAATTTTTTTTGATACTTTCTGATGTCTTGATTCCAGGTTTACCTTGGATCCAAATAAATTATAAAAAATTTAATTTTTGCAATACTGTTGTAGTCCTCCATTTGTAATGTCTCGTGTGTGCCACTTTTATAGACCTACTTTGCTACAGTGTTCTATATTTTACCAGTTATCTTTAGGTCTATAGCAGGGGCGCCCAACGTGCGACCCGCCTGAGCTCTGCTTCGGTAGCCGCACCTCGAACAGCTCACCGCACGGGAAGCTGTGTCAGGGAACAAAGTTCCCTAAACAGAGCGGTGCTGCTCTCATGCACATATCCCCTCCTCTACCCTGCGTGTGAGGTCATGCACAAGGATAAAAGGGGGGGGGGGGGGCCGGGGAGGAGAAGCACACCGGCAGTATGAAGATAACGGGGAGCCCACAACCTCCACAGCCCCGTTTAAAAAAAAAAAGAAATTTTTTTTGTTAGTGTGTGTTTTCGAGTGTGTGTATAAATGTGTATATGTGTGTGTGTATAAATGTGTATCTGGGGTAAATGTATGTATGTATGTATGTATATATATATATATATATATATATATATATATATATATATATATATGTGAGTGTGTGTGTATAAATGTGTATGTTTGTGTGGGTTAAGTGTATGTATGTTTGTGAGTGAGTGTGTGTGTGTGTGGGGGGGGGGTAAGTGTATGTATGCGAGTGTGTGGGGTAAATGTATGTATATATGTGAGTGTGTGTATATAAATGTGTATGTGGGATAAGTGTATGTATGTGAGTGTGTTTATGTGGGGTAAGTGTATCTATGTGAGTGCGTGTTAAGTGGGTGTGGGGTAAGTGTATGTATGTGAGTGTGTGTTAAGTGGGTGTGGGGTAAGTGTATGTATGTGAGTGTGTGTGTGTGTGGTAAGTATATGTATGTGTATGAATGTGTATGTGTGGTAATTATATGTATGGGAGTATGTGTGTATAAATGTTTGTTTGTGTGGGGTAAGTGTGACTCTGTGTGTGGGAAGGGGGGGGGGGGGGGGTAAGTGTGAATGCATGTGTGTGTTTGTAGTTATTGTGACCACTGCACATTAGTGTGAATTATAGATCACACACATGTATATAATTATATGTATTATTCTCTAAATGAATGAAAAATTAATGCGGGCCACGCACACATACATTTCTAGCGAAGTGGCCCTTTGCAGAATAAACTTGGACACCCCTGGTCTATAGGCACCTGCCTCCATTGCTTTATGTTAATTAGGGCTGGTGTAGAAACGAGGGGACTTTTTTTTTTATAACGGAGCTGTTGATGCAGACTGACCTGTTTGTAGGTCTCATAGTGTCCATATAGTGTATATAAACACATTAATGTTAATGTTATGCAATTGCATCATAATCAGAGCTTTAAAAAAAAAAAAAATACAGAGATCTGACTATAAGGCATTTTAGGTCCCCCACAGCCACATAGAGCTGGTTCTTACTTGTTAATGACATAGCAGAATTTGCGAGCGGCAGGATATCTTTGTGTCACCGTAAGCACAGATATCCGTTTTCACTGATTAACTCTCCTGTGTGTCCCAAGGTAAATAAGCCAAGAGGGAAAATCTAGCTCTGTAGAAAGTGATGTGGGGCCAGTCTAGTGCTGTGGAAAGTGATGTGGGGCCAGTCTAGTGCTGTGGAAAGTGATGTGGGGCCAGTCTAGTGCTGTGGAAAGTGATGTGGGGCCAGTCTAGGGCTGTGGAAAGTGCTGTGGGACCAGTCTAGTGCTGTGGAAAGTGCTGTGGGGCCACTCTAGTGCTGTGGAAAGTGCTGTGGGGCCAGTCTAGTGCTGTGGAAAGTGCTGTGGGGCCAGTCTACTTCTGTGGAAAGTGATGTCGGGCCAGTTCACTTCTATGGAAAGTGATGTGGGGCAATAAAGAAGGGAGAGCGGTTTTTATTGTGCTGTATTGATGTTATTACTAAACTGGAATTATCTCTACACAACATTCCTGGCCAAATAAAGTATACATAAATGTAATGTATGTATAAGACACCATATGTTTCTATGTATACAGTAACATTTGTTTTTATTGAACTTTTAAAAAAATTGTGTGAAAGGTATAGAGGAAGGAATTAAAAACAAGAATAATTTTATTAATTATGAAAAACTTTACTTTGTTTACTTGCAACACTTTTTTTCCACTTGGTGTGGCCTTATAAAGAGGATTGATTTTTATACATTAATATCCAATATTTGGGTGTTTGCCATGTATTATATATAGATATTTATTTCCCTATATATCACTGATTTTTTTTTATACAGGGCAACACAAAGATTAACACCTTCAACTGGGCTAATATTAGGAAACTCAGTTTCAAGAGAAGACATTTCCTTATTAAACTTCATCCACATATTGATGTGAGTATAGCTGTGAATTGAAATATTGTAAATTCGGGGAGTCTGAGATATGTTTGCAAGGTTATGCACAACCACATCTAAAAAAAAAAAAAAAGGTAATTTTGGAAAGAGGATATTCTAACACTACAAAAAACTGTGATTGGCTACAAGTGATGTATTTTCTGTGCTGTTGCAGTGTTTGGTAGTGAGCAAATTGATAATTCAGTTTAGTTCTTGCCTTTTATTTTCTTTCATGTTGGCATGTTGCCGGCAAAGATGAATTCTCAATGAGGACGGATATTGCAAAACTCAGTTTTTGTGTGTTGATAAATGAGCTGACAGGTTTTTTTAATGCAACACAAAGTCGAAAGGCTTATGACTCACACTTTTGTGTATACTAAACAGTTTTTTCTTCCATTAAAACAATTAGATTTTTATGAGAGATTTGGGTATCAATATCTAAACTATCAAATTGTTATCATACAGTCCTACTGTTAAACTACACAAAATTGATAAATCACACCAGGACATGTGTTAAATGGTTACAGGCTTAAATGGACTGTGACCGTATGGTGAAGCTGGCCATAAATCCAATTCCCAGAGCCTGAAATTTGCTCAAACTTTGAAGAAATTATGCCCGAAGCCTGCTGTTCAACCCATACAGTTGGCCAACTTCACACGTAAACAAGATAGCAAAATCACGGTTTCACAAACATTTTCAGACTTTTGGCTCCAGTCTGTCAATCATATCAATATAAAATTTACAGGCGGCAACTGTTATTTTACCGGCAAGGCTGGTTTAAATAAATAAAAATTAAATTTAAAAAAAAAAAATGGTTTGACACCGTTGTTAAATCTATGGAGGCAATAGCAAAGCAGTATTTTTCTTGCAGAAAAGGTGGCAGCCTTAGCCATGACAATGGACATTCTTCTACCTTCCACAATATCAGGTTGTCCAAACTACTGTCCAAATCAGTCTGGTTCCCAAGTGACTAATCTCTTTTCTTTGACTTTAAGCAACTACCTGCGTAACATATCTTATTGACGTTTGAAAGTTGCTCATGTGATTGTTGCTTGACATGCTTTTTGAGTTGGGCATCAGTGTCCTAAATAAATCATTTTCATGCCTGTTTACTTTACCACTGTTTGGGTGACAGAGCAGCGTACCTTCAAATGAGACAAACCCTGGGCATTAATAATGAACCTGACTGCTCTGAGTATGTAACACAAATTAACTAGAAATTTTACATTCTATCATTGTTCGATTTTCTAAGGCTCATAGTTCATTGATCTCTTTCTATCGTTGCAGACTTTGTGCAAAGATACATTAGAATTTACAATGGAGAGTAGAGATCTGTGTAAAACGTTTTGGAAGACTTGTGTAGAATATCATGCTTTTTTCCGCCTATCAGAAGAGCCCAGATGTAAACCAAAGCCTTTCCTTTGTAGTAAAGGGTCCAATTTTCGCTACAGGTAAGAGACAAAAATGTATGTGACCGTTTGGCATAGCAGGCTCTTCATCAATATGCACACCCACTTTAACATTGGGTTAGCAATAGGGACTTCTATTGCTACTTCTAAGTTCTATTGGGACTTCTATCTTCTACTATAGTTATTCTTCAAATCATTAACTCCTGAAGGGAAAATATAATTTTTGCACTTTTTTGTTATGCATATGTTGAACTGTAATTTTTCACTTTTATCCTAAAACAAATGACCTAAACCAATTTACTATGAAGTTACACAAGGGAGTGAGGGAAAACATGATTGTTGTGGTGGTGAACTTGTACATAAATCTTGCTCTACCCTCATATTACATTACTTTCAGGTGTAAAATTATAGGTCCAGGTCCAGGTATATAAACATAGGATCATTACTCAAATGCAGAAAAAAAAAAGTCAGGATATGACATCATATCCCTTTATATAGTCCTCAAAATGGAAGTAGGAAGGAGATATCCGGCTTCAGCTAGTCAGTACCCCCTTTTATACATGGCATTATCCTATTGGCCTTTGAGTACTGTTGCCAAGTCTGTTGTCTGTGATCACAATTATGTAAATACTTTGACAAAATTTATATAGATCACATCTACAACACCGAGATCTATATATTTAATCACTTTTTCATAGAATTCTGTTAAAACATGTTAACTTCTACTAATTGTTTTTACCTGTAGCCACACATATGGCACAACATATCTACCCACACTGTAAGCTTTACTACATGCCTTCTGCAGTGCCAGCTGTGTCCCACATCACTTTCCATAGTGCCCCATTTTCTCTACATTGCTTTTGCACAGTGCCATCTTTGACCACATCACACCACAGTGCCAATTTTACACATCAATTTCAACCATGCCTGCCTCCCACCAATTTACTTACCTGCATCCAGTCTAAATTGTGTCTTCCTCGCAAAACCCTCTTAAACATGCTAACTATATCACAGGATGACTCATAATGAATATCAATATAGTTATTTTTTATGGAACAATTTTTTTAAATTATGACACCATTGGCATATGATGTCTTTAAATAGAGAAACAGATGACAATGCAATGCTTCTTAGAAACCTACGACCTGTTTAACATCAATACGTGAATGATGGCACATTATATCTGATTTTAGTGGGAGAACTCAAAAGCAACTTTTAGATTCATGGACTAAAGGAAAAGCAAAGAATCAACCCTTTGAAAGGTAATTTGCTGCCTCATTGACTTGTAATGTGCTGGTGCTTGAAGGAAAACTGTAGTCAGTTTTTACATTCAATAAAAATACACATTTTCTCTATACAATGAACGCTGAATTCATTTGAATGCTTTAAATATAAATTGTCCTCCTTCTTCCGCTATTCAGCCTCACTGTCATGGTGAAAGAGGAGCCATAATATGAATCCTTTGGTATGATCATTAACAATCCCATGCCTCTCCACCAAAATGAATGCCCTGCCTTCATCATTCAGTGGTGTTCAGGACACTTGAGAACATATACTGCACATGCATGGTAGTGCTGACGCCCCCTATGCAAAGCCAAGACCCTGGCATCACACCTTGCTGGAGGGGCATGTTGAATTATGTGATCACACACTACATATGCTGTGCATCCCCTTGGTGACAACTGCAGGGCTCCCTTCTGTCAAATCAGTAAATGATCCAACAGAATCATGAAGAAAATGACTGCTCTCTCCCATCTCAGTGCTGCTGAGGAGCAAAAAACAAATACAAATAATACAAAGTGCTTTTTGTTTAGACAAAAGCCCCTATTTTTATATCCTTCAAATCAGAAATCTGTAATTTTTCACTTTTATCCTAAAAAATAAATAAATCACAAATGAATATGACTTTTGAAATTGGCCATGCCTAGGGTTGCCACCTTTTCCTCAAAAAAATACCGGTCATCAGTAAGGGTGGAGCCACAAAAGGGCGGGGCCACAACAGGTGGAGCCAAAAAGAGGAAGCACTGAATATTGTGAAGGATATCCTGAATGGATATTCCCATTATGCTCAGCCAATCAAATGTTTAGCTGAGCATGATATAAACTGTATTCCACATTATGTGGAATGCTAATTGTCTCTGGCTGACTTGTGGTATCACAGCTCTTGGAGAATACAGACCCTATAATACTCAGCAAACCTTATTGTTGGCTAAGCATCATGGGGATTGTATTCCAAAAAGAGCTTAAGTGCCAAAGGTCGGCTCTATCACTGCAACTGTTGTAGTCTGCATTTACCGTACTCAGTTAGTTTAGAAAATGCTGAGCATCATGGGAAATGTAGTCCACAACAGTCTATAGCCATATCATGTCCCTTACCTCACTGTAAAGAAGGTGGAAGCTGGATCCTCTTCAGCCTGGAAGCTGCCAGGCAGTCAGCTGAAGGATCCACTGTCTGGTGGTCAGCCTGAATGTTTGGTGAAAGCGGAAGGGGTTAGTGCTGCTGGGGGGGAAATGGATATATTTTTGGTGAGGGGGGTTATCAGCCTGTATTTGTGGTGACTGAGGGGGAGCTTTATGCACCAACACCAAAAATACAGGCTGATCCCTGCCACTCTAGATCTCTCCAATCAGCATCTGCCACCCCCCCCCCCCAAACAGTCTCTCTCTGCCACCGTTGCTCCCCTCAAACAGCCCGTCACCCCAACCTCCCCAAATAGCCTGTTTGTCACCCCAGTGCTCAGACATGCTCTTGTTAATATCCCAGCCCCCCAAAAATCTGTCACCCAGCCCCCCCCCCCCCAAAAAAAATAGTAGTTAAATTAAATTAACCTAATTCAATATGAACCTACAAATTTTATAGCCTGCTAGAAAGTGTAAATACCACATTAAATAAAAAGGGTAACTCATCCTAAACAAAATGCTGTAGATCATTTTTTGGGAGGGATTTTACCCTTTTTTTTTTTTTATAAAACGCAATAAAATACAGTACTCTGACAATATACAGTACTATCATACACATAAGAGCATGGCAGTGTTTTAGGCATACTTATATGTTTATGTAGTTTTTTTTATATTTTTTAAGGTTATCCTATTGTGTACTGCTTTTTGTTTATTTTTTCTCCTCCCCAAAAATGCTCTCTGTCACCCAGCTCTCCCCAAAAATGCTCTCTGTCACCCAGCTCTCCCCCAAAAATGCTCTGTCACCCAGCTCTCCCCCAAAAATGCTCTGTCACCCAGCTCTCCCCCAAAAATGCTCTCTGTCACCCAGCTCTCCCCCTAGCCCAAAAATTCTCTCTGTCACTCAGCTCTCCCCCCTACCCCAAACATGCTCTGCCAGTGAAGCCCCCAGACATTAGCTCAGTCCTCCATACATGCTCTGCCAGCCCCCAACACACATGCTCTGTCAGCCCAGCCCCACCCCAAAGATCCTGTTTCCCCAGCTTACTTAACCCATCCAGGGAGAGCTATCAGTGCTGATAGCTGTGACAGGCATGTCTGCAGTCCGTCTCTCCCTCTCTCCGGGCAGACAGGAAATGGCTGTGAGAAGCCACTTCCTGCTGCTGAAACTGGCAGGGAGAGACTATCAGTGCCGATAGCTGGGGAAACTCAGCTATCGGCATTTAAAGGGGCGGCGCCCACATGGAGAGGGGGAAAAACCGGCTTCTGTATTGCCGGTATGTTTCTTAACCCGGAACTGTGCCGGTAAAATACCGGCCGGGTGGCAACCCTAGCCATGCCTCTTGTTAACACTTATGACGTGCCATTGTGCCAGGATAGTCTTGTGTCCTTCAGGAGTTAAACAATCTTTCTTAAATTTCAGAAAATTCTTTCAAGCCAACCTTCATGAGAGGCAGTGCAGGTCCTCTCCCGATCTTCTTACAGAGGTAGCAAAACAGGTATGTGTTGCAAATGTAACCCCCCCCTCCTCCCTCACTACATAGACAGGTAAATTTACCCCCCTCGCTCTCTACATAGACGGGTAAATTAACCCCCCCTCCCTCTCTTCACACATAGACGGGTAAATGTACCCCCCCCTCTCTCTCTCTCTCCACAGACGGGTAAATTTACCCCCCCCCCCCCTTCACATAGATGGGTAAATTTACCCCCCCCCCCTCCCTCCACATAGACGGGTAAATTTACCCCCCCCCCCCCTCTCCACATAGACGGGTAAATTTACCCACCCTCCCTCTCTCCACATAGACGGGTAAATTTACCCTCCCTCCCTCTCTCCACATAGATGGGTAAATTTACCCTCCCTCCCTCTCTCCACATAGATGGGTAAATTTACCGTCTCTCTCTACATAGAAGGGTAAATTTACCCCCCCCCTCCCTCCACATAGACGGGTAAATTTACCCCCCCCCCCCTCTCCACATAGACGGGTAAATTTACCCACCCTCCCTCTCTCCACATAGACGGGTAAATTTACCCACCCTCCCTCTCTCCACATAGACGGGTAAATTTACCCTCCCTCCCTCTCTCCACATAGATGGGTAAATTTACCGTCTCTCTCTACATAGAAGGGTAAATTTACCCCCCCCCCCTCCCTCCACATAGACGGGCAAATTTACCCCCCCCCCTCTCCACATAGACGGGTACATTTACCCACCCTCCCTCTCTCCACATAGACGGGTACATTTACCCTCCCTCCCTCTCTCCACATAGATGGGTAAATTTACCGTCTCTCTCTACATAGAAGGGTAAATTTACCCTCCCTCACTCTCTCCACATAGATGGGTAAATTTACCCTCCCTCACTCTCTTCATAGATGGGTAAATTTACCCCCTCTCTCTACATAGATAGGCAAATTTACCCCCCCCCCCCCCCCTCTACATAGATGGGTAAATTTACCCTCCCTCACTCTCTCTCCATAGATAGGTAAATGTAACCACCCCCTCCTCTACATAGATAGGTAAATGTACACCCCTACCGTCTCCACATAGATCAGTAAATGTACCCTCCTCTCTACATAGATCAGTAAATGTACCCCCTCTCTATATAGTTAGGTAAATGTACCTCCACTCTCTTTACATAGATATGTAAATGTAACCCCCCTCCTGCTCTCTACATAGATAGGTAAAAATCTCCCCCCCCCCTCTACATAGAGTTACATATACCCCTCCCTTTTCTCTACATACCTGCATATCAGATTTCAAATTGGAACATAATGCAGCAAACTAATTAAAAGACCTGCACCAATTTCATAAATAAGAAAACAGATCCTCAACAAGCTTTAAAGTTATATTTTTTCCTATAGCCATCATTTAAGCATTCCATTTAATCCTATACAAAAGTCTCCTGTTTCAGTACAGCCATTTAAGGAACAATCTGGTCAATTCTTACACCTGCTATACTTACAGAAACTGCATCCATGCTGTTGAGTAGCATGTTCACGCACTCGCACCTTACTTATTGATAATTAATGGAAACATTTAGTACCTCGTATGTCATGAAATTGCCAGTAGATAGATACACAGATAACACCTGTTTGTTGTGGGGAAATAAATTCCCCAAATTTTCTTTCACAAGGAGATATATGGAAGTAGTCTTAATATTGCATGTTGTACCTGACAAATATGCCAGAAACCAGGTTTTTAATGTACAGGTTGAGTTTCCTTTATCCAGAAATTTGTTATCAAATTCCACACACACCTGTCTGAATGGAAACGCAAATTAGTTTATGCAGCGTCCAACCCCCTTAAGCTGTGATATAGCCTTTCCATGCATGCTCAGATTCCCCCATGCAAACATGCCCACAATGGGTAATACAATGACACTTGTGCAGGCCTGAAGTGCCAATGGCAAGTTACCAATAATGCCTCACATCTCAGTAAAAGTGATTTATTTGCTCTATAGAGTTGGCATTAATACTACGGAGAGGCTTTTATATATCGGATTGTGAACATGACAGTTATCTGAAATGACATGAATAAAAGAAGAAAAAAAGTTGGCACTCAAATGCAAAAATATTCCATAAATTTGAGTGAACATGTAGACCAAGGAACAGTTGCAGGAAGGAACACTTTACACGTTTTAAAATGCTTAATCAGTGTCAATGATATGAAATGACCAGTTATCCAAAATACTTCTGGTCCCAAACATTTCAAATAAGGGATACTCAAACTGTATATCAAAATCTGGATCCCTTGGAATTCTCACACAACTGTATAGCGTCATACACACTTTTATGTTTGGGTTACTTCGAAGAGGAAAACACTGACTGCCCAGATAGGACTATGGGTTGAGACATTCATTCAGTTACATGTGTGTCAGGAACTCCTCAAAGAAGCCACCTATGCAAATAGGTATAAGATCTGCTCAGTTTGTAAGACAAGAGGTTGAATTGACAAGTTGTTGTTTTATTTGTCCTTTTCCCCCTTCTCCAACAGCCAAATGACTTAAGGCTGGTATATACTAGCAGGCCAAGCTCTAGAAGTGTCAATAGTGTGGGCTGGGACCAAGTTCTGGAGAGAAATAGAAGGAACTCCACAGTAGAACTCATTTATGCAGCAGTGCAGGAACGATCCAGAGCAGATTCTGAACCAGTTGCTCTGCAACAGTCAAAGAGCAGTGCTTCTTTTCCCGGGTGTAGCTTCAGTGATAAGCTACATGAAGAACCACAGAAGCATGAGAGGAGAGTGAGGTCTTACTATGATGAAGCCAGCAACTGGAACATATCTGAAGACATGTGGAAAACTACCCATTCACCAAGGACTTATGCAGATATTGCTCCTGATCCATCTACCAATTTATACAGCTATACAGATGGGACAAATCGTCTCCCACCGCAAGCATCAGCCATAGTTGAAGAAATTGTTAGGCTAACCAATAACTCTACCTCATTTCCTGAGAAATCAGCTAACCGAAGTCCCAGTGCCAGAAGACTAAAAGAGTATCACCAACCAGTTTATCCAAGGACAAGTTGCAGAAATAGTGTCAACGTGGACCCCAAAACAGACATCCAATTCACTAGCGCAGAATATACCCAAGAACTGTATCCCAAGCGGTCATGGAGCCATTCAGACATGAAATCTACATGGTTTCCTTATGGTTCAGAATTTAAGCCGTTAGGACATTGCCCTATGTTAAGTAGAACATCCAGTGTATCAAGAAATCCATTATCTCTGCACGTTCCATTACCTCCTCCACTGCCACCACCTCTACCTTTATTAAAAAATACACCTAAAGTCACAGAGAGATATGTTTACAGTGGGACTGAATCCAGTGATTCCGAAAGTGAAATTATAAACCCATATTACTATGCTTTAATTGGGAAAAATATAAGGCACCCAATGGCAAGAGCCAGGCTATCTTCAGGAAGTCTTCAGCTAGAGGATGAGGAAAGTGTGCCATTAAATATGCACAGTTGGGAAAATAGGAAGTACGGAGTAGAGGAGAAATGGTTTCACACTTAAATGTAACAAAAGTTCACACATTCACTTATATGATTGCAGACGAAAATAAGCAGCATTTACAATGCATTTTTAAGTTACTTTAATATTTATTGTCGAGTCAAAATAAATGCAGTGTTTTCTGGAGTAAAATGCTTGTGTAGTTCTTCATGAAGCAACTGACCATTAAAACATCATAAAAAGGCAATTTAATGGGGGAGGAGACTTCAAAAGTTCATCAAGTTTAACCTCTTACACATTATTGGTGCTGTCGATACAAATGAAGGCAAAATACCAAATTTATCCTTGGATGATTAAGCTACTAAATTCCATGAATGCTTATTTATGTTAGCTTTAGAAAATGTCTGAATGCTTAGTTTACAAAGCTGGCCTGACAAATCTATCAATTCTACATGCCATTACAATCTCAAACGGAAAGGATCCCCTATCGTTATTTCCCCCAAAATATTTCCACTAGTGAATTTTAAAAATTCTTTAAAAGGGACTGTGTATGGCCCAAAATGCCTATTCCAAATGTTAATGCATATTAAAGCACTTTCAATGTAATTTAAAATGCATATTTTACATTGCTTAAAATATTAAAATCTTACACTTTGATGAAATTGCACATTTATAGTGGTTCAGGACAGCCCCCTTTTAGTTTCTCTGCTTCAGTCTTCATAGGGGACATCTTTTTTCAGCAGCATCCAATAGGAATTCGAATGGTATTTCCTGTTTCCATAGTGATGTCATTAGACCATGTGTTGCACTATTAGAGAGAGTAGTGTCTACATAAGTTCCCTGTCATAATGTCAGTCATTTTGTCAAAGCATTCCATCTTTCTCTCTCATAAATACCAGCTGGTTGAGGATGACAGGCATTCCATTTCTCTCATATAAATAGCTGGTTGAGGATGACAGGCATTCCTATTCTCTCAAATAGCTGGCTGAGGATGACAGGCATTCAGACAGTGCTGCTGATCAGGCAGATCGGAAACAGTACAGAGAACATCCTGCAGGTTACTACATTGCACACACTGCTTTCTATTCCACCAGCACAGGTAGTGACTAAATGAAACAAAACCGTTAATGCTGCAGCACCTGTAGTTGCAGAGTAAACACTGGGGGAGAGTAAAATATTAAAAATGTGATTTATGCAGAATACCTGCATCAGAACCACACAGGTAAAAAGCATGTGCGTTATACAAGCAGTAGTCTTCAACTAAAATTACGTTATGTTTAATTGGAAGATTGGGCATTTTATATAAAAAAAACTCTAATAAAAGAATACAAATAAAGCACCTTATCCTCTCAGCTTGGGGAGCAAACATGTTGGGTAGATCTTCCTTCATTTGACTCAAGATTCTAAACATGTCTGACACTTAATAAAGCTATACAGAGCAAAAGAGGACTCAATGTGCTTTAATTTGTATTCCTTTACTAAAGCATTTCTAAAATGCACTTCAGGCAATCGTTCAGTTAAACAAATTTTTACAGATCATTGTCCTTTCAAGTCTGAATGTGCTGAGCAGGTCCCCAGATATAGAGGTTTGAATTTACCTGGTAGCTTCCCAAACGGAACTATTTAATGCATATGCTGCATTCTTCATTTGGTTTCCAAAAAGTCAAGTTTCCGTTTCTCAATTCTGACCCATCAGCAATTTGCTTCCTTGTACCTTAATGTGTCCAAATCTATTTGCAGGCTAGTAACATGAGACTCTGCTGCTGTAGGCCTCTTCTCTATTCAATTATTTCTTCCACTAATCCTGTTTTACGTTTAATACAAAGGAGATACTATTTTTACAGGACTAGATATTGCAAGAGATTTAGTAGCCTACCGACTACCAAGCTCATTATGAATGCAACATACATACCCTTCTACCTCATTTGAGGACCACTTACAAAACACATTACAAACATAGATGAGTAAAATGAGCAGCCAACCAGGAACAGGTGCATGTAGGGAAATCTGAAGTACTAGAGATGAACTATTAATGATAATGTTTTAAAAGGTCACTTTTTTACAGTAACAGATTGTTATACTTAATTTATTTATTATATAAACACACACACATTACACCTATCGAGAGGGAGCAGGTTGGCTTAAACTATTAATTCATAATTATTTTTAAGTAATATAGGTGTTGACAATTTTTTTTTACCACATTGTTAAATCCAGACCAAATTATTAAAGCTAATTTGTAGCTAGATCAGTGGGTGTAGTCACCCTACTCCCTTGAGGAGAGCAAGCATGTGAAGGATCAGGCGGCATGAGATGGAAGAAATGTGTGACATTGGGGAAAGAACTCAGACCAGCACTATAAACTGCACATGTAATGCACAAAGAGATTTTTTTCCCCACTGACTCTTTTAAAACTACCTTCTTCCGAACTCTTTACTTCAATGCTTGAACACATACATCAAACACCAGTCAGTTACAATGTGAGCAACACTTAGAATGTGTGGAAATGTAAGTAGTGGATAGCTTGGTCAACATGAAGCTTCCTAGCAGTGAAAAACTGATTTTCCATGAGTTTCTGCCATAGAGACCTGGTGTACCACATAGTGTCTCCTTTATTTTTGAGGCATCAGACAATGTTCAATGTGTGGTGGAGTACAGTATACAGGTAGCATAATATACAGAATTTATAAATGGGGAACAGCAAAACAAAACAAAAAAAACACAAAAGGCAAATCAAGTCTTTACCAGAATTTAAATATTTATTCTTAAACCATTTAAAATCCCCTGAAATATTGAAATAAGCTTACTCTATTAACAGATTTACAGGAGTAATAACTATGAAGGATATATGGGTACCACTGTTTTTTGTATTTTTTTTCTCCCCCCCACCCCCTTTCTATCTGTGAAGTTATCTTATAAAGCTTTCTGATCAACTGTATTTACAACTTTTACTCCTTATATATTTATAAAAATATTTTTTTATTCATAACATTATTGTTTTTCAAAAACTATTTTCAGACTTTTCTCAAGATATAAATTTGAAGTGAGTTTCAGTTAGCGAGCAGATAACGCAAACAGAAATGGTTCCTTAAGATTAAAAACAGAAATTAAAAAGTGAACTCAATTGTGTAGGCACCACTGAATTTCTCTCTCCTTGGCATTTGTCAGCCACGCATTTCAAGTGTCCTTCTGTGTTAAAGCAGAAATTTATGTTTTGGTTGAACTAACCCACAGAAGAAATAAGCATGCTGCAATTTGAAGCAATGTGTGATTATTGTCCTTGAAGAGCAGGGTGGAAGGTGTACTAAGTTAAGCAGAAAAGTAGCTTCACACTACTGTAAAGAAAACTGTATAGTTCTTACATAGATCAAAATCACCAATAGCCAACAGGTAGCTGTCCAGCTGCTGAACAATTCCCAGGATGCAAGAGCATTTGGCTGGGCGGCACACTTATTGTGGATCATGTGTGCTGTAATTCAAGAACAGCTGGGAAGCTGCCTATTGGCATTCATTGTTGTAAATACATGCACTCACAACAGCACTGTCCAACGACAGATTTTTGGCTATTGGACAACAGGTCCTGCATCTTTCCACCTGCCTCCGACATTGGCAGTTAAAGAGCCCTTTAAGAGGGATCTTGAGGAACGCTCTGTAAAGTAATACTTCAGAGAACTGTGAGGCTATATTACTCAAGTACATTATCAGTTATAAAATCTCTCTAGTATGTACAAGTGGTCATAGGACATTATGTGCCCAGCACCAGTCTTGAGCAACAGCGAGGTACAAGAGACTTACCCTTTCTAAGATGGCTGGCGGTGTTAATACCCAAGTGCAAAAGCCTTCAGCCACTCAAGGAAAAAGGCCTCATGGCATATAATTGGCAAAGAAATTGAGAGTATATTCAAAGAAAAACAAATAATAAAGTGTAGGTTTGACTTACTATTGCATGAATTTTGTTTTCAAAGACTGACAAAACATTCTAAAAAGGTAATTTTATGGGGGGGGGGGGGGGGGTAGCTGGACTCTTCCTTGGCACTCCTCACTTCCTGCTTTTTCTTACACTGCTCAGTAAGTGAAAAAGTGCAACACACAAATCCTCCCCACAGCGAGCTCTAGAGCAGAGCATGCAGTCTCTGCCAGTGCATGAAACAAAAAGCATTTTCTTTTCAGACTTGGGTTTTTCATTTTAAGACAAAATACTACCAGATCGTCACAACAAATGTAGAATTTACGCTGACAGAAAAATTAGAGATCTATGCACATGTCTTGACACTACAGCATGCTCATTTGCATCAGAAACTGGAGGTAATTTCATCTTAAACATGAATAGCTACTTTAATTAAAAAGCCAAACACTGTAATGGCAATTTGACAAAATGCAGTATGTGTCACGCGTGGTTACATTTTATAGATTTGGCAGATTATCTTAGGTTTTAAATTCTTCAGTGCATGAGAGACTGGCCGTGCAACGCAGGTGAGAAATGTCTGGCCGAAATCTCTGGCACTTGTAGGGGATGAATCCCCAATAATACAAAAGCAAAAAAATTCCATCAGGGCCCAAATCATAAAATGAACACATTTTGGGTATATATATATATATATATATATATATATATATATATATATATATATATATATATATATATATTTATTTTAAACCAACTGCAAGGAAACAAAAGTGCTCAAGCACATGCTCAAATCAAACTATTGCATTCTATATACATGGGACGATTTGAGTAAACAGAAAACATCCCATTTAGCAGTACCATAAATATAGCAATCATTATTTACAGTTCTGCTGGCTGTTTAGAAAATAATTTTACTGCCAAACATCAAGGTTTTGTATTTTCTGTGTGTGTGAACGAAAGTGTATCTATAACTTAGTTACTTGTATATTAAATGGTAAATACATATTTAAAATACATTTTCACAGGAGTATAAATACGTGATGGTGCTGTGGTACTGGGGGATGCTGGTGCAAACCATTGTCTCTGTATTCTTGCTGGAAGGGGGGGGGGGGTACATTTTCACATGATCCTTAATCTTCTCCCCCATTGTATTATTCCACCCTCCCCAATAGCTCCCTCTAAGGTCTCAACACATCTCATCTCAATGAACAGACTGGTTCCTCTGGCCACAGCAAGAGTTAAATTACTCTAGACAAATATTTTGTCTAAGACAAAAAAAAGTATATTAATAAAAGGTATTGCTTTAATTCTTCTTGAAGAAAGCAAAAAAAAAAAAAAAAATACACTGCTGGAAAGACCTTTACGAGTGACAAGCCATTACATTTTAACACAGCTACCACACTTGCGTTATATAAAAAGTAATACTGCTGCCAAATTGATTCAGCCAGTCAGATATTCTACGCCGGTGGAAAGAATAACAGGGTTAAAAAAAAATTAAAACTAAATTATTTTTTTTAAGACTCCAGCCACATCCAGATTTCAAACCATAGCCAGGCTTGTGTGTGAAATATTCCAGCACTTGGATGACAAAAAACAAAAACATACCAGCACTCTTTGAATAGAGTGTCTATTTACCCTATAACCCAGATAGTTTAAAGATCTGCACAGTGAGAGAGCAGTGTAGTGATATGTGTTCTTCTATGTGCCACTTGGAGTTTGTGTTGTAAAGGATAAACCTTTAGTACATGGTTGGCCAAACAGGTCTCTCTGTGGCCTCTCCAACTCCCAGTAAGCTAAATGCCATGGTAATTTAACAAGCATGATGACTGTTCAGTACAGATGAGAGCCTGCTCATGGTCTACACGAGTCAGAGGTGTCACAAGTAAATGCTTTACTATACAGCAGCAACAATAAACCCCTGCTAAGTGGACGTTCACTGTTCCACTCCCTACAACCCACCAATTCTTTGACTCTAAAGAAATGGCTAAAGTTCTAAGTCATACATAAAATAAACCAAAAAAAAAAAAAATAGACCAGTAGATTCCATCAGTGTACAGTGCAACACAACCACCACAACATACTGTTACTTGCACATCTCACTAACTGAGCAACTGTTACCCAAGAGCAAAACAACATATCAACATTTACAGGATTAAACAAAAAGATGAAAACAGTAATAAAAGTTCAGTCTTTACAAAATAATTTCCTGAAAATATAAAACCATTTACACCAATCACAAAAAAAAAAAAAAAAAAAAGGGAGGGGGAGGAAATAAATTTGTGTTTCTTTCCAAACGGTTGATCAAGGTCAATGTTGTGTTTTGCAAAGATCCAAAAGGCACAAGGAGCTGAAAAAGCTAAGCACGGCCAGGCTTGGAGTAGTTTTGGTGGGTATCCCTCTCCGTTTCCGATAACAGTGGAGTCACGTAAATCAGAAGACACTTAGGAGTCACTGACTGAAAACCTGTTAAGACAACAAAAAATAGCCACTTTGGTTATTGTAACAAACAGCTATCCAGTAGTTACCGTAACATGCACACAATCGAGCAGTAATCCTTAGACCACTCTTTTCATTCGCCCAGCTTGATTAAAGAGGGACTAAATACTCCTTAAAACCTTTTGCAAGATCAGACGTGTACATATACATATGAAAAACCAAGATACTCGTGGACACATATGGGTGTACGATATAAAAAAGAGCAGAGCGGCAGAGGGCAGTCCCATGTTTGCGTGTCCCTAGTGCAGGATTTGCCTCACAGCCTCTGGGAACCTGCTCTTCCATCTTCCAGACATATGATCACTGTGATCAAACAAAACATTTAAATGCATAAAGGGAATCAATGTGGTAAAGAAGCAGAGTATATTTAAAAGACAAAAAAATACTACAACAAGAGGGAATAGCGTTAGAGGGGCAAAGGTTTAAAAGTAATCTCACTTTTACTTTAAAGAGAGGGTAGTGGATGCATGGAATAGCCTTCCACCACAAGTGGCAAAGGTTAACACAGTGAAGCAGTTTAACCCCTTAGTGACATGACTTTTTTGGCTTGTCCGACGCTTGGTGACATGGGCTGTTTTAACATTTCTGAGGTGTTTGTGTTTTGCTGTAATTTATTTCTGTCTCATTTAGTGTACCCGCACAAACTATATATCGTTTTTATCGTTATAAGAAGGGCTTTCTTTTGATACCATTATTTTGATAATAGCATATAATTTGATGTAAAAAAAAATAATAAAATATGGCAAAAAAATGGAAAAAATTATTTTTTATGACTTTTATTTGAAAAATCGTATACTCATGTACAAGAGACAACAAAAAAACACTGCTAAAAAGTTTCTAATATATGTCCTGAGTTCAGAAATAGCCCATGTTTTTATGCTTTTTTATTCATGTTACAGGGCCAGAACTATAAGTGGTGCAAAGCTATTTTAAAATCCTTTCTTTCAAAATTAGCGATAGTGACATTGTAACACTGATTTCTGTACTAAATCCATGAATGACCCCCAACATGTACATATTTTTGAAAACTAGACAACTCAGGGCATTTAACTTGGGGTATTTTGACACATTTCATGTAGCCATTTTACCACCAATCTATGCCAAAGTTTGCAACAAAAAATCTTTTTTTTTAATTTTTCACAATTATTGCAATTTAGGCAATCATTACCTTAAAATGTGAAGGGGTATTTCCAAATAACACCTCAATATGTGTTCAGCAACATCTCCTGAGTACAGGGATACCACCCATGCATAGGTTTGTTGGTTTGTTTTGGGGCTAAAAGGCCACATTTAGGGGGTGCGCATTTTGGTTTTCCAACTTGGAATTCTGACGTGCAGAAAACTTGTGCCCATGTCCCATTTGGGACATTTTTGAAGCCAGAAAGTGTATTCTACCCCACAAAACCATATATTTTTTTAAACTAGACACCCTAGGGTATTTCAAATGGTAGTATTTTAACACTTTCCATGCACTAATTATACTACCAGCCTATGTCAATGTTTTGGGTAGTAATTTTTTTTCACATACATTGTACTTTGGGCATGAATTCACAGATCCTGTTATATGTCAGTGCCAAACAACACCTCAATATGTGTTCAGCAACATCTCCTGAGTACAGGGATACCCCGCATGCATAGGTTTGTTGGTTTGTATTGGGTCTAAAATTCCACATTTAGGGGGTGCGTAATTCCAACCTGGAATTTTGACATGTAGTCAGCCTGCGCCCATGTTCCATTTGGAACATTTTTGAAGCCGTCCAATGAATTTTACCCCATCAAACCATATATTTTTGGAAAATAGACATCCTAAGGTATTTCAAATGGTGGTATTTTAATACTGTATAGGTACTAATTCTACCACCAGCCTTTGTAAAAGTTTGTGGTAGTACTTTTTTGGGAGTTTTTTTTCCCACATGCATTGTACTTCAGGCATGAATTCACAGATTCTGGTATATATCACTGCCAAACAACAACCCAATATGTGTTCAGCAACATCTCCCGAGTACAGGGATAGCACCCATGCATAGGTTTGTTGGTTTGTTTTTGGCTAGAAGGTAACATTTGTGAGATGCGCATCTCAAAATTCCAACTTGTAGTCAACCTGCGTCCGTGTCCTTTATGGGATATATCTTTGAAGCCAGCCAATGTAATTTACCCCCACCAAACCATATATTTTTTTTTATCGGTTGCGAGGCAATCAGGAACACTTTCTGAGCATAGGAAGCGAAAAATTCGCTTCCTATGCTCACTTTTTTAATGCACGTGTTTTAAAGGCTCTGTGCCTTTAAAACCGGCATTTCGATCGCTCTCCGGATCGATCGAAATGCCGACGGGCATTTTTTTTAGTATTGTACGATGCTTCCACACGGAAGCATCGTTACAATGCCCTTAGAGCACTGAAAGCGGAAAAACTCCGCTTTCAGTGCTCGTTTTGACACAGGACGGACTAGGTCCGTCCTGTGTCACTAACGCCTCGGCACACAGGACGGACCTAGTCCGTCCTGTGTCGCCAAGGGGTTAAGGATGCATGGGATAGGCAAAAGGCTATCCTAGATGTAAGATAAGTCCAAGAACTAATGAATGTTTTCAGATTTATTTATTTTTGTTTTAGGCCTAGATGGGGTGAATGGGTCTTCTCAGTCGAAACATTATGATGTTTTCTATGTAACAAAATCACAGCAATAAAAAGCCTTACAAGCATTTATCGCTGAAAATAACTTTTCAGAAGCTCCATGATATCCCGTGCATATTCATTGATTGCAGCCGTAAAGACTAAAATAAAGAAGTGTTAAATAGTGCGAATTTGAAAACCAGAGAATATCTGAAGAAACTATTGCTTGTTAAACACTATGGGGTCATGTACTAAACAATCGAGTGGATTTTTCCGGTTGCAATAATATTTTGTGATATTTGCGCATGCTAAAGATGTTTGTGAAAATTATACTGCGCGTGAAAATTACACAAGCTTTTAAAAAGTGCTAATAAGAAAGGCAACGAAAATATTTGCAAACATGCCTGTCCCCCCCCCCCCCCCACAGTTTGCTCGTGTTTACCATGAGTGTTAAATGTTTAGTACATTACAAAAAAGCAAAGAGCAAAAATAGTTTTGAACATAAAACAAAATGTATTTTATTTTTTAGTACATGCCCCCGTGCATTCTTATTATTGGCAAGGAGCAGGGAAAGTGACACTCTTGATTGCCTATCATTAGCCATGGGTTCCCTGGTGGGAATGTTTTTTTATTATTAAAAATTAAGACTTTTGTAGTAGTGGCTAAAGAGTGGCATCCCAGCTGTTCTAAACTACAGCCCCTATGATGGCCAGTCAGCACAATCCTGAACATCATGGGAACTCTAGCTTACAATCGCTGGGATGGCCCACTACTGCCCAGTCTACCATGTTCAGCCAGAAATATGGATGGATGAATATCATTGGAGTTGCAGTTAAACGCTTGTACTTGTAATTTAAGCTCCTCATACCACCAATCTACAACTCTCATGTTTTCTAGCTATTGCTGGCTGAAAATCATGACAATTGTAGTAACAGTTAGTTTAGTACAGTGTCCCCCAGTTTTCCTATTTTCCCTCCTGACAGTGCTCTCCTGCCTGTTGTCTCTGGTGTTCAGGACTCTGAAGGATGAGGTCATCCCCAGAGCTCTAACCCATGGAAGTGAAGCCTCCCTGACAGGTGATTGAAACCAGCACCTTCTTGTGCTGCACAAAATTCTGGGCTGGCTAAAGGAGAACTTGCTAACAAAGCTAGATCTTATCTCTACCCTATTGCTGCTGGGGAGGGGGGAGTGGTGACTTTCCCTACTAGCCACCGTGGCCAATAAGGCACTAACCCTACAGGTTCAGCATTTTCCCTCTAATGCCAGAATCTCATTGACAAACATATTGAGCAGGCAAGCAAATATTTAAACTGAACCCACCTGAACACATTTAGTATGCCGCTTCATAAACAACAACACTGCCCACAACCTTGTCCTGTGACTATAGTAATCCCACATTTCTCTGTTGTGCATTAATATTGGCTTTTGTTTTATTTCCCCATACAAGACATCAAAGCATAAGAAATAAAACTTCTGCGTTACATTGCAAATCACATATATGTCAATTTGTTCTTTCTTGCATAGTAAGCATTTACTTGATCAATATCATACTTCCTCATTAGGGACCAAATACTTACTTCTGGAATTTTTCCATAAGTTTCTTCACCATCTTGTCAGTAATTCCGGGGTAAGTGGTCTCCGCGAGAGTCATGCTCTTCTCAAGCTCTTCAATTGCATTTTTCCTCACCGTGTTATTCCGGTCTTGTTGTTTAAGCTGAAAGAGTTGGGTTCAATCAATCATTAAATACACTCATATATGAGAAGTGTGGGAACGTAGGGTTGACATCTTTACCTCGGCAAACACTGGAGCGATGATTACAGATAAAGAGCTCAATGTCTTCACAAGATCTTGGTCCTAAACACAAATAGAAATCATTTAATATACAACCCTCAAGCATTTTCCTAAAACATTAAAGCAATTTGTGCATTCAAACAGATTAATAAAGATTGATCATATATGTATATTATGTATATAAAAAATAATTCTATAAAAACCATTTACATGTAATGCAATCTTTCAATTAAAAAAAATAATTTTTTCCCCAAAAAAAAAAAAAAAAAGATAGGAAAAAAAAATTGTGAAAGCCTTACTTATTTTCCTACTATGTCGAGTATACAAAAATGGTGGGTGTGACCGCGCATTATTACTATTATAATGCATCCACCTTGTCACCTAAAAGCCCTCTAATGAACAGATGATAAAACCAATACATACACAAAATGTTAACACTTAAGCAACTCAATGTAGGTCTAAGGCTTTGAAAATATTTGCCAGCTTTTTTTTCAACATCCCTTTAAATCTTTGTAACATGTTTCATGTATGAAATGGAAAAACATGGATGAAAAGGTTAGAAATGGGACAACAATTTCCAAAATCATAATTTTTACCCCATGCTTACAAATAGATACAGGAGGATAGAAAGACCCCGGTTTGCATGTTTATAATCTTGATGGAGTGAAAAACCCGGTGACAAGATGCAAAGAAAGGAGGAGAGAAAATCTGTGCCTGAGGTGAACAACTATTTGGATTAATTTGGATGAATTATAAGGCTCTTTGAAATGGTGACCTGAGTAATGTCTTAGAGGAACAGGACAGGTGGTTATGTATAAGTGAGTTCCAAAATATTGTCCAACTCAGGAACAGTCTAAGGGTGACAATAGAGGAGGCCCAAAGACCATAAGTGACAGAAGAAGTCATATAAAGAACTTGGGAAGAAAAAGTTATCAGGGAGAAGAATCAAGGAAGTATTTAGATGAATAAGTTTCTCGTTTTCAAGCAAGTGATGGAAAAATTACATTAAAAAAAAAACCATTAAAACATTATGAACTTTGTAAAATCTTTAAAAAATATTTCTGATGACTTCCTCTAAAATGATAAAATGTGTTAACAACACACTCTGGGCAACTAGAACATACCTCTAATCCTTTTGACAGATATGCCTTAATATGAATACTAATAAAATATTTCTAATTAGGTCCTGTAATATAAAACCCTTTGGTCTCAAGAAAATTGTGTGTCTCAATGATCACAAAACATCTCTCAATATATCAACAGTTGGATCAATAATTAGGTAGAACAAGTCACATACTGTTCCATTCTGCAATTTCTTTGCGTCTGGCTTCTTCCGAACTGTAGTAAAATTCCACTCTGGGTGAGAATTGTTTTCTTTATTGTTTGTCTCACTGCACAAGAAAAATACATGATTATTTACAATGTACAGGTGAGGAGGCATGACAGGAATAAGTGCATTTAAGTACCTAACATGTGTTCAAAACCAGGGGAGTCCAATACATGGCCAAACTGACTGAAGCACATATGCAATTATGAGCATGTGGTCCACTTTAGAAAAAAACGAGATGTCTCTGCTCTAAACTACATGACTCAAGATTTAAAATCAGCACAAAAGATTGGTGCCAGGGCACGTGGGAAGTGGTGCCCCACTTACCTGGCTCTCATGAATTATCACAGGAGAGAAAAAAGGCAATTTTTAAAGTTCATCTTATAAGTGTATACTTGATGAGTACAGTATACTTACGTATCAGAATCTTCAGAGTCTGAGTCACTGTGTCCTTCTGCCTTCCATCTCTTAAACCTGTCAATCAGCTCTGTGAGGTAAGATGTCCTCTTGGCATTTTTCACAATAAATTTGTGCTTCAGCAATTCTTTTGCTGTTGGGCGCTAAACATAAAACAGAAAAATGATTTTATATTTTTTAAAAAATTCTAAAGGATAGTGTAACATTTAATTTGGGGTTATTTGAAGTTTTATCCCCTCTCTCTGCACTGCTCTGATGAAAGAATGATTGGAATTTACCAAGGGGACTATATACACAATGCATCTTAGGCTTCCTCCACACACCTAGACTATGTAAACTCTGGCATCTTTCTACTCTCATCCACAAGTAAACAGTGGCTTCATACTCCTATTCCTGGTAACTCTTGTCTCACTCCAAATCATGTACCCAATCTCTACTCCCCATACGCACCCACCCCAAGCTGGAAAACAAATCCTTACACACCATGGCATTTTAACCCCTTTGTGACACATGGTGCTTGCATTCCAGACGATGCAAGCACCAAAACACCACATTTTTTTATTTTTTATAATCTCACTTTTTATTAAGTTTTATAAAAAACAATAGACAGACAAATAAACAGTGCCGTTAAAATCAAGCTCTCCTACTCCCACCCGACATTTATAAAACCTCTCAGTCACAATACTACCAAGAAAGACAGATGTATAAATTCTTATTTATTTTGCGACTTGCCGTTCCAAATGGCCCCCCAGCTGATTTGATTCCTAGTCTAGAACTATCACTGTGCTTACCGACAATTGCAAAATCCAAGCACAAAATATTCTTTAAAAAAAAGGCCCAATATTTCGGTGAAAATTTGAATAGCATATCAAACCCAAGAACTTTTTGGGAAATCATAAGTAACAAACATTTGACCCATGTCTGCAAAGCCTCAACTGTACATGTGTATGCAGATGACACAAACAAATTCTACCACAGCTCGAAGCTGTGCTGCAAGACCAGCTCAGGTATAAAAGTGGATCACCGATAAACATTTCCTAAACCCTGAAAAAACTGTCTAAATGCTTTTTGGAACAATAGCTAAATTACATAAATTCCCATCCATGCATTAGAACAAAATGAAATAGCACAGTGCCTGCAGTCAGTTCTTTCAAATATCTACCTATGTGGCTAGACCCTAATCTAGGGTCTAGCCACATAGGTAGCTTATGAATAAGGTAGGATATGAATTATAAGGTAGCTTATGAATAAGCACTATTAGCGTGAAACGCGTCAAGCGAACCAGACTGTTTGTCTGCCACCTTTTCTACCTCATCTATTTTGCTGTGCTGTATTTACCTATTTGGACATTAAATCACCTTCACTGCATATACCGACTCCGGGAGTGCAGTTTCTACCTTTTGTCCGCTATCGCTTGGTGCATATATACGGTGCGAGCCAGGCACCTGTAGAGGCACCGAAGCCGCAATCTGGGGATTTTACTATCTGAAGTACCTCCAGCGCTGGTGAGTCGGATTGATTTTTTCCTTATAGACCCTAATCTATCCTTCGGCCCCCACATTGAAAAACTCTTCAAAAACTAGGTGCCCTGAAGGCTTGACGAACGTAATTCAGTTTTAGGAGACAAACAATGGCACATCAATCACACACAGAGACAGTCACATGCACAGTGATAGACACACACACCTCACAGACATCCAGCCAGTCACATACACAAAGAAATCAGCAGTTTTTTTTTTTTTTTTTTACAGAAAAAAATGAATTTCTTAATGTGTCCCCATTCCCTGCTGCTTTACCTCATTGCAGGGGAGGGGGCATTTCTGTTGCAGCCGAAATTTTGTTTTCTTGAGTGCCAGGATGTCAAGCGACACCCCGTCACTAAGACACTAACGTGTGTTGCGCGAGTGGGCGGAGCTTGCAATCTGTGCAATCCTTACAGACTTTCCCCCTCGCACTGTGCGAGAAGAAAAACCGATGGCAGAGGGATGGCAAGGGGCTCCACGTCTAGCACCCAGGAGCAAGGTCTAATTTCCTGGTCGGCATGACGACCTGGGGCTTTATATATATTTCGTACCTGTTTGTGTTTTGTGTTAAATTTGCATTTTAATATGTGTGGAAAATTTGTTCTGTTATAATCTCACTTACTGCGTTCACAGTCTGGACCTTAATAACTGGATACATTCTAACTTGTCAACCAAAACCACACAAACCAAATTTTGACATGATGTCTAGCTATTTGACATTTCATGGACACAAATTCAGTTCTAGTTATTTAGCCTTTACAGGAGGGGGAGGGGAAGAGTCAATAAAAGCATAACCAAAAATACTTACAAATGTGGGGTCCTTGTTTAAGCAGGCATCAATGAACTCTTTGAATGGTTTGGTAAAATCGCCAACTAGAGTGGGTGGGTTGTTTTTCGGGATAAGAAATAAAACCCTCATGGGATGCATGTCAGAATTGGGTGGCTCGCCTTTGGCTAGTTCAATTGCAGTGATTCCCAGAGACCATATATCAGCCTAAAAATAAAGGTAAATTTAAAAAAAGGTAGTACATTTCATACACAAGCACATTATATTTCAGTTTTCTATAGCCTGATGTTTGTATTTATTTAGGTACTGTAGATATAGTAATAAATGGTAATGTTTCATTTATATAAAGAACAAACACGAAAGAGCAAAATTAAATAGGCTAACATTTTAACATTTGTGCTTCTAAATTAAAAGCAAAAGTGAAAAGTCTTATGTCCATAGGAGAAAGATAATAGAGCATGTACTCTAAGTACCCTCTGAATGGCAGCCTTCATGCTGACCGTTTAGCATGGAGACTAAATCTGGAAAGTGACTGGTACTAACGCAGTGAGACCCCCATTTATTCATGCATTCAAAGGAAGAGACTGTAGCTGTGCCCCCTCTATTGCTTAGATGTAAAAACAAGAGTGTATCTGAACCCATCAGATGAGTATGGCAGTCACCCCCTTTGACTAGCTGAGTGAACGCTGAGTTTGCGTCAATATGTGTCTCAACTGGACAGCAGAGCGGAGAGTAAACCAGGCTGTGCCTTTAAAGATACATGTTGTTTTTACGTCACTGAAGGTTTTTAACGTTTGCTCTTATAAACGAATATTTAAAAAATTCTTTACGGCCATTTTAGTTTGAATAACTATCTGCCAGGGACCTCGACTTAACACAATGTATTGCAGAAAAACAGACAAGACAACAAGCAAGTCATGAAAAAAAAACAGCCAAAGATAATGCTTTCAACAACACAATTAGTGAGATGCCAGACATATCATTCCATTACCTTCTGGGAAATCTTTAATTGTGCCGTTTGTAAGATTTGTAAATAGCACACAAAAAGTGAGACAAAACACCCCTGAAGCACAAAACAATTTTAGGGACTTGGGGAGTAAGATTATGAAATTGACCTCCAAGTTAGTATTCTCAGAGATACTACCTGTGCCATGTGTTACACAAGAAGGACAGCGATTAAGGAGATTAGGGAGCTTAATGCAGGGCTGAAGAAGAACTATGGGTTTCTAGAGCACTGGGCTGATTTTACTTTTTGTTACAATCTCTACCGTCAGTACGGACTGCACCTGAATGCAAGAGGTGCTCATGTGCTTTGGGAGAGGATGGCTAGACGGTTTGAGGAGTGTTTAAATTAGGAATGTGGGTGGGTAGTGGTGGACCACTAAGCACAGGGCTAGACAGTATAGAAGGGGAAGGCGACTTAATATTCAGGTGGGTTGATCGGGGGACCTGGTTAGTAAAGATTATAGGGAGAAGCCTATACAAAAGTTCAAAATTAAATTACAAACTGAACATGGCAGTGGCATTAAGTGTAAAGACAACCATCTGAGGGAACATAGCAAAGTGCTCTGTGACCAAGAAGACGCTCACCTTGGAATCATAAGCAGACTGCTGTATGACCTCTGGAGCCATCCAGAAAGGAGTGCCAACAAACGTGTTCCTTTTAATTTGTGTATCTGTAAGCTGTCCGGCAACGCCAAAGTCAGCCAGTTTTACATCCCCTTGTTCAGAAAGCAGGACATTGGCAGCTGGAAGACAGACGAGAACTATTTGTAATATGTGCTCAGTGGTAGTCAGGGGGACACATAGATCAAACTCTCATTCTTCAGACCTTTGATGTCCCTGTGAATTTTATTCTCAGAGTGCAGATAATCAAGACCTTTCAAGATTTCTTTTAACATGGTAGCAATCTGGAATTCATCAAATGGACCTACACGCAGCTAAAAGAAAAGACAAAAAAAAGGGGGGGAAACATTATAAAAACAACTTATTTCATGGCCCTCGAGCTTTATTTTTAATTATCTTATTTATGGCCAGAAGAGGTTAAGAGGAAAAGATATTAACCTTTATAGCATTTAGTGTGTGTGTTCTCTCATTATTTTAGTACACACAAATTACATAATTTAAAGGACAACTGTTTGTTTAATTGAAGAGTGCATCAAATGCAGATATTTTAAAAAGACATGCTTTAATGAAAATACGAACAAAATACCTTATTGAGCTTTTTTTGCTTGCACAGCTCTATCGGGGGCAGCCATGTTGGGTAGAATTTTTTGGTCAGTTACGGAAGATTAACTTAACTGACCCAACATGTCCGCCCCCACATACTGCAATACAAACAAAGAAAGCTTAAAAAAGGTACTTTATTTGCATTCTTTCAACAAAAGGACTTTACTATTTAAAAATGCCTACACTCAATGCAATCTAAATTAAACAGAACTTAATTTTATGCAGACAGTTGTACATTAAAATAATGTGGTACTGCAGGGGTTAACCAAAAGGAGTTTGACACACTGTTCATGATTCTGGCACCGAAATAAAATGGTAGGACTGCTGGACTTTTCTCAGAATTTCAACCTGACCTATATACTAATAATAACTTTTATATGAACACTGGAATGTGCACTGGTATAAGCAGGCTGCTGATAGAAGGCCATTAACAAAAAAACATTCCCCAGGGCAAGAAAGACAAAATACAATTAAAAATAAAGGTTTTCACATCAGATGAAAGCAACCTGTGGCAGAAAGTGTAAGACAAGAGTCTTCCTTTCTTCTATACAATCTACAATATACGTTTCTTTATTTGGACAGTGACGCAAACTGAAACAGAGCTGGAACCAGGGAAATTGAAGGACATTAACCTGTGGTTGAAGCAGTTGGTTAAAAAAAATAATGCGTTTTTTCTATATTTGCTATTCCTTGGCCCTTATAAATGCTGTACACATTCAGAAAAAGAAAGAGGCTATTCAATACAGACTTCGCCAGTAACTGCTGTGTGAGGCAGGAAATGACAGCTATGCTCTTGCATCAACACCACATATTGGGAGCAGCCATAACGTGAAAGGGGCTCTTTATTTTTCCCAGGTATACTTGGTCCAGCCCATAGAAAGTAGAAGCCAGTAAACAAACCATAAACTTTGTTCGGTTTCCTTTCCAGTCTTCTAGTAAGGGAAAACTTGGCAGGACATTTATGGAACAAGAGTGTAAAGGGCTGCCTTTTCAACCCAAACAAACACACTTATGTACTGCAAGTTGATGGTTTTTAGGTATGGAAATCAGGAGCGGGTGAAAAGCTGCTTTGTGTCATCTCAAAGCGTGTTTAATGCATCCCATTGCCATGTATTTCAAGTCACAAGTCCCAATGAGAGGGCTCAGGAACAAACATCAAACAGCATTATAGATTCCTTGCTAGAGGAGTGAAACTTGTCTTTATAGGATTAGTTTCCATTGATGCTCAACTAGCTAAGAATATTGTAAGGTCATGGGTGCAAACAGTCCCAGATTTAAAGGAACAGTTCTGGGTTGCCTGGACAATTTCTGGAAAAACAAGTTTGAGCTCCACCAGGGACAAGGCTTCCATATGTGTCCACGAATGTATATATTAAATACATACGTATACACTCACACAAACACACACACACAGGGTTAGGAAATGAAGAAGCAGAAATAAAAAATAAAATATCATTAAATTTGATTTTATCATTGACAGGAGGAAGTGGCTCCACCCACTTTTTAGTGTTTGATACATACTGGGTTGACATTCAAATCAGCTTCTCAGCAGAGCGGATCTGGAAGCAGATGTGCTCACCGCTCACTACATTTTGGGATCTGTTAGGTTTGCTTGGTCTAGACTAGAGACACACTCATTTTTAAGGCATCAGTGATTGAAAACACAGTCTGCTCTAATTTCTGCTGCGTGTCTTGCTGATCACTACAACTAGAATTTATGTCATTTTCAATGTACCCCCTAAATAGCACATAAAAAAAAAGAGAAAATTGAACACCCTTGAAGCACAAAACATAATTTTACAGACTCGGGGAGTAAGATTATGAAATGGACCTCCAAGTTAGTATTCTCAGAGATACTACCTGTGCCATGTGGTACACAAGGACAGCGGGGGATTAGGGAGCTTAATGCAGGGCTGGTTATGTATATTATATATTACAGCATAAAATGCTTTTTTTTTTACTCTTGAATTCCCCAATACTGAATTCCTAAATCTTACATGACAGCCTAACGCTTTAATGGTAGTCTGTAACCTATTTAGAACAGGGAGTTGGGGCTTGAAAGTAAGAATCCAATAAAGAGAGCCATAGATTTTATTGGAAGGTTAAGTAAAAAAACTTTTTAGGAGCCACCTTTGGCCCACAGGACATTGCATTTTTTTCACTTTTCAAACAGACTGCTCAGAGTAGCATAGCAACCTGGATTTTTTTTTTTTGTCAACAGCAACAGAAACTCTCTTTTTTGATTTACACAAATCCATCAGGTTTCTTTTCAACTTAATTACAATGTAACTCAGGAAGCAGAAGTGGCAAAAAGTGTGGTATTTGTGGAGAAAATAACAGCCCACCAGTAAAACTTATTTGACCTTCTATTTAAATGTGGTATGTCTGCACCAGCATGACACTGCAAAACATTGCTAAACAAGTAACAATACAAATTGTGTAGTTTTCTTTATAGAGAGTATTTTATTTTTTTATCCCTTACACTAAACTGCCTACAAGTGCTGTTACACAATTTTTTTCAGTAGAAGAATGTGTAAATTAGGTGTAAATTAGTATATTTTGCCATTAACTAGCTTTATTTACCAGTGTATGAAGTTCTGATTTTAGCCAAGGCTTATATTAAAAGGAGCAATTGTCTCTTAACAAAATGTGTTATTTTTACTAATTTTTACTTTGAAAAATACCAGTTTACCTGTAGTTTTTATTTTTTACCGATAACTGTTGTTGGAGCCCCTAACTTAGTTATTTTGCCAATGTATACACATACCTGTGGACATTAGCAAGAGGTAGTTAAAAGGAGTCATCTGTAGCTATTGTGCAATCAGCCTCTCTCTACTGAACATGGCCATTTCAAACACGAGATGCAGCAGGTTTCATGATT